>CM076582.1:808761760-808948922 GCA_034641835.2 Pinus albicaulis | reverse complement strand
TCACAAGCAAGGGATCAAACCCTACTGCTACAGCACCCCTGAAAATGATGCAGTTTCTCTAGTAAACTGCATTGTAGTGGATGGGAAATGATTTGGCCACATGCCAAGATGTAAAATGTGCCCGGGAATCTCTTGTATAGATCTTGCAAAGAAAGGTGAGATCCCTCCTCTGAAAGATAAGCTCAAGAGCTGGTGTTGTGATATCCCACTGCAACACCATGCAACACAGCACTATTATCTGCAGAAATAACGCTATGGATGAAGGAGGATGCTTGGCCTCAAGCCCAGATGTGGGAAATGAAGAACAAAACCCCTCCAAGAGATCACTCAATGAAGGATAAGGAATCCTTAAGAAGGAATTCCTTGTGCTGAACAACACTGCATACTCAACTCAACAACTGAAGAATGCTCAATATTATAAGCAGAAAAAAAATAATAATCCATAAGCTAACCCAAAAAGTATGCTATCTTCCTCCTTATAATGTTTGTGGGCCTCCTCACCTTGGGTCCCACCTATTAGGGTTTCCAACACCTTGTGAAACCTTTCCCTCCAAAACTGCGTTGTAGCTCTTTCAAGATTGCTCCTCCATGCTGCATTGCTGACTTGGTCAACTTGACTGAATCAACATGATTCTTTTCCTTTTCACACATGGGAAGTGCAAAATCCAGCCACCAAGTTATCCCCTTTTCACACCAAGAGGGATTTTATGTCAATATAAGTTAAATATGGGTCCTTTTCCCCATTTATTCATCTACTAGGTGCAAAAATCAAAATCTAATACTCCTATTAGCTGCATGCTAATTTTAGGAATATTAAAAATAACCGAAGACGGATAGAGTCATCAGTGATAGAATTGGATGAACACCACATATGGAAGGAGCCGACATGATTATTAGGGTCCTCTAGAACGTTTCCTTTGAACTTAGGGATGTCAGAAGGAAGCTTAGTTGGCATAACAGGCCAATTTGGATCATGGTGTATAGGGTCATTAATTAACTGCTGAAATAAGGGTGGCTCAAACCTACCATAAAGGGAAGCAAGGGAGTAGCCAGGATGGTTTCGGTATTGGTTCCAATACTAGAAGCTCCAGAGTTAGGTTCATGGCTACTACCAGCGTTAGTACCAATACCTAAATTGGCACCTGACATGGTGGGAGACTAAGGTAGAGGGGAACTGGGTTCGGAATCAACATGAGGGACCGATGGAATAGAATCAAAGTTGGTATAGGGACTTGGCGAAGGAATAAATCGGCGTCTATGAGGTGGAGTAAGTCTTTCGGATGGAAACTGAGGATGAAGACCTTGAATTCTCAGGGATAAAGGCCTTGAGGGTGCAATGATCGCAAGACACAGATACCCAAATAATGTAGAGAGATAAACAAAGGCGCATAGGGGTAGATAAATTAATTACAATGTTTATGTCTTGGCTTGGCGGTGTAAACCAAGCACTCTTCACTTTAGGTATGCGTGTGTGCAATATGTATGTTAATTTTAATTAAGCCCAGACATTTGTGTATAAACAAAAATAAAAAATACTATATAAGTATAAATAAAATTGAAACGACCGTAAAATAAACAACTAAAGATGCATAAATTCTACCCAAAAAGAAGGGCTCCTAAGTAGTTGTACTAAGAATCAGGTGAAATTCACTCAAAACACACAAGGTGGCCAAAATATCTAAGGTCTAAGGGACATGGATCTCATGACTCAGATCCACTGAAAAGAGGTGTATAAAAAAACAAGAAACCAGAGGGAGAACTGTTGCAAAATGGGAGGCGATAGGTTAAAACCCTAAGGGAAACAAAAGGAACCCTAAGGGAGAGGTAAAAAAAGGCTCAAGAGGGAGTTTTGGATGAGATAATAACCAATCTGAATGGATCTGAAAGAAAGAGGGATCAGACCCTGAAAAATGGCTAAAAGCACTACAAAACTTAGATTACCTACTCAGCTAAACCCTCCCTAAAAAGGTGGAAGCATACTGAAGCCTTAAGAGGCTTGTTCCCACTTCATAAAGAAAAATTGAGCATATAAAAGCCTAATATGGGTGGATACAGAGGTCAGACAACCCTGAACAGTGCTTGTGGCAAACCCTGTAAATTACAGAAAAACCCGGGCAAAAAACTGGAGATTGTAGCTACTGACCTGTTTGTTGGTTCAACCGTAGTTTTTTTCTAACAACTTCTATCTGAGTCTCGAAATTTTAGGTTTGGGACTAAAAAGTGTGAGCTACATTTCCGGAAGTTTCGGCGGTAGGTTACAGAAAATGTTTTCCATTTGTGGCACGATTGATACCTGTTACTTGCGAAAAATACCCAGAAACATGCGAAAGTTAGATTTTTTACTATTTTAGGGCATAAAAGGTTTAAAAAATAAATTAAGAGGCTAAAAAATAGCTGAATAAAAACCATAGGTACTGAAGCAGATGGTCACGCAGGAAATTTGAATAAAACCCTATGGAGTTGCTAATTGTTAGGATGAATTCTTAATACAAGTGTACGAAAAGAGATCACTTTAGCTGCACATGAAAAACAACCCTAACAACAAATATGGATGTCTAACTACTTAGATATGTAATAGACGGTCTAAAAAAATGTAAAATAAACCCAGATCTATGCAAATAAAACAACTAAATAGCAAAATGAAATAAGAGTTTCTCCAAAATATCCAATGGACAAGACAATAATTATAAAGAATTTTTGTATTATATTAACACCTGGGAAGGGAAATAATACAAATCCCCTCAATGGGATGGGTCCTTGGCTGTCCTCAAATGCTTCATCTTCAGAGTCTCTCTCTCAATGGTGTAGAATACCCAAGGTGTGTATAACTCAAAGGGAGCTCAATAAGCAAAAAATAAAATAAAAGTAATCAAAGTGTCACAATGATAAGAGGATCAAAGCCCGACCATGATAAATGGATAAAAGGTAAGAAGTGAATGTAAAACCTTCCTATTTATAACAAAATATTGAGTTATCCTTGATAATGGTGCATAATAAAATATTATTAACCAAGATCTAGATCTAACTGCTTGGAATATTTTATTATATTTTGTTAGAGGGAAAATGAATTTAAATTGGTTAAATCCATTTATTTAGAAACAATAAACAAGTGAAATATTTATTTATTATTTCAAGGATGGGATCAAGGAATAATTTAACAAATAATGATTTATTTTATTATTCCTAAATGATTTAGTCAAATTTAACAAGGAATATTAATTAAATAATGATTTAATTAATTATTCCTAGAGAATAATAATATACATAATGTTTTATCTAATTATTTCTCATTAATTGGGTTAAATATGACTAAGAATATTATTAAATAGAGGTTTAATTAATTATTCCTAGAGGAAAATCAAATAATTAAGGATTTATTTAATTATTCCTCATGGGGTTTTCTATTTGGACTAGAAATAACTTAATAAACTATGGTTTATTAAATTATTTCTTAGTGAAAGTAATTTTTCTATGGTAAAATTGGTATTACAAGGTGTATTTCGATCCATTTGATTATACATGTTTAGATGATCACCAAAAATTGGTGTAACACATGCTCTTCGGGTTGAAAAATTCCCCTGCTACTTTTATGAGGTTGATGGATGACATCTTACGGCCCTTCACCAACTCGTTCGTGGTTTTTTATGTAGATGACATCCTCATCTTCAACAAGACACGGGAATAGCACATGCAACACATTCGACAGGTCCTTCAAACCTTGTGACAACACAGCATGTGTGTCAACTTGGATAAATGCACCTTTGGCATGATTCAAGTCTAATATATGGGTTACATCATAGATGTAATTGTTGGACACCTAATCCTCTATGGGTAGGTGTGGAAGGCAAAGAGTCACAAAGGAGTCCAAGTGACCTTGGAAGATGAATCCAAGGGTCACACTATTGTATTATAAATGTACATCTATGGTGAATAATATAAGCAACGAATGCCTATCTTTTCTGTTTGTGTGTTTTAGTTTCTTCACCCACCATGTGTGTGTTTTAACATGGTATTAGAGAGGGTGAAATCTGGCTCTGCTCAAGTCTGATGGCCTCTCTATGCATTTCAGTTTTTCCATCCAATCTGGTTTTTTTCTTGCTAGTGACATTTAATAACTCCTATGTTGTGCATTGATCCATTGCTCCATTCTCTACATTGAGCGAAAATATGTTGGTGCGTTGAGCTGGAGGTGTATATATGTGTTAGGTTGCAGGCTGAAACTGTCATGGAACCTGTCTCTATGATGAATTCCTTACTGAGGAGGAGCCACACGAAATGATGACAAGTCTCTCGAGCGCAGCGTCTACGTGGAGGCACATTCAGTATTTGAAAATTAATTAGCCCACTAATTGTGTTGAAGAGGTTTTTCAAATTCTGGTGAATTTTGAAGAAAGGCATCGAATAACAATACAAAGCATTACTCCGAGACCCTTACACGCTATAGAATGCGCTCCCACACTTCCACTCGGCCTCCCTTCTATGTATTTCCTCCCTACACTACACACAGTCCCAAGAGAATCCATTACAAAAACTACTGCTGAGGCCTCTGACACCTTTATTTGTCTCTCATTTCCTCAATCTGCTAGATACGAGGCAACTGCTGCAAAATTCATGATCAAGTGCTTGAATTTATTCTTTCTTCTATAATTTTTGTTGATTTCCAGCATTTGCGACCAAGTATTTACCTAAAGAGCTTTTGGGTTTCCATTCCTCTAGTCTTCATATGCTTCTCCCGCATCATACATAGTGGGCACACCGATCTACGACTCCCATCTCCCTCACACCACCGGCTCCTTGGCTCCCTCCTACATGGGCTACCTCCTGTTGCTACCCTCCTCCGTCCCACTGAACGTTCCCTCAAGTTTCTGCCTCGCTGCCTCAACCAATATTTATATATCACAAATTTCTCAATCCAAAGGCTAGCAAGAAATGTAGGACTTAAGATCGACCCAACCCAATTCTGATGAACAAACTGAGAAATATTTATTGACTAAAATAACGCCAAATTCATTTGGTATTTAAATTGTAATAACCGTTCGAACATTCCCGTTATGAGAATCTCATAACTGCATGCCTCGTTCACATTTTATATACTTTACACCCTGGTTGAATAGTGAAGGCGAACCTTGTCACAGAATTACATCATTACTTAAACTTTAATATGACCGTTACAAGGATTGAGGCACAGCTTGGTTCAAAGCTGGTGACGCCGAGAGCTCTTGTTCCATTATATTCCACAATATAAACATCTGCAAGTATTGGCATTGTTTTCTATCCATTCTAGATCAAAATGATTGAGAACATTTGGATGCAAAATGTCAGTAAAGCTATCTCGGTGGACAAATGAAAAGTCAAATTTTCCTTCGCCTGATTTATTGTATGCCTACAAATTATGTGATTATGGAATTATATAAGAAAAACAAATTTCAAGTATAATGTACATGAGAATATAAATCTACAGTGCACTTATCTGACAGTGCACTTATCTAATTTGACGCGCTAAGAAAAAAAACTACCATTGCAACCTAAGCTACAATACTTTGCCATTGCAACTGAATATTACAAGGGGGCCAAAATACTAATAACTCAAGTCTGCAGTAACTAAAATGTCTCAATAAAATTTTAGGAATCCTCGAGTGTCTTTTAACCGTGCTCATATATTAAAGTTTTTGATGGTGTATTCTTTTTTTTCGAGGAGACAAATGTGCCTTGCTCTAGTCATATATAGTCTTATTTGACTTGTTCCCATATACCAGAGACATTTATGTCTACATTATATATTCGGTGATGGTATGATGCACATCTAGTATTATTTTTAAAATATTCAATAGCTGGCATTCACGTACAACCTCCACTAGGATTGTCAAGCATTTATTTTTGCTGAGAAAATGGCTAGACTTGATGGACTATTAGAGCTTTTGAATACTATAATACATTCCACTATTGATGGGATGCTAAAAGTCAGTAAGGAAACTCTTTTTGACATTCAAACTTGTTTGAAAAATGTAAAAGAAAATATAGAGTTTTTGTAGTTGGAGTCTCAGCTACAGCAAGAAGAGTTACAACAGTGGAGTCATCATTCTGAAACTTTTCTTGTTCATAAAATTGAGAGGGACTCCCATCACCAACAAGAATATAAAGTTTATATTGGTCCACATTCAGTACCCATTTCAGGAGCATATTTGAATGCAGAAGAAAACACCCAGTCTACACTTCCAAAGCCCATCATTAGACCTTGGGAAGAGCTTGTCCATAACAAGCACAGAACTAGTATTGGATATGACAAGGAGTTTTCCTTTCATATTCCAGACTACTCCAAGCCCATAAAATTTCAGAGTGCTGGATTTCTTTATGATAGTTCACATTCAACTGTTCTAGATCTTGCTCCTCTTCCACAACAACAACAACAACAAAAAATTGAAAATCCCAACACTGTGATCAAGTTGGCCATATGAAAGATCATTTTTTTGAAATTCACCCATGTAAGCACTATGGTCAGCACACCCATTCTTCACACAGATTCTTCAGAAACAAGCCTCCTACAAGAACACAGATTCATCTTGGATGGATCGCTTCTTGGAAATGGGCATCAAAAGCCAAGAAGATGTTTAAGTCACATGTCAGACTTGTTCTAGAATATTGAACAATATTGCAATTGAGTTTTCACCATCATATCACCTTGTACCTGATAGGGAGGGAAATGGTGGTAATCTACAAGCTTTGATGCCACATTAAGTGAGCCTAAGCCACAATATCTCATTTCAGATTCAGAGTTGTAGCCAGAGACACAACAGTTCAAGCAAGCCTGAGCCACAATTCGTCATTCCAGATTCAAAGTTGTAGCCAGAGACACGGATGCCCATGAGCATTCCTTTTATTGGTGGACAACCTTAAACCATCTATATGAGGTTGATATTCTTCCTCTTTTAGAACACTTCCTCTAGCAAAAGACTTCAGCTTCTTTCTAGCTTTGGAAGAGTTCCAGGAAATGCATCAAGCATTCTAGTGTTGGTGGTCATCCTTAAACCATCACAGGTTGTAGACCTCCCTTATTTTAGGTTGAAGGTATCCCTCTTCAAATATGAGGGACACTTCCTCTAGCATAAGCCCTCAGCTTCTTGCCAGTTTTGGAAGAGTTCCGGGAACTGCAATAAGCGTTGCGTTCCAGTGTTGGTGGTCATCCTTAAACCACCTCTTTATGCCAACATTTCAGAGAGTTGATTCAGCCTAAGTGCTGCCATGCATACTTTGCAGATTTGTAGTACAACTCTCTTCTTGGACTCACACATACCCCTTCGGATTAAGGGGGGGAATGTTGGACACCTAATCCTCTATGGGTAGGTGTGGAAGGCGAAGAGTCACAAAGGAGTCCAAATGACCTTGGAAGATGAATCCAAGGGTCACACCATTGTATTATAAATGTACATCTATGGTGAATAATATAAGCAACGAATGCCTATCTTTTCTGTTTGTGTGTTTTAGTTTCTTCACCCACCATGTGTGTGTTTTAACAGTAATATTCCAAAATTTGCATGCAACAAATTGGAATATTAAATTTTGTTGTTTTCACTTAGGAGATGAATAAATGGGTAAGGAAGCCATTACATAATAAAAATCTGAATAAAATCCCTCATAATGTGAAAAGGGATCAACATAAGAGCTGTATTTCACACTCTCATGTGTGAACAAGGACTTTTGCATGTGGACAAGGTCAAGTTTGACCAAGTCAACAACGCTGGGATAGGAGGTGGATATCATCTTGTGAGACAGCGTAGAGATAGTGGGAGGAAGATTCCTTGGTGGAGGAAATCCTAATGAGTGGGGCCCAAGGCAAGAAGGCTCACACATGTTTAAAAGGAGGGCAAGTCAGCCATAACAAGACATCTTATGATTGATATTTTGATTTGTCTACTTTGACTATTTTTCCCTCTTCAACTATTTAGTTGAGATTGCTGTGCTGCTTAGCACAAGGCATTCCTATTTAGGAATTCATTATATTTTCTTGAGAGGCCTCTTGAAGGAGCTTGTAATAAATTTCTCCACATACATGATTGATGCCAAGCATCCTCCTTCAGCTACAATGTTATTTATGCAGCAATATAACGTTGTGTTGCAGGGTGTTGCAGTGGGGGTTCACAACACCTCTTCCTGCACTCATTTTTCAAAGGAGGAAGCCTCCATTCCTTTGGGAGATTAGTAAGGAAGGCTCAGGAGGAGAATTTAATATCTTGGCATTTGGCCAAAGCACTTCCATAATCTACAGCGCAGTCCCTTGTAGGAAATGCGTTATTTCTTGTAGAGTTGCAGTGTGAGGGTCAAATCCCTCAATCTTAGGCTTGTTCCTTAGGGAAAGGGCCAACCCTTCTCCCAGAAAGCTTATAAGAAGGATCATCCTTAATTTCTTGTATTATTTAGCTATATGTATATAGATTTTTAGTTAGATCTAGATATGTAGATCTAACATTTTGTATATTGTGCTTTCATGAAACCCTTGCCGGGTTATCTTTTTGATGTGTAAAAGGAGCTATATCTCCATTTTTCTCCATGATTTCATACAATAAACTATATATCTATTATCTATACCATATTGTCTCAGAAACCCTCTTTAAATTACGTTGTGAGTTCTTCAGAAAACTCTGCATAAGTCAAGTCATGGGATTTGGGCCTTTTTGAGCCATATCGAGACTGGGAGATCTATTTAAACCATCAAAAGGGATTTATTTTTGAATATTTTCTGGATATAAGTCCCATAATACATGATATAATGGATCCCAACATTATTTCTTCCTATTATAATGCAATTCTCTGGGAATAACGTTTTTAGGGCATATATTGCTACATTTCCCCACTTTGGGTTGATATAATGGATCATAATTTTGCTGCTGCAACATACATTTGATGGCTATGTGTTTCTAACACAATTTATGAGTTAATTTCTTGCTACTATTCCAGCATTGTGTTCATGTATTGTTGCATTCCCATTTTGGGATATTACAGTGGTATCAGAGCATAGCCTTGGCTCAGCCTATGAGTTCCGTCCATTATGCTATCAAAAGAATAAGAAGACAAAGAAAAGAAGAAATATCAAAATGATGGAGAGAATGAGCTTTGTCTCATCACTTTTCAGATCTAGGAAGAACCTCTCCAAGGAGGTTAAGCAGATGAAGGAGAAGAAATGCAATGAAACTCCTATAGGGTTTCAAGAAGAGGAAGGGCCATGCACTTCCTATTCTTGAAGAGGAGAATAAAAGAAGAATGAAAGACACTTGGAATCTGAAATTCTAAGTGAATACCTTGCTGAATACAAAGATAAACCTAGAGCCTTCAAGGAGACTCTAGCTTTACCACAGTTCATTCAGCTGGAAGAAGAAAGGAGACCCTACAACCATGCGATGATGAGAGGCAATATATTTCTATTCTCCACTTTTGATGGATCACTCACATGTGCAGCAAATTCTTGAGTGATGAAGCTAGAAGCATTCTTCCTACTACATCCAATAATAAAAAGAGAGGCTGCAGAAATTGCAGCACTGCACCTTGAAGGTGAAGAAAATACTTGGTGGTTCAGCCATTTGAGCCAAGCAAGAGTGTTTACTCTTGCTAAGTTTTCTCAAAGGTTGATCAGGAAATTTGGCAAAGATAAATCAGAGGAGGAGAAGCCCTCACCACCATTGGAAGAGGCATGTACTAGTGCTGACACAACTATGGAGGAGCAGCCTTCATCTTCAGTAGTTTGGGAAGCTAACACATTTGAAGAGGGAACTCTTGCAGCCCTACAAAATGCCTCCAAATTTCACCAAGGTATGCTTAAGTTTCCATCTCTTGTAATTTCAGAAAATCTTATGGAGGGATCTACATCATTCCATATTTTTGATTTAGAGCAACAGAATGGCACTGCGCTGTACAAGAGCAACAGTGAAGAAAAGAGGACCCATTCCTTATGGGAGCATTCAAATGGCAGCTTCATTCATGAAGCAATGGAGGAAGAAGTGATAGATGGTAGACATCTTTAAGTGAGAAATATTCTCTCCTTTCTAGATGAACCTTTCTCAATGAGCACTTCCTAGCTCAAAGAGAAAATTTTACCTGTAGCAGATCCAAAACCATATTGGTTTTGGAAGGCCATTGATGAGAAGAAGGTCTCATGGAGAGATCTTATGGAAGGTGCACTTCAACACATCATGGAGTGAAAAGTTCTTCAATAGTTTGAGGATTTTTTTCCGTCATCACACTTGGATCCTTGTGGATTCAAGAAGGACATTGATGAGAGTTCTTCTCTAGAAGATCTCCAAGTAATTGCATTTCAATGTCCCATGAAATGCAATGAGAAAAATATGATATGGGAGGATGGTAGTCTTCTTTGGAGGAGTACCAAGATGGAGAATGGTATGAGACATCCACCGGTGGATGGATGGATGTGGATGGAGAGAAAGAAGCTGGAAAGCTACTTGCAAATCTATGATACTGGGCAGTAGGAGGCTTGGTTGTGTTGGCTACTCTTGAAAGATTTTGGCCAACATCCTCTTTCTAAGGGTATGTGGGTGAAGAAGGTGTGGCAGGATACTTGCATCATTGGGAAGTAAGGAGTATGGACACATTGTGTTGATATGACATTATTCATATCAATCACCATGTTTTCACCACATGATTTGTATGATGGAGGTATGGGGAGGCAGCAAAATTTTTTGTTGCTTTGGTTGTTCTTGGGAGAGCAAGGACATATTTTCTCTCATACTTTGCATGATGTTGCAGGAGTAGGATATGGCACTATCATAGTGCAAAGGGTCTACTCCTTGGCCTTAGATGTTCAAGAGGTACTTCCACTTTGGGAGAAACTTCTTATGTGTAGCAGCATTATGGGAGATGTCTTTGACAATGTGCATGTGAAAGAATGAAGCTATGAGTTGGCAAGAGCCTATTTGCATAGGCCAACAACGCTTTCACTTCAGAGCTTGGGGTTTTTGATGGAGCGTCCCCAGGATCACAATTGATGCACTTAGTGAACAAGGAGAAGGTGAGAGTGATGGAGTAGTGGATGGAAGCATCTATTACATTGATATGATCTTCTTAACTTGGATTTCTAAGCATAAGAAAGGTGATCTTCTTGTAGCATATGATTCATTTCTCTTCATAAGAGTATGTCATACCACTATGGAGAGCTTGTTTATGGATCCTCACATCATCTTACTTTCAGTACATGGTAAGAATCTTGCTTTGGCATTTATTGATTGTTTAACTCATTTTTTGCATACACTTACCATTTCTATTTAGTGCATTTCTCCACAAGAGGGCAAGCTTTTCATTGAGCTCCATGGTCAACATTGGGCCAATTGTATGATGGAGACAACCATATTTTGTATGGCCTTGGGCAAGTGTTTTATCATTTCATGTATGTTCAATTGATGTATCTAGCCATTTACTATTCATTAGTAGATGTGATGACATACATAATTAACCATGTATCAAGAAACAACTTGCCATTTCCTTTTCTGAAGCAGCAATTTGGAAAACTGTGCTGTGACTACTTGGGGAACTGTTGTTACATTCCAACACCACATGAAACCTTTAGTATTTCCCTCATTCTGATGTTGATCATGATTTAATTTTTTGATATTGTTCTTATCTTTATTGAGAGCATGATTGGGAGAAAGACACATGGGTTGGATGTGTCCTTTGGGGAGGAGGATTCCCACACTTTGTGCATTGCATGTTCTAATGGGAGCATGAGAGGAGATATGGCCACCAAAGCCAAAAAATTGTTTCTTTATGAGGTGGGGCATGAGATTTATGGGATGCCATATGGTGATGATTTCCTATCCATCACATATGGAATGGTTTGGGCCAGCATGATTCATAACATTGGAGAAGAGACCTTTGGAGATCTAGTCTTCATCTTTCCACTTGAGGGAAATAGTATTTCAGCTCAAGATCAACATATGCTCTACACTTATCATAATTGGAGAGGAATACAGTGCGGGGTAGGCTACCTTGTCTACCATGTTCATATTTCCAGCCCACCTACTTTGCAGGAGCTCAAGGTGGAAGAGGATTTTCAGGAGTTGCCATGGTGGGAGGTAACTCATTTTGTATGGATGATTTCTTGGGGATGGAGGATCCACATGGGAATGATAGTTCCCAACACTTTTCAGATTCCATTCCTCAAGGGCACCTCTGGAAAACACCTTATTTCCTTCTTGAGTACTCTAATTTCTCATGATGATAGCTATTTAGCTAACTTGCATGCTTGGGAGGGGCAATATGGAGATTTATTAATGAGACAACATCTCATTCTTTGGAGGAGCATATCACATGTGGATGCTACAGCAGGAGGAGGGGAGACCATTTAGTTCTATCCTTGCATTTGCTAGAGGAAAAGCAACATTTGGGAGGGGAGGACTATAATATTCCAAAATTTTCATGCAGCAAATTGGAATATTAAATTTTGTTATTTTCACTTAGGAGATGAATAAATGGGTCAGGAAGCCCATGCATAATAAAAATATAAATAAAATCCCTCATAATGTGAAAAGGGATCAACATAAGAGCTGGATTTCACACTCTCATGTGTGAACACGGACCTTTGCATGTGGACAAGGTCAAGTTTGACCAAGTCAATGACGCTAGGATAGGAGGTGGAGATCATCTTGTGAGACAACGCAGAGATAGTGGGAGGAAGATTCCTTGGTGGAGGAATCCCTAACGAGTGGGGCCCAAGGAAATAAGGCTCACACATGTTTAAAAGGAGGGCAAGGCAGCCATAGCAAGACATATTATGATTGATATTTTGATTTGTCTTCTTAGACTATTCTGCTTTCTTCAACTGTTTAGTTGAGATTGTTGTGCTGCTTAGCACAAGGAATTCCTGTTTAGGAATTAATTCTCCTTTCTTGAGAGGCCTCTTGAAGGAGATTGTACTAAATTTCTCCACATTCAGGCTTGAGGCCAAGCATCCTCCTTCAGCTACAACATTATTTCCGCAGCAGTATAACGTTGTGTTGCAGGGTGTTGCAATGGGGGTTCACAACACCAGTTCCCGCACTCATTTTTCAAAGGAGGGAGCCTCCATTCCTTTGGGAGATCAATAAGGAAGGCTTAGGAGAATAATTTCATATCTTTTCATTTTTCCAAAGCACTTCCATCATCTACAGCGCAGTCCCTTGTAGGAACTGCATCATTTCTTGCAGAGTTGCAGTGTGAGGGTCAAATCCCTCAATCTTAAGCTTGTTCCTTAGGGAAAGGGACAACCCTTCTCCCGGAAAGCTTGTAAGAAGGATAATCCTTAATTTATTGTATTATTCAGCTGTATGTATACAAATTTTTAGTTAGATCCAGATCTGCAGATCTAACATTTTGTATATTGTGCTCTCATGAAACGCCCGCCGAGTTATCTTTCTGATGTGTAAAAGGAGCTAGATCTCCATTTTTCTCCATGATTTCATATAATAAACTCCAAATATATTGTCTATACCATATTGTATCAGAAAACCTCTTTAAATTACGTTGTGCATGCTTCAGAAAACTTTGCATAAGTCAAGTCATTGGATTTGGGCCTTTTTGAGCCATATCGGGACTGAAAGATCTGTTTAAACCATCAAAAGGGATTTTTTTTTTAATATTTTCTAGACATAAGTCCCATAATACACGATATAAGGGATCCCAACATTATTTATTCGTACTATAACTCAATTCTTTGGGAATAACGTTTTTAGGGAATATATTGCTGCATTTCCCCACTTTGGGTTGATATAATGGATCATAATTTTGATGTTGCAACATACATTTGATGGCTATGTGTTTCTAACACAATTTATAATTTAATTTCTTGCTGCTATTCCGGTATTGTGTTCATGTATTGCTGCATTCCAATTTTGGGATATTACAATAGATGAGCAACGTGTGCATGGGGATCTAGCTAAGATCCAAGTCATTTGGGATTGGCCAACCCAAAACACTCTAAAAGAGCTTCATAAATTTTTGGGCATCACAAATTTTATCGCAGGTTTGTGTTGTGATTCTCCCATATCACTTGGTCTTTGAGTCAGATTACAAAAGGTAGAGCGAAAGCAAAGTTTTCCTAGTCTGAGTCCCAACAAAAGGTGTTCGCTGAGCTGAAGCACTACCTCTGCTTTGCATCTATACTCACATTTCGAGAATTACAAAAAATGTTTGAAATTGAGATAGACACCTCCGACTATGCTATTGGTGCAATCCTCACCCAACACAGGCATCCAACGGGCTATCATAGTGAGACACTTTCTGATACAATTCGGAGGTACCCCCCCCATGATAAAGAGATGTATTCTATCATGCAGGCTTACTGAAAATGGAAACATTACATTTTGGGGAAGGATATGGTCATCCACATTGATCACTGATCACTTTAGTTAATACAAACATAAAGGAAGTTGCAGAACAATCTCCATCAAAAGTGGTCTACATATCTGAAAAAATTTCACTTGAACATTAAATAAAAAAAGGGAAGCACCAACATGTTGTAGATTGACCTATTTTGCCCCCAGTTGCAGCACTGATTACTGTTCTCAACTCTTGTTACCATGAGTTTTTTGGATGGCCACAACTATACCAAAATGATCTAGAGTTTGCCACCACATACCATATGCTATTGGATGGAAAGAAAGTTCCCAATTTTCATCTCCATGACACATTATTATGCTACCTAGGTCACATCTGTGTTCCTTAAAGTGAGCATGCCAATATAATTTGGGAGGTGCACTACAACCAAGTTGCAGGACACTTTTGTGTGGAGAAAATTTTGGTCGTACTACAAAACTACTTTTATTAGCCAAAACTTCAACAGGATGTTGGAAAATATATCAGATCCTACAGTGCCTATGTCATCGCCAAACCAACCATCAAGAAGCAAGGTTTGTAGACTCCATAGACTATTTGTTTGGCCTCCCTTCTACCAAGCATGGTAATGATTGTGTATTTTGGTCATGGAAAATTTTTCGAAGATGGATATATTGGTGGCCTGCAAGAAGAGTATCATAACAGAGGTAACTTTCAAACTCTTCTTTGAAAAAGTGTGGGTACATTTTTGGATCCCATAGACCATTGTATTAGATTGGGATAACAGGTTCCTGAGAACATTTTAGTTGAGCCTCTGGACCTTATTGGACACCAAGCTCACCAAGTTAGTTGCTTTCCATCCCCAAACTGATGGCCAGACAAAGGTTGTCAACAGGATGATAGTGCACATGATCCGCATGTACAACTCTAAGAATCCAAGAACCTAGGATGAGAGCCTTCCCTATGTGTAGCACAACTATAACATAGCTCTCCATAGCTCTACTTGTCATATTCCCTCTCAAGTGAGTTTTGGATTTCAGCCATTGTGCCTGATTGATGTCGTCATGCCTCATGTGACTACACAAATAGAATCCAAACATGACCAGTTTGAGGCTGATAAAGCAACCAAGTTTATTGAACACATCCAACACACCTTCCAACATGTTCATGAAATCTTGTAGAATTCCAATTCCAAGTACAAGCAGCGACATGCTGAGCATTGGGTACCACACAAGTTTAGGTGGGTGACAAATTTGGGTTGCATTTGCAGAAATAATGCCTTATCGAAGCCCAATAGAAGCTCACAGCACTCCGATATAGGCCTTACACCATCACCAAAACCGTAGGTGGAAATTATTTTGATCTCAACATTCCCCTATTCCTTGGCCTGCACCCAATCTTAAATGTGGACTTCCTTTGGCCATACTTTCCTCCATTATTGGACACTTCAGACATTGCTGAGTAGTTGACACCAAAAAATCTCAGCTCGGACTGCATTAAACATGCCGCAAACGATGGGATCATGGAAACTGTTGTTCCTTGAGAAAAATTTCTTGATGTGTACAGAAATCCGTGCTCAAGACATTAAAGATTATGTCACAAATAAAAGTATATCTGTCCTTGTTCTATAAACCTTAAAACATTAATTATATAATATTCAAACATTAAATCCATGGAAGGCTCTGCAATGCCATATCCTCCTTATGTTGAAATGAAAGGATGAAAGAAACAAGAAAGAAAGGATTTCAATTTGATATGCTGCTTGAAACAGAATCTATCAGTGTAAAATACTGAAGGAATAAATAATGATAACGTTAAAATAGAGGAGCGCCTATTAAGGTTTATTTAACTCTTAAATACACATGTATCTAGAGACTTGCAGCTCAAATTACTCTATTTTACTCACAGATATGGAAAACACAATGAAAACAGAGAAACTATTCAGCATAGACAGAATGAAGGAAACTTGCAAAAAATTCTCATTAATTCAGTATTCTTCAGTACAAAATTTTAGCTTCAAGGTCCAAAACTCGGAACCTTCATCTTTCTTCAAATTATCTTTTTATACATTATCACGAAACAGTTCCCAGTAATGAAACTGATTCTAACTATTCTAACTAACTTTAACTGCCTAAACTATTAACTGTTATGGAGGTACATGCCTCGAAAAAGTCTTATTACATTTGCATAATCCTGAGAAATGACATAGTGAGAATTTTTATAACTTCTAATCTAAAGGAACAACTGGTTCTGAAGTAGCTGCGGAATCAACGGCTACTTTTGATTTATCTGTTGGAATCTTTTTTGCTGTGTCAATGGAGAAGATTTTGAATTTTTTCCAAAGTTCACTTTGAGTTGTAGGAGCATTCCTGTAGTTGAGGTATTCCAATCTAAATGCAACTGCCTGATTGTGAGTGAGCCTTTCTGTGAAGAGTGCCTTTACCATCCATGAGAGAACTGAAGCTTGATGAACTAGACAGAGAAGCTTGTTTTGCCATGGTTGACAGGCAATGAAAACAATACGGGGGTATTGGGTAATGAACAGGTGGCGGGAGCATGACTCAAAGGGAAAAATAACCACAACCAAACGAGAATGGGACAAAGAACAATTTAAAATTTAAGAAAATCCATAATAAATGCCGAAATGACGTCACTACGGGGGGTCTGGGAGTACGGAGGGAAACTTCGACCTATACCCCCCGTAATGAATCTCAACCATTGATCACGGCTCACCCAAGATTTTGACCAGTCAACTACGGGGGGTCTGATTTTGATAATTAACGAGATATTTTCCCCACCGTAATAACTAATTCGGAACCACTCTCCCACGATCACCACTTCCGCTCGGGAAGTTGCTTGAACTTTAAGCTCAAAACAAAACATATACTTCAATAAAGTTTAATGATCATCGAGCTTTGAAACGCTTCTTTTTATGAGATAGTATAAAAAACCTTATACTATAACATATGTTTTTCTGATTTTCTATTTTTTTTGTATTTTTGATACTCAAAGTAAAAATTGAAAAGGATATGCGGATATGATCCACAACATCTGGCTCCACCTGGGGATAGTGTTTTTGCCACGAAACACTAGGAAATTGCAGATCAGTGCCTTCACTTCGGGCATGGAGTCACATATTGCTTGGTGGAAAATGTACAATGATCACACCAGATATATACAATGATGGTGAAACAGCTTCTTTAGTGCGGGAAGTAATGCTTTAGATATTGCCCATTCACAGGCATATCTAATACTTCTCCTTCAAGATTTTCCAGCATGAAAGTGTTATTCATCCTGACTTCATTGATTTTGAATGGACCATACCACAAAGGATCAAATTTGTCGTGTTTCCCTTTGTCCTCCATTCGGGTATCCCATCTCAATACCAGGTCTCCCTTCTGAAACATGATTTCTTTGGCCTTCCTGTCAAATATTGTCTTCATTTTCTGCTGATAAGCAAGCAAATTCTCCCGAACTTTATCTCTGTTTTCACTTAGTTCTATTACATTATTCATTCTCCTAATCATGGCATTAGGTTCTGCTTGAGCATCTTGAAGGAAGGAAATCACAGGCTTCACCAACTGGGTGGGAAAAAATGCCTGAGTACCATATACTAATTCGTAAGGTGACTTACCAGTGGATCTTCTAGCAGTCATCCTTGTTGCCCATAGCGCAAACACTAGCTTTGAATCCCAATTCTTTTGGTTTTCATTTATTGTCTTCTTTAGAATTCTTACCAATGTTTTGTTAGTAGATTCTACCAAGTCATTCCCCTGTGGATGATAAGCTATAGAATGAGACAATATCACATTGTAAGTCTGACAAAAATTAATAAACCTGAGTGAGCTGAAAACTTGGGCATTATCTGTCACAATCTTCACTGGGCATCCAAACCTGCTAAAGATATTCTCCTCTAGAAACTTCATAACAACCAAATCATTTGCCTTCCTGGTGGGGATTGCCTCCACCCACTTTGTAAAATAATCTGTAGCAGTAAGGATCCACTTAAATTTCCCACTAGATGGTGGATTGATTTCTCCAATGAAATCCAACCCCCATTGTCTAAAAGGTTCTTCAATAAAAATAGGGAGAAGAGGTAATGGAGCTAGCTTTTTCTTTTCTGCGAACACTTGGCATTTTTGACAACTTTTGACTGCTTTATAGACATCATCAAACACAGATGGCCAATAAAAACCTTATTTGAATATTTTATGAGCAGTTACCTTCCAGCTGTAATGACCTCCACACAAGCATTCATGATATTCTTTGATTACTTCTGAAACTTCTTCCTCTGTCAAACATAATAACAACACACCAGCAGGGTCCTTCCAATATAATTTTTCTTCAATTATGACATAAGGCTGAGCCTTGAGTTTTAAAGCTCTGTATTTAGTTCTATTTATTGAAGGAGGACAAGAAAGAAAGCACAAATAATGAATAATATATTTGTACCAATCTGAGAAGAGAAATTTATACTTAATTGCCGTCTTTGACCGATTATCACCTGCTTCTCCATCGACTTTGTCTACATGGGCCAACAAATTGATTCCTAATGCTTGGAAATTTGACTCTGTCAATAATTTGGCCAATCCCAATCCTTTCACCAGTTTAGTTGGTTTTACATCCAGGTCATATTCTTGGATTTTAGCAATCCATTTTCCCCTTTTACCTTTCACATCGCTCTGTACTAGGACATCTTTTACAGCTGAATTGGGAACGTATGCTAAGATTTGAGAATGAAGGATATAAGTTCTGAATGCTTTCAATGCTTTCACCAGAGCGTATACTTGTTTCTCCAATATATTATATTTCAATTCTGCATCTCGGAGAACTTTGCTAAAATATGCTATAGGTTGTTCATGCTTTTCTTCATTTCTCTATAATAACACAGCAGAAATTGTTGAAGGAGATGCAAATGAGAAGATCTGAAATGGCTTCAAATAGTTTGGACTGATTAGAACATGTGCTTCCTTTAAAGACTCTTTAATCCTTTGAAAATATTATCTTGCTTCTTTGTCCCACTTCACTTCTGCATCCTTTTTTAACATGTCTGTTATCTTTTTGACGATCTCTGCATAATTGGGAACGAATCTTCTTAGAAAATTAATTTTCCTGAGAAATCGCTGGATATCTTTCTTACTTTGGGGCAGTGGAATTGACTGGATTGCTTCGACACTTGCTAGATCAATCTTCACTCCTTCTTTAGAAACAATATGACCCAATAGTTTACCCTCCTCCAGAGCAAACAAAGGCTTTTTAGGATTCAACGATAATCCAAACTTTCTACACTTCAGGAAAGTTTTCTGCAAATGTTGTAGATGCTCCTCATCAGATTTTGAAAAAATTGTGACATCGTCTAAATAAACTACCACAAACTCATCTCCCACAAATGAGATATCCATTGCTCTTTGGAATGTGGCCCCCGCATTCATCAGGCCAAATGGCATCCTAGCATACATAAATGTTCCCCAGGGTGTAGTGAAAGTAGTTTTCTTTTGATCTTCCTTCTCCACAGCAACCTGATTATACCCCGAAAATCCGTCCACCATAGATAATATGTAGGCCCCCATGAATTTTTGTAAAACAACATCCATCTTCGGCAAAGGATAATTATCTTTTAATGAAGCCCTATTCAAATTTCTGAAATCTACACACAGCCTTATCTCTCCGTTTTTCTTTCGGACTGGTACAAGATTGGAAACCCAATCCGAATATCTAAGCGGAACAATTATTTTGGCTTGCAGAAATTTCTTTACCTCCTTTTCGATCGGAGCCAACAACAATGGATTGATTTGTCGGAGCTTCTGTTTATGCGGCTTGACTCCATCCTTCAGTGGGATTTTATGCTGTATGATACTCTTATCATATGTCTTCAAATCATCGTAAGACCAAGCAAACACATCTTGGAATTTTTTGAACAAATCTATGTACCTTTCTTTGTAGTCCTTTGAGACCCCTTTGAACAATTTGATCATTTTAGGCTCCTGTTGAGTCCCTAAATTGCAATCTTCCACCTGCTCATCTTGGTTTGCTTTTTTCTGATTCACTGCAACGTCATTTGCATCAAATAGTCTTTCAAGAGGCACTAAGCCTCTTGGTAAAACATTGTCTTTCAACTGAATGATTTCCTGACCACCAATATTCTTTTTAAGAGTCTTACCAGCCAATTCATCTTCATCAGTTTCCAAATCAATATGATGATCTTTAAAATCTTCAATCATCAACAGAAACTGTTTAATCTGTTCATCGTCTTCAAAGACCTGCCAGTGTTTAATATTGTCAGGAATTGAAGGTCTATGTCTCATCTCAATTTCATACCTTAGTCTCGGACTGATCGGAGGCTTGAATGTACTTGCTGCAACCACCAAAGAATCAGCCATTCTATTTTCTTCCCTTGGAACAAACTGTAAGTTGAAGGCTTCAATGTAATTTTCGATCAGATCCCAGACCTCATTCCGATATGCTCTTAATTTGGGATGTTTAGTTTGACATAAATTCTTGATCTGTCTTATAATTAATTCTGAATCTCCAAACACAGTCATAGACTGAATTCCCATTTTCTTAGCTGTCTGCAAAGTAATGATTAATGCTTCATATTCTGCAACATTATTAGTGGACTCAAACTCCAATTTGAAAGAAAAAGGCACAAGGTTTCCTTCAAGAGAAAAAAAAATGAAACCAGCTCCAGTGCCTTCTTTGGAAAACGCACCATCAAAATAACACTTCCATAACTTGTTCAAATGCAGCTCCTTATGTACAATTGCTGAAGGAAGTTGCTCTTGTGATTCTTTGGCAAATTCTGCATCTTCATGCAGCATGAAGCAAGAGAGATCATCCTTCTCTTGGCCATAAATTGGTGAATTACCTGCATCTTTCTTGGTAGCAATTTTTTGAAATCTAGTCTCTCTATACAACCTCCTTTCTTCACCATTGAAAACGGGAATGATAGCATATGTAAAATCTAGCTTCAAAACTCCTCCAAGCTTTTCCCCCCATGATCTAGATAATAACATACCAAACCTAGTAGGAATATCTGCCACTACAACATCCATCATAATGATTTTGGTTGGGATTTGAGCCAATGTAACAACCATATCCTTAATAAGACCCACACACTTTACCCTTTTTGAGTCGAAAGAATAAAGATCTCGATATGGCTTGGTGATTTGAAAATTCAACTCTTTCATCACACATAATGGCGTCAGATTGTGGGACGCACCAGAATCTAGCATGCAGTTATGTAGAACAAAATCATGTAACAGAAATGATATATAAAAAGGAGGGACAGATGAATCTACCTCTTCAACATGAGGTCCAAATGTAACCACTGGTTTCTCTTCCTGCAGATTTACTATATCACCTACTTCATCAGACTGAGATAAATTGATAAACTCGGAAATCTCTTTCTTATAGCCAGGTGTTTTCATTAACTCAAGAAGAGGTACTTGAATCTTCACTTTCTCCAACTCTTTCGACAAACTGAAAGTTTGATTTGATTTTGTCAACTTTTCAAGTTCTTCTTGATCTTTCTTGGAATTTGAGTTTTGATTAGAAAGAGTAACCACTTTCTCCAAAATATTAGAATCTCTAACTTTTGTTTGAGAAGCTTTTGCTTGCTGCTTTTCCTTCTCTTTTTCTTCGTTCATGGGCTTTTTCCCCTTATCTGTTTTCTTAGTTTGATCTTTCTGGAATGGAGTCGCCATTGGAGCAGGTGTTGCTTCTGATTCTTTTTCTTCATTTTCTTGAGTCCTTAGTCTTTTCTTTGACCTCAAATTGTACTTTTTATGCAACTCGGATTGCATGAAGTCTGTGAACTGTCTGCAGTAATCATACATCTCTTCTTGATCAAATTAAAGATCATTTTCTTCCACTTCTTCTTCTTCAACTTCTTCTTCTATTTCATCGTCTTCCATATACACAGCAGAAATTTGAGCATCATCCTCTCTCTCATCATCATCATCAACTGAACGAGACGTGGCTGCCTCTATGTACAAAGGTGATTGCACCTGATCTTGATCTTTTTTTTTCTCTTTGTAGAATCTGTAGGGGCTGTTTTTTAAATTGGGGATTAAAAACCCCTCTATTCTGTCTTGCAGGCTTACTATCTATTTTCAACTTTACCAATTTATTTGACAGATTTTTTATGACCTTAGTCATATTTTCAATTCTCTGATCTTGAGCTGAGGCTTCTTCTTTAGCCTTTCCTTTATCTGAAACTTTACCAGCAACGGACATATTAGCCTCAATCTCCAGAGCATCAGTTTGAATCTGCTCCAACGTAGGGGACCTTCTTTCCCTCAATGTGAAACTGAATTCTGGTTCAAATGCACCAGCAAAAATGACCCTAGCTCCAATAGGAGGAGGCTTCATCTCTGCAGGCAAAATATTATACAATTTGTTAAATCTCTTCACAAAATCACTCATATTTTCATCAGATTTCTTCTTGATTGCATTAAATTCTGTCAAATAATAGCCGTGGTCCCTCTTTTCGCCCCACCTTTCAATGAAACGTCTTTCTAGGGCATCCCAATCATTAATGGAACCATTAGGTAATCCTTTGAACCATTTCCTTGCCTCTCCACTTAGAGACTGAACAAAGAGTCTCATTACAACGTCTAAATGTTCAACATTTAAATTCTCTGCAAATGTGCAAAACAGGGGCAAGTGCTGTTCTGCGGTTATTTCATCTTCACCAGTAAATCTAGGGAGCAACTTGAGGTACTTCTAAGGCATATCATACAATGGTTGGGCTATATTTAATGGTGCATATCTATTCATCAAGAAAGCAGGGGCTGCAGGGACTGCCATATTTACGCCCGGGTTAACTGCTCCTTGAGCGGGAGTAAAATGAATACCAGTTGTAAGTAGGGATGAATGAGGTGAAACAACTGATATAGGAGTTGGAGTATGAACGATTGCAGAAGAGCTGGCAGCTATATGGGGCTGAGTTTCTATAAAAGGAAAAGACACAAACTCCAAAGATTGCTCTTCTAATGTGGGTTCTTGAAAACGAACGGGTGATGGTGATGATTCTTCTTCCGAGAAAATGAGTTTCTTGGAAGTTTTCTTGGATGAGAAAATGTGTGAACTGCTGCCTAGTGCAAGCAGTGTAATTTTAGGTGTATCTAATATTTTTGGTCTCTGGCCCTTGTTTTAAACAAGCTTCTCAGGATCCGACAAAACATGAACTTTTTGCTGAGAGGTATCTGACCTCGTGTGAGGTTTCTTGGGAGCCAGAGCTATTTTCAAACAAACACAGCGTACTATTTCCTCCTCTCTGAAAAACCAGAGGAAATGTAAAACAAAACCCAGGGAAATTCTTCGAATCTTCGTCCTCGGAAATGGCGCCAATTAATGTTGTTCCTTGAGAAACAATTTCTTGCTGTGTACAGAAATCCGTGCTCAAGACATTAAAGATTATGTCACAAATAAAAGTACATCTGTCCTTGTTCTATAAACCTTCAAACATTAATTATATAATCTTCAGACATTAAATCCATGGAAGGCTCTGCAATGCCATATCCTCCTTATGCTGAAATGAAAGGATGAAGAAACAAGAAAGAAAGGATTTCAATTTGATATGCTGCTTGAAACAGAATCTATCAGTGTAAAATCCTAAAGGAATGAATAATGATAACATTAAAATAGAGGAGTGCCTATTAAGGTTTATTTAACTCTTAAATACACATGTATCTAGAGACCTGTAGCTCAAATTACTCTATTTTACTCACAGATATGGAAAACACCATGAAAACAGAGAAACTATTCAGCATAGACAGAATGAAGGAAACTTGCAAAAACTTCTCATTAATTCAGTATTATTCAGTACAAAATTTTAGCTTCAAGGTCCAAAACTTGGAACCTTCATCTTTCTTCAAATTATATTTTTATACATTATCACGAAACAGTTCCCTGTAATGAAACTGATTCTAACTATTCTAACTAACTTTAACTGCCTAAACTATTAACTGTTATGGAGGTACATGCCTCGAAAAAGTCTTATTACATTTGCATAATCCTGAGAAATGACATAGTGAGAATTTTTATAACTTCTAATCTAAAGGAACAACTGGTTCTGAAGTAGCTGCGGAATCAACAACTACTTTTGATTTATCTGTTGGAATCTTTTTTTCTGTGTCAATGGAGAAGATTTTGCATTTTTTCCAAAGTTCACTTTGAGTTGTAGGAGCATTCCTGTAGCTGAGGTATTCCAATCTAAATGCAACTGCCTGATTGTGAGTGAGCCTTTCTGTGAAGAGTGCCTTTACCATCCATGAGAGAACTGAAGCTTGATGAACCAGACAGAGAAACTCGTTTTGCCATGGTTGACAGGCAATGAAAACAATACGGGGGTATTGGGTAATGAACAGGTGGCGGGAGCACGACTCAAAGGGAAAAAGAACCACAACCAAACGAGAATGGGACAAAGAACAATTTAACATTTAAGAAAATCCATAATAAATGCCGAAATGACGTCACTACGGGGGGTCCGGGAGTACGGCGGGAAACTTCGACCTATACCCCCCGTAATGAATCTCAGCCATTGATCACGGCTCGCCCAAGATTTTGACCAGTCAACTACGGGGGGTCCGATTTTGATAATTAACGAGCTATTTTCCCCACCGTAATAACTAATCCGGAACCACTCTCCCACGATCACCACTTCCGCTCGGGAAGTTTCTTGAAATTTAAGCTCAAAACAAAACATATACTTCAATAAAGTTTAATGATCATCGAGCTTTGAAACGCTTCTTTTTATGAGATAGTATAAAAAACCTTATACTATAACATATGTTTTTCTAATTTTCTAATTTTTTTTGTATTTTTGATACTCAAAATAAAAATTGAAAAGGATATGCGGATATGATCCACAACAGAAACATAGGTCAAGAACAATCGTCAACAAAATATCTAACTGTATTAACTTGTCAAAGCTGGCAAATTCCTACAACAAGGAAAGTGGCTCACCAGGTACCAAGTTCAACAAAAGTTTCCCCATCTCATGGAGGCACTCAACGCAATGGGGACCATTGCTTCCTAAGGGGAGAAAAATGATTTGGGTGGATATTGGTGGCCACCGAACTATTCCACTTGGATCCCTACCATTTTTTCTTTCATTTTCCTTAATTGTATCAAAATTTACTATTTTTGGTAGTTTTTCAGGTCTTGAACTTCGAGAGCCGTTTTGAGGCCCTAAACGACTTTTTTTTTTGGAAAAGACACATTTGTCTATTTATATGAGGTTTATAGTCTGATTTTTTAGTCCCCAGATATAACTTTATAATGAGGTATCTTACGCGTCAAAATGAGATCGTATGCCAAATACAACCTTGTGAAGTTGATGTACCAATTTACCCCAACAGGGACCACAAAATTTTGGATCTTCATTTCCTAGGGATGGGTTTTGGATGTTTAGGGTTTTCCATTGTATATCAATAATAAATATGCCTTTGAACCTCATTTTTACATAGTTCAGAAGGCATGTATTCACCATATATCTTCTAAGCGATAAGCCACCATCGTGTGAGCTAGTTTATTTCCATTTTGCATGTAAACAATTTTCAATACTCTGTTATTAATGAATTAAAGTTATATTTTCACTGTATCTCTATGTTTATGTTTGTATAGGTATTTATTTTTTTCCTTCATAAATATGGATCACTGATATCTAAGTGGTCTTCTCTTACTCTATTTTTTTGTGCATGTCCCCAACAAGGTCAGGGTATAAGGAGTTAGGGCTTGAACTAGTTGAATATTTACAAGACTAGCCTCACCGACCCTGATGACCTCCCATGGAAAAAGAAAAGAAATATGAGGGAGTAGGAGATCCTTTCAAAATTTTGCTTGAAGAATTCCTCAAGTGACAAAGGAACACAATGATGGATAAATTTGGCCAACTCCTTCAGAAGATGCCCACTAGCGACACATCTTCATCCAACAGCCACTTCAGTGGCATTTCCCCCTTCAAGGTACAAGTAAAATTCGGTATACCTATATTTGAAGGCCAAATAGATGTAGATTTTGTAGATAAATGGTTGAATTCATTGAAAGGTTAATTTTTGGTCCATACTCTGACAGGGAGAAGATTACTATTGCATTGCTTAAGATTTCTCCCCATGTCAAGGAATGGTGGGAAACTTATTGTGAGAGAAGGGCGAAGGAACCCTTTCTATTTACAACTTACCTGCCCCCCCCCCCCTTGGAACTCTTTCTGAGATGTTATCAAGGAACAATATTACCCCGAGGGGAGCTATGAGGACACGTACATCTAGTGGACCACACTATGACAACAAAGGGACCAAGATGTCCATGAGTTCACAAATATTTTTCATACTCTACACAAAAAATTTGGTATCAAAGACTCTGAGTGACATCTAGTGCTCAAGTACCATGAATATCTACACAAATACATTAGGGAAGAAATAATTTTCCTGAACATCTCCTCTCTTGGTGCAACATACTGATATGATGCCAAGACTGAACACAAATTTAAACAAAAGAAGTACAACTTTGGATTTGTGAATCAACAATAGGGAAAGAGTGCCCCCAAACTATAGAACAAAGGAAAAATACAAGGAGAGGTGACCCAGGACAACCCATCAAAGCCGAAGGAAAAGATAAACACCACGAAGATGTTATGTATGTGTTATATTCTTTCCACGATTAGCCCCACGCGCTGTATGTTGTGTCGGGCGTAGCTGGGGGGTCACGAGGGGCGAAGCAGTCCCCACCGTTGGGGTCCGGGGCAGCGCCCCGACCAAAATTTGTTTTTTGTGCGGACCCACTCATAGGCGGATCCGCCCATGGTTTTGTGCATGGTTTTGCACATGGTTTTGGGGCTCGATGGTTTTCGGCCCCTGGTATTTTTGTAGATCCGGTCAAGGGAACTACGGTTGTGTTCTAATCCCAGCGCCGGATTGGGGTTTATGTATACCCGCATGTATATATATGTGTTGTAACACTAAAAGGAATATAATGAAAATCGTCGGTCATCCCAATTTGGGATCCAAAATCTCTCGTGTTTATCCGTTTTATGTTTTATGCTCTCGCTATTGTTTATTTTCCGTTATAAGATTCGTGTGTAGATAATTTCTCGTTCGTGGTTAAAACCTACATTTGGTATCGAGCTTCGGCTTCAAGTGACGCCTTTGTTGTTGAGGGTTTTTTGCTCGGGCCTCGTGGTAGACCCTCGTTCTCGCGTTGAGATTCGGGATCGATTCTGCGTGAAAGAATATGGCGAGCGGCGAAAGATAGAGATCGAGAAATTTAATGGTCGAGTTTTGAGTTGTGGAAGCTCAAGATGGAGGATCCGTCAGGATAAAGATCGTTGATCGCGGTAGATCCGTACTAAACCAACAGTTGTCGAAGTAGAAGACCGGAAGAACAGATCTAAGGCTAAGAGCACAATACGTTGTGTGTGTCGATTCGCATTGTTGAATGTATCGTGCGGGCGCGAAGAATTTGTGGGAAAACTTGGGACTTTGTACCAATCTAAGTCTCTCGTAATGTTGTTCCCCGCGGAAAAAGCTTCGTATAACCCGAGGTAGATGAAGGATGGAGACTCCTGGGTGAGCCGCAGCATCTAAATGCTCAATACCGTGGTAAGTCGCCGCCGTCCGTTGATATTATTAAAATCTCGATGATAAGTGCATCGCTTTTTAGGTTTCCCACGACTCGTGGGACACTGTTATTGCAATAGGTGGTGGCAATACAACTACCTTGAATTTTGATGACATTGTCTCATGCCTTTGATGTCGAGGAAATGAGACCGAGAAATATGGAGGGTCATAATGGATGCCTTATCTATACGAGGAAGGTCCTTAATAGAAACAAGAATAAGGTTTCGATGAGATTCATCTAGAGGGAGATCTAAATCTCTCCCGGAAAGTTTGTAAAGGTGTGCTGAAATGCGGAAAGGAAGGACACTACAAAAGGAATGCATATCTAAAGCTCCCGAGAAAGGAAAGGATCCGATGAAGCTCCTTCATAGAGGCAAAACCACCTCGATGAAGGTGGGGATGTGTATTTGGCTTCTTCTTCTTCAAAATACACATGGAACAAGAGTCATGGTTGATTGACTACAGTAGCCACTTCACTCCTCATAGGAGTGGTTCTCAGTATGCGTATAGCCACATGGTGGTGATGTCTCTCTCCTAGGGGATGATAGGGAAGCGAATCGTTGACGTGGAAAGGTCAAGCTGAACGCAAGGTGGAGGATTAGAACACTTCGGTGTCTCCGCATGCCTTACACAAACCGATTGTGAAGATGGATGATGCAAAGATGTTCGAGAAAGATGATGCCTGGCAGATGGTTCTGGCAAGACTGTATTAATGCGGGGAGTTTGGATCAACTCTATACGTTACAAGGTAGCACTATTATTGATGGGTGTACGCTTTGTGGTTCCCGAAAGTGGGACTCGAAAGTCTAGCCGTTCGGAGAAAAGACCATGGCATCAAAGGCTTGGACATATTGGAGAGAAGGGCCTTCGACACGTACGTTAAAATGGTATGGTAGAAGGTATGTCTAATTTTTTTCCGGATTTTGATTTCGTGGAGCATTGTGTATATGGGAAGCAGAACGGGGTGAGTTTTCCTTTTCCGGTGCTAAGAGGGTAAACAAGATATTAGAACCCAGTACGGATGTTTGGCCTCACGTCTCCAACCGGGAAAGTCTCGTGTACTATGTTTCATTCATAGATGACTTCATGAATATGGATATATTTCTTGAGGAAGAAATCAAGTCTTTGACAAATTTAAAGAATTTAAGGCTCGTGAAAACCAGATGAGAAGAGGATAAAGGCATTGGGTTGGAGGACAGATAATGGTGGGGACTTCTCGTTGGGAAGGAATTTGAAGAGTTATGTAAGAAGTGTGGTATAGCACGTAGAAGACTACTCCATACACACTGTACAAAATGGAGCCGGCAGAAGAATGAACAGGACACCGATGGAAAAGGCAAGAAGCATGCTCGTTGTACCGGGTTAGGGACAAGAATTTCGGCGTAGGCAACGGAGATCGCATGTTACTTAGTTAATGTATCACCTTCATCGCCGTTGGAGGATAAGACCTCACATGAGGTATGGATCGGTAAGAAACCCTCTTTCACATCTAAGGGTATTTGATTGATGCATATGTACATGTTCCAAAGGAGAAAAGGACCACAAGTTGATAATAAATCTGAAAAGTGCATATTTATTGGGTATAAAGATGGCTAGGGTTACAAGCTTTGGAACCTTAAACAAGGTTGTGCGCGAGATGTGGTGTTTAGAGAAGTGAAAGATGTTGTTAAACAGAAGTCCTATCAAAGGAACCGAAAAGATAGAGTTTGAGCTAAAGGAGGATGAAAGACTCACAACAAGAAGACTAGAAGATGAAGAGCCACAACCTACCAGAAGACCGGGCCGTGGGAGAAGGCAACCAGAAGGTATAGTCCATCTCGCTCGTTCAAGTTTTGCCTTAACTATAATCGATGATGAACCCAGAATCGCCGTGGAGTGATTCGTAGGATGGAAAACTCGGGAAGGGAGGCCATGGTTGATGAAATGGCATCCTTGCACAAAAACAATGCATGGGATCCGGTGGAGTTGCCGGAAGGAAGCCCTCCCATTGGGAGCAAATGGTGTTTAAGAAGAAGAAGATGGAATGTAGAAGGAAAGGTGGACAAGCCGATTGGTAGCAAGGCTATTCCCAAGTGCCGGGAATTGATTTTGGTGATATTTTTTCTCCTCGTTGCCAAAGTTACTTCTATTAGATTACTTTGAGTCCGTTGTTGCCGCATTTGATTTTGAGATAGAAAACGTATGGATGTACACAACATTTCTTCTCACGGGGATCTAGAAGAAGAGATCATGAGCATGAAGCAACTCGAAGGCTTTGGTGAAGGGTAAGAAAGAACTTCCATGCAGGTTGAAGAAGTCAGGTGATGGGTTAAAAATAAATACTGAAGGATGTGGTATCGAAATTTGATACCTATATTACGGACTTGTCACTCGTGCTACAAGGGGAGGATCAATGGCTTATTTCAAATTAATTGGTGACCGTGTTATTTATTTGCAGATGGTATGTGGATGATATGTTGCTGATTGAAAATGACAAAGAAATTATCCAAGATTTGAAGACCCAATCACTTCTCCAAAATTAGACATGAAGGATCTTGGTGCCGCAAACTATATTTTGGGCATGGAAATTAAGAGATCGAAAGAAGAGGAAGTCAGTTAACCAGAGGAAGTATGTCTCGAGACTATATTGCAAAGAGGTTCACGGCGTGGTGATAAACCGGTGAGTGTTCCTATTCCCGTAGGTGAAAATTCGCTAAATGTGTTGTCCCAAGACACAAGAAGAAGAGGAGGATGTGTCCCGTGTTCCATATGCAAGTGCAAGAGCCTAATGTATGCAATCAGACGCACCGTACATTGCACATGCAAGTAAAGTATTGGTGTTTATGTCAAACCTGGGAAGGAGCATGCATTGGACAGCAAAGAAGCGGGTTTTTGCTATATATTTACGTGGCAATTAGTGATTATGGTCAGGTCAGTGGAAGACTATACTGGAAAGAATGTTGGACATTCATGGTTTTTTTGATGCAGCATCGGGTCGTGAGATCCGGACCAAAGAAGATCTACAAGTGGGTATGTGTTTAGCCTATTTGGAGGTGCGCTGCCTGCTGATGAGTAAAAGAGTCCGTAGTGGCGCTTCTAACTACGTATGCGAATACATAGTGCCCACTCATGCAAGCAAGGAAGCAATTTGCTGCGCAGATTGTGTTCAAGTATGGGTTGGTACAAGCTATAAGGATGGGACCGTGATAGCCAAAGTGCAATTTTGGCTAAGAACCCCGTTTATCATTCAAAGACAAAGCACATTGATGTTCAATACTTTGTTAGAGATATGGTTGAGACTAAAAGGGTGTTGGCCGGTAAAGGTGGACACTTTGAAGAATGTTGCGTATGCATTGACGAAACCGTGAGCACTCGTTTGGGTGTAGAGACGCAATGGGTGTGCTTTGAAGAATTGGGCCAATGACTAAGCCCTCCGTGGCCCCCCTCGTGGAAAGAAAACAACAATAACAAGTGGGAGAATGTTGTGTATGTGTGTTATATTCTTTCCACGATTAGCCTCACGCGCGCCGTATGTTGTGTGTCGGCGTAGCCGGGGGGGGGGGGTCACGAGGGGCGAGCACTCTCACCGTTGGGGTCCGGGCAGCCGGGCAAAATTTGTTTTTTTAGACTCACTCATAGGCGGATCTCACGATGGTTTGTGCATGGTTTTGCACATGGTTTTGGGGTTCGATGGTTTTTGCCCCCCGGTATTTTTGTAGATCCGGTCAAGGGAACTACGGCAGGGTGTTCCCAATCCAGGGTTAATGGATTGGGGTTTGCGTGCTCCGGCATGTATATATATATGTGTTGTAACACTATGAATATAATGAAAAAAAAAAAAAAAAATCAAGCCGGTCGTCCCAATTTGGGATCCGTGGAAAATCTCTCGTGTTTATCTCGTTTTATGTTTTATGCTCTCGCTATTGTTTATTTTCTCGTTATAAGATTCGTGTGTAGATAATTTTCGTTCAGGGTTAAAACCTACAAGACAAAGAATAACACAAGAAAGTGGTGAGTTCATAAGTCCCCACTCACAACACAAGTAAGTGTTGGAGCCAAGAAGTCACCGGTGGAAATAAAAAGGCTTCAAATTCGTATGCCTAAATTTGAGTCGTAACTCGACAAGGGGAATGAAAGGAAAGAAAATTATTGATGTGTATTCAATGCTACACGTTTCCACCAAGATCCAAGATTGAGCTTGAAGATCCTGGGGGAGGGAGAGCATCTTTTGCACTCACATATGTGGGTGAATGCTCCCTACCTAGCTCATTGTGGTAGACCGTGGGAGCCAAAAGAACCTCATTTTAGCAGGCTGTGAAGAAGTTGGGCTCATCGACTACACCACACCCACATTTGTACACCACTTCCCAGTAGCTTCACCAAGGATGAGATCTATGCGTCAGCCAACATCAGTTACCTTCCCTACAACATCAAGCCCTTCGTGAATGAGGTACTTTGTGATGTTGATCCTCTGAAGTTTTTGATGTATTATTAAGCAACCATACTTGTGGCATCTCATATTGTATGAGTCTATGAAACTCAATTTTATTATTACTTTGAAAATAAGTTATGTGCACAGATAGTAGAGGTAGCCTTGCTCTACATCGCCATCTCTTTGATCTCTCGCTAATAAATTTAATAAGATCATATCCTAGATAGGTAAAATTGTTTTCTTTCTAATTATATATAAAAGTAAGGGGGAAGATAGCGCAACACCGTGTCTCCCCGAGGGTTCTTCCATGCAGGCGAATAAGGTGGATAATACCATGGAAGAATACATGGACTTCTCCTCACCCACATGGGTACCTCACACTGCCAAGCCGCGACGGATCAACTGACTCGGAGCACCCCTACCTAATGGTACAAAATACCTCTGCCTCCATTCGAAAATGAAGACTGCGGGAAAATCTAGGAGTTACTGAAAAAAAAAAGGGAAAATTCGACCAAGTTCCTCACCTTGTGGGAGCCCGACGTGGCAATTTTTCTGAAGAAGGATGAGACCAGAGGCTCGCATTAATTACTGTGCACTAAACAAAATCACTATCAAAAAAGTATGCAATACCATGGATTGATGACCTTCTCTCCGGACCAGCCTGGGCCAAGTATTTTAGCAAAGATCGATCCGAAGTCTAGTTATCACCATGTTCCTAGAGCTCACATATATGGAAGAATGCTTCAACCAAGGAAGGACTTTCTAAATGGTTGGTCATGCCCTTCTTCGGGTTGAAAAACTTCTACTATATTTATGAGGCCGGTGGATGATTGCGACCATTCACCAACTCGTTCATGGTTTATCTAGATGACATCCTCATCTTTAACAAGAGTTGGGAAGAGCACCAACAACACTTTCGACATGTCCTTCAAAGCTTATAGAAAATGTGTACCAACTTGGATACTATGTGCCTTTTTGTATGAGCTAAGTCCATAATATATGGGTTACATCATGATGACAAGGCATGCGTGTGTATCTCACAAAATCCAAGTCATTGAACATTGGACAACCTTTAATGACACTTCACGAACAGCATCACAACTTTTTTGGGCCTCAAAATTTTATCGGAGGTTTGTGTTGGTGGCCCTTCTCTCATACTTGGCCTTCAATTTAGATTACCAAAGGAAGAGCGAAAGAAAAGTTTTCCGTGTATATGAGTCCTAAAAGAAAGTGTTTGTTGAGTCAAGTAATCGTCTCTACCTCTACACTCCGACTTCACATTGGTAGACTTGCGTAGCCATTTGAAATTGGAGATGTATATCTCTCACTATGCTATTGGTGCATTCTCAATGCAAGACAAACATCCAAGGCTCATCATAGTGAGACACTTTCTAACACAATTCATAAGTATCCCACCTAATAAAGATATGTATTCTCACGAAGCCACTAATAATGGAAACATTACATTTTGGGGAAGGGATCATCCATACACCGATCACCGACCTATTTAGTTATACATACACAAGGGAAGTTAGAATCTTCACCACTACCTAAGCCTAAGCCTATATATATACAAAAATTCCACTTGAACATTAAATACAAAAATGGAAGCACTAATCATGCTATAAATTTCTCAACCCCGAGTTGCAACATTGAGAGTACCGTTGTGAACTCTTATGGCCACAAGACCTTTTGTCGCAGAGCAAAATGATCTAGAGTTCACCACCACATACCGTATGCTAGTGGATGGAAAAAAATTCTTGATTTCCACCTCCAAGATGCATTATTATGCATAATCTAGGCACCTTTGTTCCTTCAAGCAAATGTGCCAAGTTGATTTTGACGTGCACTACAAACTTGCATCACATGACACTTTGGTGTGAGAAAATTGTGGTAGCAATAAGTACTTTTATTGGCCAAAAACTGGACAAGATGTTGGAAAATATATCATATCTTGCACTTTTGTGCCATTTCCAAACTAACCATCACATGAACACTCCTCTTCCTACTCCTAGCTAGCCCTGGGAATCCATCTCCATGGACTATCCGTCTATCATGCCTTATACCAAGCACGGTAATGACTATGTATTTGTGGTCGTGACATATTTTTATCATGGATATATTTGCGGCCTACAAGAAGAGTATCACAATATAGGACACCTAGGCCAAATTTTGGAACGAGTGTGAGCATTTTGGGATCCGGCATAACCCATCAAGGCCCATTAGAATCCTTACTAGACAACCCATTGTAGTTTTTTCCCCTTTGACAAGGCTCACACTATCAACAAGGTTACGTAATAAATTTAAGTGCAACATTTTTCCATTCCATGGGATGCACCCAAGTTGTCTAACAAATCTTTCACTCTTGACCATACTTTCCTCCATTGTTGGACACATCTAACATTGTTGAACAATTGGCAGCAATAGATTTAACCCAGTGCATTTAACATGCCACAAATGTGAGATTGATCATGGACATAGGTCAAGAAAATTTCCAAAATAGGTCCAACCGTGCTGAGTTGCCGGCCAACTCCTCGCAAGCAGCACTGGGCGTGGCTCACCAGGGACCAAGTTCGGCCAGGTTTTCCCCATCTCATGGAGGCACTCGCCAAATCTAATGTATTGTCAGTAAGGGGGAGGACTCCATCCAGGATATTGGTGGTCATCGCCTATTCCTTGGATTCGCCACCATAATTTCTTTTCACATTTTCCTTAATTGTAGCATAATTTTACTATTTTTGTATTTTCAGTCCTAAACTTCCGCAGCTGTTTCGAGGCCCTAAAAGATGTTTTTTTGGAAAATGGGTATTTTATATTGTGGCTTGCAATCAAAATTTTTATTCGTATAAATATTTCTAATGAGGTACACATCAAAGGGACATCGTATTCCAAATTTAAGACCGTGGGAATTTGATACCAATTTACCAACGACCACAGTAATTTTGGCACTTCATCTCCTAGTGTTAGGTTTTTGGATGCGTGGTTTTCCATTATTTATTAATAATAAATAAGCCTTGAGTTCATTGTAACACAATTCAAAAGGAATCTATCCACCTCATTTCTTCTCAAAGATACTCCATCGCTTTAGCTAGTTTATCATTCTTCATGTAAATGGTTTTCAATACTTTGTTATTAAGAATCAAGCTTTTTTCATCAGATCTTTGTATTTATTTCATATCTATATTTCATTTTGTTCCTTTATAAATATGGATCACATAAGAAGGCTAAAACTCACAACTAGTCACTAAAGAAACTAACCACTAGTAGGATCTCATATCCTCTCAAACCCAAGGGCAGATCCTACCTAAAAAATCCTCTCCCTTTGTAGAAAGATTATGTAGTAGTTTTGAAGTCAAATATGATGAGGATGATGATGAATTTCTCCCTCAAAGGAAATTTTATAGGTCAATTTTTAACCATTCCCAAAGATCTCGGGTTAAACTCGACATCATCCCCAACTAATGAAATAGGGTCTATCATCTCCTATCATTTCACGGATACATGCCCTAAGACAAGAACAAGAAAAAATCATCCATGATTTCCATTACAAGATTTCCAAGATTTGAATTACATGTTATATCACCTATGAGCTCACCAACGCAAGATATGAAGGACTAACCGCTTTGCATGTTACCTCCATTCAAGGGTGCTCCGCAAAGCACTTCCCGACATTCAAGAGTGCATTGGTGAAATGGGAGTGAAATTGTTCCATCTCCACATGTCCAGCTCCTTCCTAAGAGTCCATATAAAATAAAATTTGAATCCATGTGTCCATATAACGCCCGAGTCAGGGAACATGTCTTTCCTATTATTAGAAATTCATTGATTGAGAAACTACCTCACCGCTTCTATAAATTGAGCACAAATCCTAGTTCTTTGGAGAAGAAATAAATTTGGCAAAGAAATGTTGTTGAATTCTCATTGGAGGTGACTTGGAGTGATATGATAATCGGGGAGATGTTTATTGTGATGAGGCTTCGGGATGAATGATGGAGTCAGGTGACATCAAATAATCGGTTGTAACTCTCCTTCTATCCATTAATAAAGATTGCTCATTTTCCCACATATGTATCCGTTTATGTTTCTATCTTTCATATAATGGATTCTTAACTGATGTATATGTTTACATGTTTCATTAATTTAATCGATTAAGATAAAAAACATCCGTATATTGCTATCTCTTTCTCTTTGCTGTTTATAAATTTGGCAGGAACTAGTCCGGCGATCAAAGTTGGATTGAAGCTGCAACAAGAGCAATAGAAGGAGAATAGCGCTTGGATCACAAATAAGTTTCTTATCTTTCTCGTGTCTATTTACTCTTAGGAAAAGTGTCCGGAAAGTCTTTGATCTATTGTTCTAAATGCATAACACCACATTTAGGAATGTGTTTTATCCTAATTCATAATTTTCGCATAAAAAATTGGCGACCCACTCAGGTTTTCCTTCATCCTTGGTGTTTCCCTCTTCTTATTCACCGCAGCAATTTACCGTCAATTATTAGACTTTGAAACAAATAATTTCATTAGAAGTGTGTTTAGGCTTGAATTTTTTGTTCTCTCGCTACGCCAACGCATTGTTCGTCAAAACACAGCTTGCATAACACCGTCTCCCACTCGGGGTGCTTTACAACGCATTGTCCCCCTCAGAGACTACGTTTCCCCTAAGCCAACCAAATTCCTTTGAATTTTTCATTTCCATCACATTCAACCTTTTTTGTTGTATTTTCAATTTTCTGATACCTCATAGAGACCAATGAATTTGTTTTGAATCTTGCTCCTTTTGAAAAGTAAGTTTGTTCAATGTCTCTAAGCTTTTTCTTTATCATTGAAAAATCAAATTCAAAATATTTTTATTTATGCATTAGATCCATTTGTTTTCGTAAAGGAAATTGTCGTTAAATTCTTTGTTTCCCCGTAGGCAAAATTGTGGTTCCATTCTTCATTTTCCTAAAAGAGAATTTGTTGTTAAATTCATCGTTTCTTAAAGAAGAAAGCATTTATTTTTTGTTGATTTGATGCATGTATATATTTCCTTCGCATTCATATTAAGGGGACCGAAAAGAAAAAAACATGCATTTGCATGTAGTGGATTGTGTGTTTTGGTATAGGAACAAATTAGGAGAGCTGCATATTATTTTGTGCTCTTTGTTGTTTGCTCTCAAAACTGATTTCTTTCCTTTAGTAGCTAATATTTCATTGCAAAAAGCTAAATTGAAAAGTTTGCTTATCATTTTAGTTTGAATTTTATGAATTTCCATCACATCATCATGGTGAACCTTAAAAGGGAAAATTCATAAAAACATGCTCAAATTAAAATTTACATCAATTTACCTAAAAATCATTGGAACCATAACGATAACATTTAGAAGGTCTAGGCTAGAGACGTGTTCCGCGTCGTAAAACATAGCTTGTCATTAATTTTCCGCGATAATTCCTAGTGTGATACCTCACCCACGTCGATGTAAGTATATCGAGTCGCCCGTCCACGTACCTTCGGGTATATCGGGTAGTGTTATATGAAAATTATAAGGGGTGCTCATTGTGCGATTTCGCATTAGACATTGCTAATACGGACTTGACCCTCCACGTACCTTGGGTATATTTGGGAGGACAACTTTAGGTTTCTATCCATAATGAACTGAGTCGGTCGCCTGTAAATTGTGATACCGAACACAACATTTGGGGAGATTGCCTACTCGTACTTCTTGGTTCGTTAGGAGGTATTCGTGCTCATAGTTTCTTGCAAACCTTTTGCCTAGTATTCTTTATTTTGTTTATTTGTTTTTTGGCAAAATAAATCAACCATCATGGAAGAATAAAAAATCCCTCAATGTCATTTGCATAGACTTTCATTGTAACCACCTTTACCACCGGAAGCCACTTCGGGCTCTGGCGAAGGTGACATCTCTACCGAAAACCAATTACACTGTGAAGAAACATATTCACAAATACCGTACGACACAAGTTGTTTCTACAAATCCTACTTTGTTCAATGTCGAGACGAAGTCCTCACGCTACCCATGGTCACGATCCATCCAATCAATGATACCATACCTCTCGAACCTCGGCGATTGTTCAACCGAGTTGATCCATATCCTCGTCTTTTTCCGGTAATACCGTATCCTAAAGTTGAACAACCAAAATTTCTTCCTCAGACGGCCCCAAATTCATTGTAGCCATTGAGTCTCCCATATCACGCTCAACCTCCCGTAATATACTTTGGGCCCGATGGCGAAATCCTCCACTCCGGTTAATTAATTTCGATTGAAGTGAAATCCCACAATATGAAACACCTTTATATCCAACTCATTTTGGTGAGATATTACTTCCATATGAGTCTTTCCTCAATCGCCTCCCTCTTTCTTTTTTGATCATGTGCCTATTCAAGTTTCTACGATTCAAAAGGGTATAAATTTGGTCAAGTATCAGCAAGGCTCGAACCAACATCTTCATTGGACCATATTTACGTCGTAACCTATTCTCGCTAATTTCCGTCGATGTTCAACTTCACCACTATATGACAGGTGGCCCTATGGTCCCATCATGTTATAAATATTTATTTGAAATTTTCTTCCGGTGTGCATCTTCAAAGCCATGGACTTCACCAATGTCATCATCTCGGGTATTCAAACTCGTAAACCTATAGTGAGTATTGAATGACTTGATCCTTTATATCCATCCTCGTGGCAATATCACTTCTGTCCATCTAGGTTCCATCCAAGACCATCTCAACTAGACTCCCCGCATTTGGAGAACAATATTTTATGTGTAATATTATACTCCTCATGCTTCGGGGGAAAACTCTGTGGTCACCCACTTTGATAGTATCATTATTTTTGGTCAACCTAATGTTGAAATGAATTTTTGTCAATGGAAACACACTTTTCCTATCCAACCACAAAAGGTTGTACATTTGTATCAACCGGTTCAGCTACTTGTTGCACCCACATCAATTCCACTTTTTAATTCATATTTACCCCCGTTACCGAGTCAAAATATTATACAACAATCATTTCAGAGGGTCCTTCAACTCAATACCCTCAAGTATTGGGCCCTCAAACTCCAACTCCTTCAGATAATCGACAACAACCCTCGTATCTACAATCACTTATTCACAAACTGGATTACCATATTGTGGGATGTCATAGCCACAACTAGGGTTGTAAGTACCTATCCTCAACCTAATCCAAGTTATTCTAATTTGGGTTATAACATCAGGCGTATGAAAATTTCCACCGACACAAATGCCTCAACCTTCATTTCAACAAGTATCTTACTCCAAAATGGTCAACAAAACTTCAAGCGTTTTCCTATCAAAACAACCCCTATCTAGGTTATTAGCAAAAAATTCTTTATATTGGTGATCAAAGTCTCGTTTCCAAGAATGATCATACCTGACTATGCTCAAACTAACCTCAATCGACAATACCCTTTTTTGGGGCCCTTTGTTTTGAAATAAAATGCTTTTGAGTTGCGGATAACAAGCGTAGCGCAACCATGGCAGACAAAGAGATGTCATGAAGTTGTGAAGAGTCAATAGTTGGGGTGGGGCAGCTTGCAGTAAAATAGGCACATATGGCAGAGGAAGTGATAAAGAAAAACCGTATTAATCCCACTAATTAGGGAGATGCAAAGAAAAAACAGAGCGGAAAGGAAGGGAGAACTAACAGTCGTGTTGGCAAAGGAAAAAATAGGCAGTTGGCCAGTGAAGACAGAAGGTTGGCACAGTAGGGATCAGAGGAATGGAGCCGTAGGAGAGCTCTGTTCACTCTGTTCATTATGTTCTCTCTGTTCATTCTATTCTATCATATGTGATAATCTTGTAATCCGTTCTGCCAGGATTGCTCTGAGGAGCAATGTAACTGTCCCTTGTGTTAATGTAAAATACTATGATCTGAGTTTGATGTACGAAGTTCTGTAATGTGCTTCTGATTCAGTTGAATGTGTGGGTTAATTTTAAAAAAAAAATTCATCCTGAATACGTTCATGAGTATTGTAATTTGTAGAGTATTTATACATATTTAGAGCACCCAGTTCTATCTATTTTATTCTATATGTTATGCTTGATCGATACCTGATCTGATCCTAATCTTAGTAAGGTCACAACACACCTTGGGTGAGACTCTCTGCTCTTCGGAGTAGAGTGAAAATGTCAGCGTTGTTCTAGACTACTGCAGAAAACCTTGTTGGCCTCCATCCTGAACCTGGGTCTTTCCCAAGAGACCTTCCTCACCAAAAAATGGTTCCATTGCCAGGACTTGAAATTCCATTTTGGAACTAGATCATGGTATCGCGGATCTTCGAGAGAGAAATATGAAGCTGGTGGGATAACCACCTAGATCAGTTCGTAGCACAACAGGTGGATTTGAGACAACAAAGGGAGAAAGCTGTTAATAATCGGGTTCTCTTCTCTGAAGTTGCCAGTGATATCTACGAGATCTTCTGGGGAAAGTTTCCAGAGGAGTTCTACAACTGGTTGTGGAGACTATAGGCCAAGACAGTCCAAAGAATCTCACGAAAGAAATGTCACAAGTGGTTGCACGAAGATCTGGTAGCACTCCATCAGTTAGATACCGATTTGACCCGAGTTGTATATTTCTGGGTGCAATCTACCTTGGAAGGACACATAGTGGAGTTCGCAGTTGAGTGTTACCAGTATTTCTCAAAAGTGAAGGATATATTTAGATCATGGTTGCATGGAGAGCTGTTGAAGGAGATCCCACTGTGAATCAAAGCCTTGATGGTAGACGAAGGATTGATGGAGTTTCAAAAATCTGAGATGGAGACTTAAACCTCCAGTACTGGGGGAAGGAGTTGAGGGAGAGATCCTACATTGGATAGGGGAATAGGACATGGATGCCGAGACCTCCATTAGGTTGAGGGAACGACGAGCACATCAGAGGGCACAAATCGCTGAGAAGTGGTGGGAAAGGGTGATGAAGGAGTTGGAGAAGCAGGAAAGTAGTAGAAAGGACAAGGAGAATGCGCCTCAAATGACAAAGGAGATGGAAGGTCAGATGGGTTCCCAAGATATAGGAGGGACCATCAAGGAAGTGTGGCAGGTGTATAGGAGCCCAGCCCAAACAGAGGAAAAAAGTATGATGGAGATGACGCGTGCCCCGAGAAGATGTTCCATCTGGAGTTGCATGTTGCAATGGAGCAACTATTTTGAGAGGGGCTGACACCCATAACCCAAGGTAACTCTATTCCCCAAAGTTCAAGTAGCTCTAGTTCCGACCTTCCCTTGGTACTCTATCAACCACTAGGTGAAATTTTCGTTAAGTTACAGGAATTGAGTAAGTTGAATATTGTTCAGTCTATAACAGTAATACACACTAGCAGTAGTGCTAGTAATACCATTTCACAACCGGGAGCCAAGGGTTTTATTCTAGTAATACCCACGCAAGAAAGCATGGAGGGATCATTTACCTGATACCCAAAGTTCTCTGGGAGGGGTAATGATGACATGGAACAACATTGGTACCTATGCGAGGTCATATGGAGGGCTTGGAAGACACCAGAGGCTGGTAAGTTGATCGAATTTCAAACTACTCTCAGGGAGAGAGCTCTATGTTGGTTTATTAAGTGGTCTGAAGCTCATCAGAACCCAGAGATAGATGTTGTAAAGAGAGATTTATTTAAGGAATTCAAATTACCCCAAACAGATCAACAGGGTCTGTCAGAGATGTGGGAGATCAAGAAACAAGAGGGGGAAACTACATGGGATCTAATGAGGAGATTCAAGGATGCGATTGGAAAACTGAGTTATCCAATCGACCCAAACCATCAGAGAGATTGGTTCATCAAGGCCCTTCTTCCACTAATAAGAACTCTGCTAACACAACATAAGATCAAGATGTTACAAGATGAATTGGAGCAAGATATGAAGATAGAGGCCATGGAGGGCTATCCACAAGAATTTAAAGGAGGAACATATGCACAAGACCCTTCCATACTGGGGTTACAACACCAGATAGCTAGCCTAATAGAAAAGTTGAAAGAAATTCAACCAATGTGGCTGGCCAGGCCAAATGTATAGTGTGTGCACTATCTAATAGAGGGACACATGGTAACTGAATGTCCAAGGCTGCAGGGCCAGAATGTGGGGACATCAGCAGTAGGGGCATAGGGAGCTCTGCCAGTAGGAGGAGTTGCACAGATAAATACCTAGGGATTATATCCGCTGCAACATTAGTACACGAGATTCCTCGCGCAACAGAATCAAGTCGCAACTGAATATTGTGAGATATGTAAAAGAATGGGTCATCCACCCCGTTTATGCCCAATCTTGCAGAAATACTCTAACGTTCTGAACAACATATACTCTGAGTTATGTGCTTCTACAATGCACAACACATAGCAGTGTAGGCTCTGGATGCATTAGCAGAACGATTGGATAGGCCTTCATATAGAGTGAATGAGGCTCCCAGGGGACAAGGGGGAGGCATGAGAGGAGGCCGAGTTGGAGGAAGAGGGCAAGTACGATGTTACAACTGTGACCAAGAAGGTCACGTGGATAGGGAATGTCCACTTCCTAGAAGACCCTGGTGCTCTCAGTGCAGATTTAACACGCACACAACAGAAGACTGCCCAGAGCTCATTAAAATATGCGAAGAAAGAGCCAGACAAAGAGGAAAAAATATGGTGAATGCAGAGCCAAGAATAATAGAGGCTCAAGCTATGCAAAACGTAGCCATAGTGACGCGAGGAGGAAAACAAACCGGGTAATATGCACAGATGATAGACCGATAAAATTGATAAGGCCAACATCGCCAAAGCCAATGTTCAAGCCCAAAAGACAAAAGAAATATTTTAAAGAAGCAGTGGAAACATTTTCCCAACTTGGAGGAAGCAAAGGCATTGAGTTGTCACAGGCCAAGGAAGGTAAGGAGAACCAATCTAGTACAAGTAATATGATTGAAGAATGGTCCCACCTATTTCTAAAGATTGTTACCAACACGCCAATGCTAGAATAGTTAAAGCAAAACCTGGAAATAGTGGTGCAAGAGACCACAGGACCAGTGGAGTAAAAGGAAGCAACATAGAAATACATACGGAGAGTGAAAAGAAATAAGAGAAGGACAAGGAAAGAATTCTGGGTAAACACTCAAGTTGCAGGATTCCAAATTAAGGACACAATGCTTGACCTAGGGTCAGACGTCAATATTTTGCCAAGGGATACGTGGGAAGCATTGGGAAAACCAAGGCTGACATACTCAGCAATTCAACTCCGTATGGCAAACCAGTATTGCATTGTGCCCATAGGCAGACTGGAGGAAGTAGAAGTTGACGTTGCGGGGGTAAAAACATACATGGACTTCGAAGTGATAGACATCATGGGGGATAAATATCCCTATCCAACATTATTGGGGATCGACTGGGCTTTCGAAAACTATGCAGTAATAGATTTAAAGAAGGAAATAATGATCTTCGAAGACGAGGAGGTCAAGGTCACCCAACCACTCGACCCGTATCAAGGCCCCGATACACAGAGTCAGTTGACAACAGAGAAGATGCCCAACTTCTTGATCATATTTATCAAATGACTGCAGGGAAAAGGGAAGATTATATCAACCCTAAAGCGGGGGATCTGTGAGTTGGAGAAGTATTCAAAGCTCAGACTTAGGCTCAGAGATAGCCTGGGATGATTGGTAGCAAGGGGGGTATGAGACTAATACAAGAATATGCGCCACCATTGGAAGGATCAATTGGATCGGGACTGAGGTAAGATATTATCCAACTTTGTCAAATATGAAAGCTGTAAACACTTTTATTTCTGGAATAGAATATAAGGTACCAATGGACTATAGGATCCCACTCGTGGATATGGATTTACAATCCACATCAACAAGGTGGTGGAGTAACCACCGCATCTCACTGTCGCAATGGGACAAAGTTGCAGCAGCATTGAAAGCCAGGTTCAAATAAGAAGAAGGACCACACTTCAAAAGAAAATATCGAGGGGACTTAGACCCCATAAAACATTTGAAAGATTGTGAGGATCGATGGAAAAATGTAGGATACCTATGAGAACTGTGGGTACACAAGTTTATACGTTCATTGGATTTGATTCCACAGGCTTGGTACCTAACTGAAGAAAGAAAAAGAGGAACCAATACTTGGCAAGCAGTTGAGAATAAATTTACGCAATGCTTCTCGTTTGAAGGAAAAAAAGAACCAGTCACCCAAGCATTTTAGGCCATTAAAAGGGCATTTTTTTTCCCAAAGACTCATGAGGAGGAAGTGCAAGTGCTCCCAAACCAAGGCATCAGACAGTCAGTAGCATGCAAAAAGATAAACAACGAGATGGATGATGATGATCTAGAATGTCTCAGACATCTGTATTTCGAGGAAAAGGAGGGGGAACGGGATATTAAAGAAGATCCAACAACAGAAGGAATTCATCTGCTACCACTAAAGACCAAGAAAATGAACATTGGGACAGAGGAAAAGCCCAAAATTGCGTCAATTGGTGATTATTGGGATGCAGAGACGACTAAGGAGATATTCAATCTGCTAAAAGAATATGAATACTTGTTCCCATCTTCAGTAGCGGAGTTGAAAGAAATAAAAGGAGACCTAAGGGAGATGCGTATAATTTTGAAGCGTGACGTAAGACCAGTCAAGAAAAGACCTTATCGTCTGAATCAAAGAGTGAAAGAGAAGGTCAAGGAAGAGATTGACAAGATGCTAAAGGCAGGGTTGATATTCCCAGTGGAAGAAGAAGAATGGGTAAGTCCTATAGTCATACAAAGTAAAAATAATAAGTTTGAAATTCGAGTTTGTGTCGACTATAGGAGCTTGAACAATGCGTGCATACATGACCCGTTCCCTACTCCGTTCAGTGACGAAGTTCTCGACAACGTTGCGGGGAATGAGGCTTATTCCTTTACAGATGGATTTTAAGGATACCAACAGGTAAGGATAGCTAAATAAGATAAGAAGAAGACAACTTTCACTATCGAATGGGGTTCATTTTCATATCATGTAATGCCATTCAGGTTGAAAAACACGCCAGTAGTATTTTCACGAATTGTGATAGCAACGTTTCAGGAATACATCCACAAATTCCTAGAAGTCTATATGGATGAATGGAATATCTACAGCCTGTTAAAGGACCATGCAACATTATTGAGGATAATGTTTGACAGATGTAGGCAACTCCAGATTTCATTAAACCTCAATAAGTGCATCTTTGCAATGCCTTTTGGAACATTGCTAGGACACGTTATATGCAAACAAGGGGTTTGCGTTGATCCAGCAAAGGTGGCAGTTATAATTAACATGGAGGCGCCAGAAACTGTGAAGCAACTAAGGTTGTTGCTAGGCCACATAGGCTACTATAGGCGATTCATATGCAATTATGAAAAGATAACAACCCCATTAGAAAAGATGTTGCGAAAATCAGAGCAGTTCAGTTGGACAGAAAATTGAAAGACAACCCTGAATACCTTGAAAGAAAGGTTGGCAAGTGCGCCAATACTGGTCCACCTTAACCGGGACAAGCAATTTCATGTCCACATTGATGCTTCTAGTATCGCACTTGGAGAAGTTCTGGCTCAACCTGGAGACACTTCAGTTGATCACCCAGTTTATTTTGCAAGTCGTAAGTTATCAACAACGGAAAGGAACTACATCACAATAGAGCGCGAAGCATTGGAAATTGTGTATTCCCTTAAAAAGTTCTGCCACTACCTACTAGGAGGTATGTTTAAGTTTTTCACAGACCATTCAGCTTTAAAATACCTAGTTAACAAACCAGTCTTGGAGGGAAGAATCTGCAGATGGCTCCTAATCTTTCAGGAGTTCACCTTTGAGGTGATAGTGAAACCCAGGAGACTGAATGTGGGGCCTGACCACCTGTCAAGTCTAGAAAATGGAGAAAATGGAGGGTCTCTGGATGATCAACTACTAGATGCTGATATTTTTAGAGTAGAAGCCATCTCGGACTACTTAGACTAGATAGCAACCTATCTGACAATAGGACAGTGCCCAAATGAATATACGGCAGCCCAGAAAAAACATTTAATAGTCTGAGCAGTAGAGTATCAGCTAATAGCAGGACACATGTATAAGATGGGGTTAGACCAAATTTTGCGAAGGTGCATCTTGGATGATGAGAGGGAAGGCATACTGTGGGAATGCCATTGTGGAGTTGCGGGAGGGCATGTCAGAGCAAAACTGAAGGTGAGGAAAATACTACAGGCAGGCTTATGGTGGCCGACAGTACACATGGATAGTAAGGCATTTGTAAAAAAATTCGATGTATGTCAGAGGAAGGAATGTCCATCACACAGGGATGAGATCCCACTTCACCAGGTAAAGGTACTACAGCCATTTGAGAAATGGGCAGTTGATTTTATAGGCCTGATTGCACCTGTCGCAAGGCACTCATAGGCCAAGCATATCATAACTGCAATAGACTATTTGACAAGGTGGGCAGAGGCGCTACCAGTGAAGGATTGTACAGCTGAAACAACAACTTGATTCATATTTGAAAATATTATCAGTAGGTTTGGCTGCCCGAGAAGTCTGACAAGCGATCAAGGTACACATTTCATTAATGCCACCATTAAATCTCTACCAGAAAACTTCATGGTACAACATCATCAAATAATTCCTTACCATCCACAATCTAATGGTACAGTAGAAGCATTCAATAAGATTCTGGAAAAGGGTTTAACGAAGATTTGCAATGCTGAATGAGATGACTGGGACGAACATATACCAACAACATTGTGGGCGTACAAAACAACTGTCCAAAGACTAAAAAACTAGACCCCATTTCAGCTGGTGTATGGAAGGGAAGAAGTAGTACCGGCTGAGTTTGTAATACCGAGCCTCTTAATGGCAATGTCATTTCAATTTTCAGAGGAAGACTCGTTGAAAGAGCGATTGCAAGAACTACAGGAGCTGGAAGAAGATAGGTTTCTAGCAAAATTCCACCAAACTGTCCAGAAGGGGAGACAAAAAGCTTGGCACAACTGCCATATCAAGCGCAAAACGTTTATGGTCGGCGAAAAAGTTTTACTTTACAACAACAAGTTCCAGAAGTTCCCAGGTAAACTTAGAATGCATTGGCTGGAACCGTACCACATCATAGAAATCAGAGATTCAGGAGTAGTTTGGTTAGCACAACTGGATGGCCAGATACTACCAGGATGGGTGAATGGCGCACGCCTAAAGCCCTATCACGAGTAAGTACTACATTTCAATTTTCAATAACTCTCACAATAGAGAGGAGTCAGTAGGGTAAATTAGAATAGATAGAGTCAATAACTCTCTCGCACCCGAGACGAGCTTAGATAGAAATTCCAATAAACAAAATTCCAAGCACAGAAAAACTCAGAGTTGCGATGCAGAGACCGCAATGCAACCGATTGTGGTTGGGGGGAGGGTAGTGTTCAGCGTGTCATCCATGTCAGAGAACAAGCATGTCGAACATCATTCCATCATCATGACTCATAGTACCCATGTCAGTCTATAGGATTACTGAGATTTGAGAAGTAATTTCCATAATTAGCATCATCCATACCACAATAAATTTTCTATAATAGGACATAATCATTACCCATCATGTCTGCCCAACTCCTGAAGTCGCAGTCAGCTTTGTCAAAATCCACCTCATCCCAGTAACTAATCACACGATTATAACCATGGGGGAAGGCAGGGAAAATTAATTAGTTATGGGGTCTTATCAACCTCATGCGTGCTGGTTACTTACATAACTTGCATGAAAGAAAGTGCGAGAATGCTGTAGAAGTCTAAGTTAGAACCAAAAATAGCAACAGGAGCAATAGAAACTTCATCAAAAGAAGTCCAGAGGGAGTATCCGAAGGCATGAATTTACAAGGAAAGAAAAGGAGTAGCTTTGCAAGTGTACCAAAGAAGAGTAAAAATGACCAAGGTAGTGCCAGTAGTCATCAAGCAGGAGCTCGACGAGAGAATCTAGAAGATGGAGTCACTGGTGGGGAAATATGATAGCACATCGTTGATCGACATAGACCTAACAGATTCTTTCCAATTCCCAGCGATGAAGAAACAAGTATATATGGAAAATTATGCCACCGAAGCAGGACAAGAAGCAGCAAGAGTACTCTCAGACTTCAGAGGTGTCCAACAATCAACCATACTGAACCTCAGAAATCTTCCAGTGTTCGGCACCACAGGGGCTGCGATGTAGTGCAAAAAGTTCCTGCTGAGCAGGATCCACAATGGGTCGCTATGGTTGGGAAAAGAAATACCAATTCACGTGGAAGATATTCACAGGTTGACAGGGCTATCACAAGAAGGTAGAGACGTCTCCATGGCATTCCAAAATGTGTCAAAGAGGGTGAAGAAAGTAGGATATGGCGATTACTGCAAGAAGTATGACACCAAGAGGGGAGGAAAAGGGGCAAATATAGACCTTATAAACTAGCCAACAGTCAAATTCGCCTGTTATTTTATTGCGAGTAAAACCACGAGGCATTACACAAAAGGTTAGTGTACGCTTGATACTATATCAGTTGCAGAGCACTCTATCTAAGGGGTGCAATTAAATTGGTGTTCATTTTTACTTAATGAGCTTTTTGAAGCTTGCTAGGATAACTACAAGAGAGACACTGGGTTCATCTATGGTTATCTTATCATGGCGTTGGCAATGTGGAAATGGACATTCCTGGGAATCATACAGCCTATGGAAATCACAACAGGTCAACCGTTAGCAATGAAATTCACACCTCAGAAGGTGTCAGGGGACCCTAGCACCAAGGAGGTGAACGAAGAGGCATTCAAGTTCTAGTACATCCAGATGGTTGATGTGGCAATGACTCAGAAAAGAATCCCAAAGAGCTTGCTGGACAATTACTCTGCGCAGATATGGTTTGGAGTCAACCACATGAAAACCTACATCAAGCCAACATGTGTGCCAAAATCGACCTTCAAAATGAAACTGTTGAAGTTTTAAATCGATGAGAGATATTTCCACACTGAAGTATGTTCCTGGCCAGTGGTGGGAATGGAGGTCAGCAGCAGGGTCTATTTCTATTCATTTGATGGCATGTTACCATATCCATTGCCAGGGGAAACACCAGATGAAATCATGGCCAGAGTGTCGCGATTGCAGCTGACACCAATCATCGAGGATCTGAACACAAAGCTACAAAGCTTTAACTGAGTAATGCAAACTCTAACCAGTGATTCTCCATTGTTTCCAACTTTCACAGAGTTTCAGGCCTCCAACTCTACATCTTCTTCCAACACAGCCCCCATAGTCACGACCATACCACTTAACTTGTTTAATTCACCACCGGCAACAACCATAGTTCCTATTAAAAAGAGTACAGCCTCCAAGCCACCTATAGCTACACCAAAGGCCAAGAAGGAAAAAATTACAGTGTCTAGCTAGGTTGTTGATCTCACTGGGGAGGATCAAACACAACCAATGGACACGAGAGCTCCAATCCAGGAAGAGCCAATGGCAGGACCCCAGGTAACTGAGGAGCTACCTATGTTCAACCCCTATTACTTTTTAAATATTCATATATCTCCACCTTGCACTCACCATTCATCGGCCCACACATCATTCACCTCCAAATACCATTCAACCCAAACTCCATCCACTTCAGCCACCATCTCAGACCCAGTTAGAGAAAATGGTAAAAAAAACGGAGACAACGAGGCAGAAGTTAACTCCAGTACAACATTATTACCTAAAGTTAACCAACCCCTGGTTGAACTTGTCACTTTTCAGGACCTTTTAAGTCGAGGGGAATATTTTACTATAGATACAACACCCTCGCCTAAAGAGCTGAACCCGCTTCAGCAAGTGAATTTGATACTCCACCGGATGCAGCCCACTCTAAGCATGGGTGACACTAATAAACCACCGCCACAACAGACATAGCCTCAATCACCTCAGGAATACTCAGCCAGGTCCATTGCAAGCTGTCAACCACTTCAAGAAAGACCGCAAAATCATTTTACGACCGGGGCTGAAAGCATACAGACCTAGGGAGCAACGCAGTTGTACAGTCTTATTCAGCGGGCAGCACAACAGACTGAAGGTCTCCACACCGAGATCCAATAGAAATTTGAACAACAACAGGTATAGATCATCGCGCTTACTGAAGAGCGCGAGCATTTAAAGAAAGAGAAAGACAATTTTTAGAACCAACTGGAAACGGTGACACATATTTTCATGGATCTCTGGCCCACAGTAATAGCTAACAACGATAAGATACCGGTCAACCTATTAGATAGTGACCCACTCGGGCAGTCCCTTCACGTTATAATAACATGTTCGAATCTCAACCGACAAAATCAGGAACTGAAAGTAGCGCTAGTGACCAGGCCCGCGTTACCAGATCCAGAGGTAATTTACACAGGGAAAATAGCAGAAAGACAGAACCAAGTAACCGGAATGCAGGAAACTATGAGCACCACGGTGAAGGAAGCATACGACCTTCTGAAAAATCTACACGAGTGTTCAACTTTGCTAACTTTGAAATCACAGCCGATTTCGGCACAACTGCAGTAGGTGTAGAAGGAAATTCAAGAGGCCACAGACCCTAATGGACTTGACTAATTGTACAACCAAGCAGAAGAGATAGAGGGAAAGATACAAAAAATTGAGGAACATTCAGCAACAGCCAAGAAAGCCCCCCGGGAGCTAAGGCAACCTGTCAAGCTTACTGCCCAAAAAATGCAGCAAATGGTCGTGAAGGTCGACAGTAAGATTAAGGACGTATTCGGTAAGCTGCCGCCCATCTCAGGGGAAAATGAAGTAGAACAAGTCACCATAGAGACATGCCTGCTCATGTAAGGATGGCAACAAGCCATTTCCGGCTTCAAGGAACTCAAATCATCCACGTTAGCAAAGGTTCCCGAGTTTGGGGCCTTATTTGGACAAGAAGAGGAAACGGAGAAGACAGGACTGACCACGGAGGCAAACAGACCGATGGAGACCAATGCAGCAGAAAAAAATTGACTTGGGACAAGTCAATATTATATGTTTCAGGCCTGTTTGGGCCCTTGTTTTAAAATAAAACAGTTTTGAGTTGCTGATAATAGGTGGCAGAGCACAACCACGGTAGACAGAGAGCTGTCATGGTTGCCAAGAGCTGAAGAGCAGGTGGCGTGGCTACTGCAGATATAGGTAGAGATGGCAGGAGGAAGCGACAAATAAAAAATAGAGTACTCCCAGTAATCATGGAGATGCGGAAAATAGTAGAGCGAAAAGGAAGGGAGAACTAACAGTCGTGTTGGAAAAGGAAAAATTAGGCAGTCGGCCAGCGGAGGCAAGGGGTTGGAACAATAGGGATCAGAGGAAGGGAGCCATAGGAGAGCTCTGTTCGCTCCGTTCGTTCCATTATCTTTGTTCATTATGTTCTATCATATGTGATAATGTTGTAATCTGTTTTTCCAGGATCGCTTTAAGGAGAAATGTAACTGTCTCTTCTATTAATGCAACATACTATGATATGGATTTGATGTCCTAAGTTCTGTAATGTGTTTCTGATTCAGTTGAATGCATGGGCTACTTTAAATTTTGTTTTTAGTCCTAAATACGTTCATGAGTATTGTAATTTGCAGAGTATTTATACATATTTAGAGCACCCAGTTCTATCTTTTTTATTCTATATGTTATGCTTGATCGATACCTGATCTGATCCTGATCTTATTAAGGTCACGACAAGCCTCAGGTGAGACTCTCTGCTCTTCAGAGTAGAGTGAAAATGCCGAAGTTGTTCTAGACTATTGCGGAAAACCTTGTTGGCCTCCATCCTAAACTTGGGTCTTTCCCAAGAGACCTTCTTCCTCGCCAACAGTTCATCCTTAGGACAAGGTGAAAAAGCCAAATGATCTTATTGAATAAATAATCTGGATGCATCATTGCTTAGTGTTAGCCACATGAAAACTAGCCATTTAAAAACTAGCCATTAATGAATTATTTAATTATTTATTAGGGAGTAATACTATATCTATATATATATATATATATATTAGAAATATTGATTAATAAATTTTAAATTGATAAATATATATATTATAATAGAATTTTTTATGCTAGAAATTTAATTATTAATTAATTAATACATAGGTGATTAAATATATTATATAAAAACACAAAGGATAATATAAAAATAATATCACGGGGAATATAAATAAATACTAGATAAAAGGAAATAACCAAGACCAGGGATAAAAAGGAAAAAAGGAAGGGAAATAATACCCTAAAAAATATACTAGACATAGAATGAAAGTAAAAGAAAACCTAACACAAGGGGAAACATCACCTAGAGAGAGTTGGAGTCCAGGTCTTACTCAACTTCCAACCATCATCCCTATTTAAATTCTTTGCATGACGCTCAATCTCAATGGCTTCCCTAAGCTTCCTATGATGGAAGTGGTCGACCTTAGCCAAGACTTTGGAGTCTTCAATGCACACATGGTGACACAATTTTTTTGCATGTTCCGCAAGATCCGATGTGCGATATCGATTGTGCCCAATATCTACAACATGCTCCTAGATTCTCTGTCTAATGGATCTGCCTGTTGTTGGTGTCCCATGTTTTGATAGTTTTGAAAATCAGAAGACAAGGCAACATCAGAACCAATCTTTAGAGTTATAGGATCTAGTCCTCCTGTTCTCAGAGAGGGATCTCTCAAATGTTTGTTTGTAAAGGTTTATCTTGTGTGCTTTGAGTATTGGTTTTAGACTAGTTATTAAGTGCATGTGTTTGTTTATTTGTTTGTTTGGTTGAATTAATACAGAAAAACATGAAAGGTCCTAGGAAAGATATATAGAATGAAGGAACATTGGGTTCATTGGGCAATGGAGTCAAAAAGAGGTCATAACATACTTATCATTGGATATGAGATATCAGAGGGCAAATCTAACTTGGCCATAGGATCCTTTGGTTTTTGGAATGAGATGGACATCAATGATTTGAAAAGAGAAGTTTAAACCTCAACAAAGGGAATTTGAAAACACAATTTGAACAATAAAGAGATTTTTGATAGACAGGGCTAACCATGAATTCCACAAATCACACCTTTAAGCAAACAATGATTTCAAAACAACTTTTAAAATGAAATCTAAGATTCGGGGAACACCCTATTTCCTCAAAGATTTTATTTCAAATGACTTAGAAAACATAAAAGATTCACTAATAACTGCAGTCATAGAAGAGGGAACACCTAACACATCTATTATTACAACTATAAAGACCTTTGAGACAATTGTTTAAGTAAGGAAAAAGGGAAAGATCAGAACAGACCTCCTTGAATCACTGTAAACAGAAAACTTCAAAGCGAGACTTGAATAACAGTTTTAAAGTGGCAGCAGACAAGCAGGGAGAACCATAAATCATGCTGAAACCAACTATTCAGACTATTAAGGAAATAAACAAGCATGAAGACTAAAGAGAGAGATTAAAGACTCTAAAATACTTCAGCAGAAGAAAACATAAAATAGTGAAGGATGAATAGGTCTAAGGTGCTTCCAAGAGTCATTTATTAGCCTAAAACTTTCAACCTATTGTAGTAAGAGATTATGGAACAGAATGAAAACAGGAGAAAACATTAAACAATTTAGAATACTTCACCAACAACCAAGCTCATGGATCCAATGATAGAGCCTTCTCAAGAACAAGCATGCAAAAACATCATCAGGACGTCCAAGACTTCAATTTCTTCTTCAACTTCAACAGACTATGTATTATTTCAGAGAGTTTCAGTATTACAACTAGTGATCAACCAACAACCACTCCTCATCTTCTACAAAAGTATTTATAGAAAAATGAGGAGGTGAGATATGATAAAGATCTCCAAAGGTAATTAATACAGTCTTAATGACTTCTTGGCCTTTGGGGGGCTTAATGAAGAAGCTTACATAGGTGTTCTCTATATTAAATAACTTACATTAAGATTTAAGCTCGGTGGGAGATATTTTTGACCTTTGAGGCTCTGTGTGATGTCAAAGTAACTCTGCTGATATTTGTTATTAAGTTTGTCTACAGAATTTATCCTTTGGCTGCGTTGTGAGGTAGACATCTGGTCTTGATCAATAACTTCGGCCTCTAATACGAATGCTTTGAGGCGCAGGTGGCAACGTGGCAGCTGGGCGAAATCAATTTGCCCCAGCTGTGGCGGTGGAAACTTTTTGTCTGATGAACCTTTATGATTTTTCTCTTTAACTATGTTTTAATCGTGGATTGGGCTTTTGATAATCATTTGTTGGCCGTAATCTTCCTAAAATTGTCTTCAATCTTCCATGCTGATGCGTTCTGTGTTCGACACTGATATCCTTTGATTTGTGATTGACTTGATGTGTTTTGTCGATATGCAGTGCTGCGCAGAGGTGAGAAGGCATAAATGCCTCACGAATAATTGATAAAACATGGATTTTAAACCTTGTGAATGATTTCCTCTAGTGAATCGAAAGGCGGGAGGATCGTCACCCTCTGCCTTTGAATTTCCTTCAGATATAGCAGAAAAACGTTTAAACCCTGCACAATACAAAAAACATTAGGAAACCCTGCATGTATAGTTCATATTGCTTCAGAGGACGTGTGGAGTGAGCATGGCCGTTGGATGGCATCATCCAACGGTTGAGATTTATTTAGAGGAGTTTAAAAAATAAAGGGAGGACGGATTCAATTGGAGCCATCGATCGTGCAGAGATTGACGATCAGGAGCAGAGGAGAAAAGTCAAAACAGGGGGAAATGAGGGCGATGAATTGTGGGCCATCGATCTGCAGATCAGATCGACGGTAGAGATGATTAAATGACTGTGCTGTATCGGTTAACTATCGGGATTCTTCAAAGAGCGATCACCGTCCGATGGGCGGCCTCAGATCGGACGGTGGATGTCGATATCGCGTCGGGTCCACGTCCGATCTTTAACGCGCGATGGACGGCGGTTTTATGAACAGTGCCCAAGACACGTGTCGGCCAGCATATGGAATCACTGCAAAATGGAAAAAACCACCCCGCTCTTAAGAGTGGTGCGATGGATACGGCGTGGTTTTTGTGACGGTGAGTGGTTGGCGAGGACCACCAGGGAGATGGACTACACGCCGTAGATCTATGGATCAGATCGATGGTGGAGATTGACTGAAATTTTGCGCCATTGGAAACTTTAAAAAACGATAAAAAACCCATAGTTTCAATATAACATAAAGTTTCAATATTTTTCGGGGGCGGGATATAAATATAAAATGGTTAGGCGCCCGTCTGCGGGGCCATGGGCTACATGGAAAGCCATATGACTGGGGGTTATGGATGAAGGGCTAATCAACATGGGGTGATATGATAAGCACTTAGAGGATCAGTGCTTGGTTCTGGCACCAATATGTATGGAAGGGCGGGTTAAAGACTTAGCCCAAGGGAGCTTAAGTCATAAACAATGTATTTTTATGCATTTTTAATGGTTTTCAAGGGGTTTTGGGGTTTTCGGTAAGGCTAAGAAAGAGTCTTAAACCTTATCATGGGGGTTTTAATGAAGGGAAAGGGGAAAAAACATGAAAATGAGGGTTTTTTCGTGGGAAAAGAAAGAAAAGATGAGGTCAGTTTTGGAAGAAGGGAGAAAGAGGAAAATGGTGCTTGTAGCAGTTTTTCTTCATGTAATGACAACAGAATTTCTGAGTTGAAAAGGGGAAAAGCAGTGACGATTATCCAAAGGATAGGATATTATCAAAAGACTTTAAGCATCAACAATTTTAGCAATGAAATTGTTTCTTGAAGGCTATCCAACATCATTTAGCCACCACCTGATATGACAGAATTTATGGGTGGCTAACAGTGGCTCCACTTGGGGATGGTGGCTTTTTGAAGGCATCAAGAATTTCAGACTTGCATTCTCTGGGAGGCTGATCAGTTGCCTCATCCATTGGGTTGCCTTCCTTTCTGTGGATGATCTTCTTTTGGTCTGAAACATATTAGCATTCATGGATTAACAATGAAACTTCATCAATACAACCTGTCTACCTACCCAATCCTACTGATCTAACATTTTTTCTTCTTTAGAGTGCACTCGGATTGGCAAACTCTTTTACAACATTTTATTCTTTTGAAAGAAGGAAATCTAAACTATTTCTACTCCTTATTTCTCCATGGACTCATATTAAACTGTTGAGCCCATATGATTTTCTACCTAATCTATTATCTGTTGGGATTAAATTGTCCAACAAATTTTATTCTCTAAATTCTACAACAGAAAATTTAAAAATCATTCAAGTCAGGATTGAACAATCTAACTTGATGTTGGTCTATGGCATAAAAACAAGCTACACATAGACATTTATTTTGCATAAAATTTAAAACAAAAATGGAAGGTTTGAGATCTGATATTTCAAAGCATTTCCTCCCTCTTCTTACAGCTCTGTTTTAACTTTTGTTTGAGCTGTCTTTCCTTTACTAACTGGTTCATATTTTGAGCTGATTAGAACCAGATTTTTTACATCCTTTGACTCAATATTTGAAACAGATTTGATTTATTCTTTTTGGAAACTTAGGTTCAGGTTTTGAGCATGTTTGAACCTTTAATTTCTATCCTAAACTATCTACTGATAAGCCAAGATTAAACAGTTTGGCAAATCGAATTCACTATCCTATCAACAGAAAATTTAAAGCTAATTAGTCAATATTAGGTTGTATGACTAATTAGAAGTGTGTTTTTTCAGGAGTGGCATTTAAGCTTGCACACTTTCAGATTTGTTTCTCTTTTTTGGTATGGGGTTGTACCTTTCTTGTTTTCATTCTGCCCTCTTTTCTTTTTTCTATTGTTTTTGTAATTTGATTTTTCCAACTTTAAAAAGCAATGTCTAGACTATGATATTTACAATGAAAAATAAAATGCTTTAAACTCAAGACTCTTGGCATAAGTAATGCTTGAGCATCCTGCCATTGACAGGACCTCCATATAAGTCTTCTCCATTCAATTCTTTCAGGAAAAATGCATTGTGACCCCTCTTAGCATGAATAATATAGGGCCCTTTCTACAAGTTCTCAAACTTGCCATGTTTTCCCTTCTCTTCTCTTATTGAATCCCATTTAAGAACAACATTTCCAATTTGGAAATTTTTTGCCTTAGTCCTCTTATCAAATAGCTTCTTCATATTTTCTTGGACTAACTGTGTTCTTTCATAAACTTCTTCTCTGGTCTGCTGCAACTGGATGGTTTGATTGATTCTCCTCTGCATATCATTATCTTCAATTTGCACTTCTTGAAGGATTTTCATGACTGGAACTCCTAAGGAGGTGGGAAAAACTGCGTCCATACCATAGACTAGATGATAAGGGGACATGTTTATTTTTTTTTTTGTAGTTAGCTATCATCCCATAAGGCATGAACCAGTTTACTGTGCCATGATTTCTGATTTTTTTCCAACAAATTTTTAATGATATTGATGAGGCTCTTGTTGGAAGATTCAGCTAATCCATTTCCTTGGGGGTAGTAAGCAGTGGAATGGCCCAAGGTTATGTGGTATTTGTAACATAAATCAACCATCTTTTTAGACTTAAAAGCAGCAGCATTTTTTGTTATGATTTTTCTGGGACAACCAAATCTGGATAGGATATTTGTTTCAAGGAACTTGATAATGACAGAGTCATTAGCATTTCTGGAAGGTATAACTTCTATCCACTTGGTAAATAAGTTAGTGGATATGAGGATCCACTTATGTTGAGTTGAGGAGGATGGGTGAATTTCCCTAATGAAGTCTAGACCCCATTGTTGAAAAGGTGCCTCAACTCTGATGGGATGTAAGGGTAAGGGAAGGTGTTTTCTTTTGGCATAAAAAATTTGACACTTATGGGAAGACATGACCAAATTCTGAGTGTCTAGGAAAAGGGTAGGCCAATAGTAACCAGATCTAAGAATTTTGTTCGATGTGTCCTTCTAGTAGAGGTGTCCTCCACATACTCCATCATGCAATTCATGCATGATTTTTCCTGCATCATCTTCAAGTAAAAATTTAAGTAAAATTCCGACAACATTTTTCCAATATAATACTCCATCTAATATGCAAAAACTCAAAGCTTTTTGTTTCAAAAATCTAGATTTAGTTTTAGATAGAGAAGGAGGGGTGTTTAAATATAAAAGCACATAAATAATGTTAGCATACCAAGGAGAATTTAGAAATGTTTCTTCAATAAAAGGAGTAGTGGATTATTCTACTTCCTCCAACACGTCTACCATATTTATGTCTAGTGCTTGAAAGTTAGACTTAGCCATAAGTTTTGCTAATCCCTGTCCTTTAACTAGTTTGGTGGGCCTAATTTCTAAGTCATATTCCAGAAGAGTTGCACAATCCATTTCCTTTTATATCGGGGTCTTGACTTAGAATGTCATATTGACAACAGTATGTGGAACAAAAGCAATTATGTGAGAATGTAAAATATAGACCCTAAAGTCTTTTAATGCTTTCACCAATGCTAAGGCTTGCTTCTCCATGATGTTATATTTGAGAGGAGAATCTCTTAAGGCCCTACTAAAAAAGTATATTGGTTGTTCTTGCCCTGAATCATTCTTTTGAAGTAATACTGCAGCTATTGTATGTTCAGATGCAAAAGAAAAGATATAAAAGTCTTTGGTGAAATCTGGACTATTCAGGACTGGTGTTTGAGTAAGAGCTTGTTTGACCAGTTCGAATGATTGTTTAACTGGTAAAGTCCATTTTACACCGACATATTTCTTAAGCATGTTTGTAATATTTTTCAGTAGCTCAGCAAGATTAGGGATAAACCTCCTTAGAAAATTAATCTTTCCAATGAAAGATTGTAATTCTTTGAGGCTTCTTGGATGGTTGATCTGTAATATGCCATCTATCCTTGTAGGGTCTATTTTGATTCCCTCTTCTAAAATTATATGGCCAAGAAGTTTACCTTATTGGAGACCAAAGAGTGTCTTCTTGGGATTCAATGATAAGCCAAATTTCCTACACTTCTTGAAAAATTTTCTCAGGTGAATCAAATGTTCTTCATCTGTTTTTGAGAAAAAAGTTATGTCATCAAGGTAAATGATTATAAAATAGCCAATATCTTCAGAAAAGGCTATGTCCATGGCCCTTTGGAAAGTGGCCCCTGCATTCATTAATCCGAAAGGCATTTTGACATACATAAAGGTGCCCCAAGGTGTAGTGAAAGCAGTTTTGATTTGATCACTTGGGAGCACTAACACCTGGTTGTAACCTGAGAACCCATCTAAGAGGGATATCCTTTTTGACCCAACTACCCTTTGAAGTATATGGTCCATCTTGGGTAAGGGGTAGTTGTCTTTTAAAGAGGGTCTATTTAAATTTCTGAAGTCAATACAGAGCCTGATTTCCCCTGTTTTCTTTCTAACAAAGACTAAGTTTGATACCCACTCTGAATATCTAATTGGTACAATGATCCCAGCAGCATGCATCTTTTCAATTTCTGCCTTAACTAAAGGGAGTAAAAGAGGGTTTATTCTCCTTAGCTTTTGTTTGAAAGGCTTTTGATTTTCTTTGAGAGGAATTTTGTGTTGAATGATGCTAGTATCATAGGATTTCAGGTCTTTGTATCCCCAAGCAAAAACATCTTTGAACTCTTTGAACAAATGTATATATTTCATTTTTATGTGAGTTGGGAGAGTGCTAGACAGTTTGATCATCTTAGGTTCTGCTAGACTACCTATGTTATGCTCTTCTGTATTTGTTTCCACAGGCTCTATTCTTGGTTCTTTGGCTACGTCGTTAAAATAAAAAAGGTGTTCTAAAGGTGCTAGACCTCTTGGAATTTTATCATTTTTCATTGTAAAACTTCCAAGTCTTCTTGGTCTGCATTATTAGTTACCTCTGCTTCAAAAGGGTTCTCATAATGATTTATATCAGTAGAATATGTCATTTCAACTTCTGGGATTTGTTCAATATACAAACAATTTTCTTTGTGACTGGTCTATGATATTGGTATGCTAAAATCGTTTTCTGATTTCAAGAAATCATCTATGTGTTTGTCAGATTCAAAAACTTGCCAGTGATCCTCGTTATCAGGCACAACAGGCCTGTGTTTTACCTTTACACTAAGTTGTTCATTTATCTTAGGTATCTGGCAATTGCTGGAATTGAAAGCGAGTTCATTTGCTAGATGATTCAGTTCTCTTAGGATGAAAATAAGTTCATAATTTTCAAAGGTTTTCAATAGATCAAGGGCAGCGTTTCGATATTCCCTAAGTCTTGGATTTCTAGCTGAGTATTCTCCTTTGATTTGTCTTATGATAAGTTCAGAATCTCCTAATATTGATACCTTTTGGGCTTCTAATTGTTTAATCTATTGTAAGCCTAGGAGAAGTGCTTCATACTCAGCAATATTGTTAGTGCATGGGAAATCTAATTTGTATGAAAAACTTTGTTTTGTATTTTGAATCCACACACCTTCTCCTGCACTTGTTTTATTACAAGATCCATCAAATTTTGTTTTCCAAAGTATGTCATCCTTGTTTTCATTCTCTCGTTGCTGTTGATTTTCAATGTTTTTCATTTGATTGAGGGGAAGATTGGATTGTTCTGGTGAACTGATTGGGTCCATGTTTTCCTTATCTTGTTGAGTAATTTCATCTTCGTTACATAAGATAAAGGAATCTAAACTTGATTGAATAGAATAGATTGGAGAGTTGTTTGTTTTGTCTAGGTTTCTCACCATGTACTTCATGTGAGATTCCCTATATAGTCTTCTGTTTTGGTTAAAAACAGGAATGGTGGCATAAGACATGTCCATTTGAAGGCTTCCCTGAATTTTGGCTCCCCAAGATCTTGATAAGAGCATGCCATACTTAGGGGGAATGTCAGCTACAACTATGTCCATGACTAAACTATTAGCAGGAATTTGGGATAAGTTAACACACAAATCTTTAATTAAACCCAAACATTTGACTCTGTTGGAGTCAAAGGAATAAAAGTCTTTGTATGGTTTAGTAATTTCTAAGCCTAAGCTTTCCATTACTACCTTGGGCATTAGATTGTGTGAAGCTCCTAAATCTAACATGGCATTGTATAAAATTTTCTCGTGTATGTTCAACCTAACATAGAAGGGGGGGACAACCCCTTCTTGGTATTTTCCTTCAACTTCTGGACCAAACAACAACTTAGGTTTGTCATCTGTCAATTTCAAGGTGTCAGTATCACTTCCTAGGTTCAAATCTTTCAAAACTTGGTTTTTGTATAGCTCTTGGGTTACTAGTTAAGCTAGGGGGATGGCAATTTTTATCTTAGAAATTTCTCCCTCAAGGTTGAAAGGAATAATTGACTTGTTGATATTTACATCTGTCTTTTCAATTGAATTATTTTCAGCAAGTTTGATTTGCTAAACTTTGTTTGGACTGGAAATTGGGACAGTTTTATTAGGACCACTAGCTGAAGTGCCAGGGGTACTCTGTTCAACATTTGGCTAGACACTTTTGTCTTTGTTTAAGTCTGGTTTCTTGGCCAAAATGTTAGTTTTCTCTGCTGTCTTTTTAGGCTGGTTTTCTGCATTTTTCTTGACAGCAGTGCTAGTGTTCTTATCCTTTGAATTATCTATGCTTCCCTTGCTCCTAAGATCATATTGTTTGTGTACCTCCATGATTGCATTTTCAAAACCCAATCTATAGTTATCAGAGTCTTCATAGGTGTTTGTATTTTGATCATAAGAGAAGAAACCTTGTTCTTCCTCAATGAGGACAACATCATCTCCACTATCTGATCCAATCAAATTTACATGAGATTCTTTCAACCTTTCCAACTCCCTATATTCCTCATATTGATCTACATAGTTCTGTTGGAAGGGGGGTCTAATTTGTTGGTCGCTTTCATTTTTCTTATCTTGATTGTTTTCTCTTCTATAATTCTGATTTATATTTCTGTTTTAGTTATTTTGAGGTTCTCTTAGTGGCAGTCTCTCATTCAAATTGATCTTTTCAAGCATCCTCTCCATCACCTTCACTAGGTTGTCAATTTTTGTGTCAGAAGTTGAGGTTGAGGGTAGTATATCATCTTTATAAGTTACCCTCTTCTCTGATATCAACCTATTTATTTTCTCAATTATGTTTCCTTCTACGTTCACAGCTCCTTTCTGCATATCTTCTAAGGTTAAGTAATCTCTTCCCCTTAACTCATAAGTCATTTCATCATCAAGGCCTTCGAGATACCTTACCAAAGCCATGCCTTGAGGAGGCTTCATGTGAGGTGGGAGAGCATTATAAATGCTATTGAACCTAGTGGAGTAGTCATGAACACTCTCTCCTTGATTTCTCTTGAGACTGCTATATTCTGCTAGTATTTGGAGGGGGTTCCTTTTGAGTTCCCATTTTTTGATAAATGTCTGATGCAAGGCAGGGAAATAATTTATGCTGTTAGGAGGTAAGTTTTTGAACCATTTCTTTGCATCTCCTCTGAAACTTTGGGCGAAGATCCTCATCTTCACAATTTCTTCTTCTCTCTCCATGTAATCAAATGCATCTTCCATCCTATCTACATGATGTTGGGATGTTGTAGACTCTTTTCCAGTGAAGTGAGGGATTTTGGATTGGTAATCATTTGGTAAGGGAAGTAGAGGTTGTGGTAACACTAATGGGGAATACCATGTTGCCCGCTGGAAATAAGGGTGGATTTACAAGAGGTGGGTTTACAAAAAATGGTTGTGATGGAGTGTTTTGAACAGTGGTAGTATGAATTGGAGTGGAAGAAACAATTGGTCCAGCAAACTGATTTTGGGCAGATTTTTTATGGAAAGGGCTAAAGTGATAAAGAAGCTGGGAATCAGGAGGAGTGGAAGGTGAGGCTTCTCTAGTAAAGCTCTGTTGCAAATCTACAAAGTTAAGGTCAGTATTGTTTAAATCACCTTGAGATCTAGTTCTAAAGATGTTCTGTGTATGATGTAAATTAAAGTGTGAATCCTCTAAGACAACAAGGTTTTCAAGAACGGAATTTGTTCTTAAGAGGCTCCTATTAGCAGTTGATTCTCCAGAGTTAGAAGTCTGCCACAGAATTCTCTCAGGATTGTCAACGATTAAAGGAGGATTTGGGTCTGGATGGGATCTAGTGTTGATCCTATGTGAAGCCAGACTGTTTTTCAAAAATGAGAGAGGTGGGGGTTTTTAGGGACTGTTTTTGGAAGCTTCACCTCTCAGGATGTTTTGTCTAGTATGGGACTAGGCTTTTAAACCTTTCAAGGCTGTTTAACGTAGTCCTAAAGAGATTTGGGAACCTATATGAGTAATAGGCCTACTGGGGCTAGTGGAGTCGCCAGGTGGAAACTTTTTAGCTTTTATGAAGGTAAGATATTGGATGGTTCCACCAAAATGTTTATTGTGAAGCCAAACTGAAATATTTTGGGTTTTTTTGAGTTATTTCAGTCTTACAGGTTAAGAGAGTGTCATAAATGTGATTTGACACTTAGCCAAGGTGTTTAATCATACAGAGTTCACTCTTATGGCTTGGTAACTAATTCCTTCAAGGTTTGATAAGGTTTAATGAGAATCCTAAGGGTTACTTAGTTTGTCACTGATTCAATTAAGTCCTATCATGATTACCATTTGTTAGGTAGTGCTTGAAGAGGGTTACTTATGTTATACTGGGCCTAAAAAGTTTGAAGAAGGGTTTTCAAACCACTATATTATCAGTAGGGTCCCACCGTGATCTCCATTATGTTGGTGTCCCATGTTTTGATAGTTTGGAAAATCAGAAGACAAAGAAACATCAGAACCAATCTTTAGAGTTATAGGATCTAGTCCTCCTGTTCTCAGAGAGGGATCTCTCAAATGTTTTTTTGCAAAGGTTTATCTTGTGTGCTTTGAGTATTGGTTTTAGACTAGTTATTAAGTGCATGTGTTTTTTAATTTGTTTGTTTGGTTGAATTAATACAACAGAACATGAAAGGTCCTAGGAAAGATATATAGAATGAAGGAACATCAGGTTCATTGGGCAATGGAGTCAAAAAGAGGTCATAACATACTTATCAATGGATATGGGATATCAGAGGGAAAATCTAACTTGGCCACAGGATCCTTTGGTTTTTGGAATGAGATGGACATCAATGATTTGAAAAGAGAAGTTTAAACCTCAACAAAGGGAATTTGAAAACACAATTTGAACAATAAAGAGCTTTTTGATAGACAGGGCTAACCATGAATTCCACAAATCACACCTTTAAGCAAACAATGATTTCAATTTTTTTTTTTAAATGAAATCTAAGATTCCAGGAACACCCTATTTCCTCAAAGATTTTATTTCAAATGACTTAGAAAACATAAAAGATTCACTGATAACTACAGTCATAGAAGAGGGAACACCTAACACATATATGATTACAACTATAAAGACCTTTGAGACAACTGTTTAAGTAAGGACAAAGGGCAAGATCAGAATAGACCTCCTTGACTCACTGTAAACAGAAAAATTCAAAGGGAGACTTCAATAACAATTTTAAAGTGGCAGCAGACAAGCAGGGAGAACCATAAATCATTCTGAAACCAACTATTCTAACTATTAAGGAAATAAACAAGCATGAAGACTAAAGAGAGAGATTAAAGACTCTAAAATACTTCAGCAGAAGAAAGCATAAAATAGTGAAGGATGAACAGGTCTAAGGTGCTTCCAAGAGTCATTTCTTAGCCTAAAAATTTCAACCTACTGTAGTAAGAGATTATGGAACAGAATGAAAACAGGAGAAAACATTAAACAATTTAGAATACTTCACCAACAGCCAAGCTCATGGATCCAATGATAGAGCCTTCTCAAGAAAAAGCATGCAACAACATCATCAGGACGTCCAAGACTTCAATTTTTTCTTCAACTTCAACAGACTATGTATTATTTCAGAGAGTTTCAGTATTACAACTAGTGATCAACCAACAACCACTCCTCATCTTCTACAGAAGTATTTATAGAAAAATGAGGAGGTGAGATCTGATAAAGATCTCCAAAGGTAATTAATACAGTCTTAATGACTTCTTGGCCTTTGGGGGCCTCAATGAAGAAGCTTACATAGGTGTTCTCTGTATTAAATAACTTACATTAAGATTTAAGCTCGGTGGGAGCTATTTTTGACCTTTGAGGCTCTGTGTGATGTCAAAGTAACTCTGCTGATATTTGTTATTAAGTTTGTCTGCAGAATTTATCCTTTGGCTATGTTTTGAGGTAGACATATAGTCTTGATCAATAACTTCGGCCTCTGATACGAATGCTTTGAGGCGCAGGTGGCAATGTGGCAGCTGGGCGAAATCAATTTGCCCTAGCTGTGGCGGTGGAAACTTTCTGTCTGATGAACCTTTATGATTTTCCTCTTTAATTGTGTTTTAATATGGGATTGGGATTTTGATAATCATTTTTTGGCTGTAATATTCCTAAAAATGTCTTCAATCTTCCACGCTGATGCGTTTTGTGTTCGACACTGATATCCTTTGATTTTCGATTGACTTGCTGTGTTTTGTCGATATGCAGTGCTGCGCAGAGGTGAGAAGGCATCAATGCCTCACGAATCATTGATAAAACGTGGATTTTAAACCCTGTGAATGATTTCCTCTGGTGAATCGAAAGGCGGGAGGATCATCACCCTCTGCCTTTGAATTTCCTTCAGATATAGTGGAAAAACGTTTAAACCCTGCACAATACAAAAAACATTAGGAAATCCTGCATGTATAGTTCATATTGCTTCAGAGGACGTGTGGGGTGAGCGTCGCCTTTGGATGGCATCATCCAATGGTCGAGATTGATTTAGAGGAGTTTAAAAAAGAAAGGGAGGAAGGATTCAATCGTAGCCGTCGATCGCGCAGAGATCGACGGTCAGGAGCGGAGGCGAAAAGTCAAAGTGGGGGGAAATGAGGGCGATGAATTGTGGGCCATCGATCTGCAGATCATATAGATGGTGGAGATGATTAAATGACTGTGCCATATCGGTTAACTGTCGGGATTCTTCAAAGAGCGATCACCGTCCGATGGACGGCCTGAGATCGGATGGTGGACGTCGATATCGCGTCGGGTCCACGTCCGATATTTAACGCGTGATGGATGGCAGTTTTATGAACAGTGCCCAAGACACGTGTCGGACAGCATATGGAATCAGTGCGAAATGGAAAAAACCGCCCCACTCTTAAGAGTGGTGCGATGGATACCGCGTGGTTTTTGTGACAGTGAGTGGTTGGCGGGGACCACCGGGGAGATGGACTGCGCGCCGTCGATCTGTGGATCAGATCGACGGTGGAGATTGACTAAAATTTTGTGCCATTGGAAACTTTAAAAAATGATAAAAAACCCATAGTTTCAATATAACATAAAGTTTCAATATTTTTCGGGGGCGGGATATAAATACAAAATGGTTAGGCGCCCGTCTGCGGGGCCACGGGCTACATGGAAAGCCATATGACTGGGGGTTATGGATGAAGGGCTAATCGGCATGGGGCGATATGATAAGCGCTTAGAGGATCAACACTTGGTTCTGGCACCAAGATGTATGGAAGGGTGGTTTAAAGACTTAGCCCAAGGGGCTTAAGTCATAAACAATGTATTTTTATGGATTTTTAATGGTTTTCAAGGGGTTTTGGGGTTTTCGGTAAGGCTAAGAAAGAGTCTTAAACCTTATCAAGGGGGTTTTAATGAAGGGAAAGGGGAAAAAACATGAAAATGAAGGTTTTTTCTTGGGAAAAGAAAGCGAAGATGAGGTCAGTTTTGGAAGAAGGGAGAAAGAGGAAAATGGTGCTTGCAGCAGTTTTTCTTCATGTAATGACAGCAAAATTTATGAGTTGAAAAGGGGAAAAGCAGTGACGATTATCCAAAGGATAGGATATTATCAAAAGACTTTAAGCATTAGCAATTTTAGCAATGAAATTGTTTCTTGAAGGCTATCCAACATCATTTAGCCACCACCTGATATGACAGAATTTATGGGTGGCTAACACCTATTTCACCAATGTATGGTGTGCCACAGGAACACGGAACCATGTAAACAACCTTCATGTCCTTTGGGTCGATAGGGTCTTTGACCAATCCAAGAGAATTTTTAATAGTATACAGGGGTTTGAATGAAGAGGAGACCAACATTACATCCTTAAATTTTTCCCTAATTCTCTTACCCAAAATTCTAGTGTCACAACTTCACTTTGATGATTCACATCTCCTGCTCTATCTCAACCAAAAAATAACCATCATAATATACCAAAAACACCATGATGACATAAAATGCATACAATGATGTCATGGACAACAACTACAACCATGACAATGAATGCATAATAACTTATATAAACTGACATGCATAAAAAATGCATAACCGACATGCACTCATGTAATCAAATTCAAACAACAACACCATCAACTTTCACATGGTGAAACCACTGCAACTATGACCAACACCAAGCATATGCAACAAGCATGTAGAAAATAAGCATGAGGAACACATATGAAACCAACTTGAATACATGACCAACACAGTACCCAAGTAGATCACAACCACACTCTGATACCACTCTTAACACCCTCTTCCCACATCTACCCAAGTAATCGACCAATCAGGGTAAACATGTGATGAGAGGCTACTATGATCATAATCAACCTCTTATGTGACCTTAAGGAAGTGGAATCGATGGAAACCTATCACACCATTGAGGCATCATTACCCTGGGTCCCACTGACCTTTTTAACCTCGGGGCCTCTGGACGCATGCACAAGCCTGCAAGCCAGCGTCTATGAGCTTTGTATGCATGCATAAGCCCACATGCTAGCATCCAGGGACTAAATTACTCAGTGTCATGTGAGTGTCCCCGAGATTTGAGAAACGTTTTATGGCCCAAAACTCAATGCACTCCCCAGACCTTCATGACAAGTTTAGAGATAAATTATAATGACCAAACATTGATATATTTATTAAAACATCCATGAGGACTAAAATGGACCCCTACTAGCCATGACAGAAATTTATTCAAACATTTCACAAACATGAAATCTACAGGTATAAACAAAATAACATCGCAAAGGGGTATCATAATTAATTGAGAATCACTAAGAAGCATTTCTCCACCACATCATTAGCTACAATACAATCTGTTTGACCATAGATACATTATGCATTCTCTTACATGTAAAAACATGGGGAGATCCATACATCATCACTGTTAAATTACATGCTTATAACCAACATAATAACAAAAAAAATATCATGTATAGAACAACAATAGTCAGTACATTTTCATACCAAATACCAAGGGAATGAATTTCTCAATAATGAATGTATAAACCAATTGGAGATGGGACTTCCATGTTCCACCTGACCATAGATTGGCTGAGCCAATTATCTCTTCAGAAAATCACCCTTGTCCCATATTCCAAGCATGAATGTGGGACTCAAACTGAAATAACCAACCAGGGAATCCCAAAGCTAAACCACCTCACCATCATCAATAGAAATCAGGTTTTACTATGATCTATACTCGATCACTAGGCCAACACAAAAAAACATGTCATAAATCATATTTATCATGATCTACACTCGATCACTAAGAAAACCCAAGAATGGATACCACCGGATTCTCTCTGCCTAAACTGTGAGGAATTTTCATGTCTCCTAGTCTCTCAGGATTTACTACAACCCACAGTTCAAATCAGGAGTCACTAGGCTCTAAACTGAGACATACTCACTAGGATTTACCATATATGCCAAGCCCGAGATTCCTAGGCCTGATGAAGAGAAAACCACCTATCAAGCTTTACTGCAATCCAAACCTGGGTAACTAGGCCCTAAACCGAGGAAATACATAAACCGGTTTTGTGTCATATCATTCGGAGATCCACCTCACTCAGCCTCAAATCCATCCGGAAATCTAGCTAAACCAAAACATGATATCTCCACAACACCATGGCTATCCGAAAATTGTAAGGCGAGGTTGAAAATAATTTCACACCTCGAAAAAACCCATGCCAAAACAGAAAAGAACCACATGAAATACCTTGCATGCCAAATAAAGGGAAACACACATGCAAATCAATACCTTCCAAGAATCCTTCTCTAGTTGCTTGATTACTGCTCCTCCTTCCTTGCTTCCTCCTTCTTCAAGATTTATCTTTCCTTTCTTGGTGCAATGCCAAAGTGCTCCAAGAAACTCTAAGTGTCCAAGGGTGAGATATAGTGTTATGAAACCAGCTCCAAAAATAGAAGAAAAGAGAGATCAACGCCTTAGAAATCAGCCACTTCGAGGGGGAAACCTCCGATACTTTACATAAATGAACAATTCTTGGATGATAGAAATGACCAAAACCTCCTTCTATATATAGGAGTCCATGGGGTCACAATATAATCCTAGCCGACCTAACAATGATAATGTAAGAGCACAATAACAACAATATTGGGTACAACAATAACAATAAGAGGGTTACACTAACAACAATAAGGGATTATACTAGTAATATAGGGGGCTAACATACCCTTCTCCTTCAAAAAAGTGTTGTCCTCAATGCTTGAGTAGATCCGGATGCTTCTGTATAAAATTCTCATCCTCCCATGTAGAATCTTCAGTGGGTAAGTTCTTCCATTTGATGAGATACTTTGAAATTGATCGATTTCGTAGTTGTCGAGTTCTTGTTTCCATGACTGATTCAGGTTCCAATATGATTTTTCCTTCCTCATCAAGTTCTGGAAATATTTTTTGAACTAGAAGTTTTTCCCCTGTAACCTTCGTTAAGCATGAAACATGGAAAACTGGATGCACTCACGAAGAAGCAGGAAGTTCCAATTTGTATGCCATAGTACCAATATTTTGCAATACCTTGTAAGGACCATAGTACTTTGGTGATAATTTATTATCCTTCTTAGCTTGCATGAGGGACGTTTTTTTGTATGGTTGTAGCCGTAAAAATACCCAGTCTCCTACATAAAAAATTCTCTCCTGCGTTGTTGATCTGCCTGTTGTTTCATTCAATTTTGTGCCAAAATTAAGTTATCCTTTAAGAGTTGGAGAACTTCTTGTTGATGGTCGATGTGATTTTCCACTGCTTGAACCTTAGATTTTTCTCTAAATAAGATGTGATGGATGGTGGATGATATCCATTAAGTGCCATAAATGGGGTTATTTCTGTTGCGGTATGGAAGGAAGTGTTATACTACCATTCAACGAGAGATAACCACTTGACCCATTGTGTTTTCTTATCAGATACAAAACAATTAAGATATCCTTCCAAACATTTATTCACTATCTCAGTTTGACCATCATATTAAGGATGATAAGATGAGCTATGAGCTAGTTGAGTACCCAAACAAGAAAATAATTCCATCCAAAAATTTCTAGTAAAAATGGGATCTCTGTCACTTACAATAATCTTTGGGTTTCCATGTAGCTATTGAATTGTTTCCATAAATGCAATAGCAACTGTACTTACTTTAAATGGATGAGATAATGCACAAAAGTGTGCATACTTGGTAATTCTATCAACTACCACCATGATGACGTTCTTTCCTTCGGACTTAGGTAAACCTATGATAAAATCCATTGAAATCTCCTCCCAATGTTGAGTTGGAATGGATAAAGGTTGTATAAGACTTGGGGTCCTAATTGTCTCAACTTTATTTTGCTGGAAAACCAAAGATTCCACCACCAAATTTTGAATATCAGATTTAAGGCCATCCCAAAAAAATTATTTCTTCACCTAGTGGTAAGTTTTTAAAAATCCCGAGTGTCCTCCTAAAGGAGAAGTGTGTAATTCCAAAATAATATTTTGTTTTAGTTTGGAATTCTTGAAAATATATAAGCGGTCTTTGTACCATAAGGAATCATTTTTCAAACTAAATTTATCAGATGTACTAGGATCTTGCTGAAAATTTTGAATGAGTGTCCACATTTCTTTGTCCTTCTTCCATTCATCCCTTGCTTTGGTTATCCAATATATTTGGATAATAGAAATGACATGAAGCAATGCTTCCATCTCTTCATCCTTTCTTGAGAGTGCATCTGGAACAACATTTAGCTTCCCTTTTTGTAGATGATTTCAAAATCATAACCCAACATCTTTGTGACCCATTTTTGTTGCTCTTCTAAAGATAGTATTTGTTCCAAAAAGTGTTTAAGACTATCATGATCAGTTTTTACCTTGAAGTGACTTCCCATTAGGTAAGGTTGCCATTTCTTTAGTGCATGTAGTATTTACAACATTTCCTTCTCATAAATAGCTTTTTGTAAATACTTTCCTTTGATTGGACAAATTTCAAAAGAAATGAGTCTTCCTTCTTGTATTAAAACAACACTAATTCCATTTCCTGAGGCATCACATTAAAGGTTTTGTGAAGTTTGGCGTAACTAAGACTAGTTCTAGGCACATTGCCTCTTTAAGATGTTCAAAGGCCTTAGTTGCTTCAGGAGTCCATGAAAATGCATCTTTCTTCAATAATGTTGTTATAGATGCTATTATTTTTCCATAATTCTTAACAAAATTGCGATAATACCCTGTTAACTCGAGAAATCCTTGCAACTTCTTTATGGTTGTGGGGAATTTCCATTCCTTGATGGCTTTAATTTTGTTAGGGTCTACCTTAACACCCTCATGAGATACAATATGACCTAGATATTCCACCTCGTGTACTCCAAAGAAAAATTTGGATGTTTTTTCATATAATTCTTTCTCCTCCGATAGTTTGAGCACTCTGTCAAGATGTTGAACATGATCCTTCCAATACCTACAGTAGATTAGTATATCATCAAAAAATACTAGCACAAATTTTCTAAGGAAGGGTTTGAAAATGGAATTCATCAACCCTTGAAATGTAGAAGGTGCATTGGTAAGGCCAAAAGGCATGATCAAAAATTCATAATGACTCTCATGAGTTCAAAATGTTGTTTTCAGAATATCTTCAGTCTTCATTCTAATTTGATGATATCGTGCATGAAGATCCAACTTGGTAAAATAAATTGCTCCATGTAATTCATCCAATAATTAATCAATCATAAGAATGGGCAATTTATCTTTAATAGTGAGCTTATTTAGCTCCCTATAATCCAGACACATGCGCCATGATTCATCCTTATTGTGCACCAATACTATTGGAGCAGAGAAATAACTTTGATTAGGTTTAATTATACCAGCTTCTAACATTTCTGCAATCATACGTTCAATTTCGATCTTTTGGACATAAGGATATATGTAAGACCTGATGTTTGGAGGGACACTTCCTGGAATTAAATTAATAGCATGATCATGATCACGAATAGGTGGGAGTCATTTAGGAGTTTTAAACACCTTGGAATGATTGTCCAAGACTTTTTGGAGATTTGGAGAAATAATTGATTTTGATGTTGGAACTTCTAGTGAGCATAATTGTGAAATTACGCTTTGTTTTTCTTTCTTCAAAAGATTTTTCATGACATTAGAGCTTCTTATCTTTCCTGGCTTCCCCGCGATACCCTATAATTCAATTTCCTTTCCTTCCAAAAAAAATTCAAGAAAAGTTCTTGAAAATTAAAAGCTACCATCCCCAAAGATTGTAACCATTGTACTCCTAGTACAGTATCAACACCTCCCATTGGAATGGAAAGCATTAGATTATTCAAGACATATTCCCCCATGGCCAGCTTGATATTATGGCATTTTCCAGAGAAATTTATAGTTCCTCCATTTGCAACCATCACTTGACATTCTGGTGTTGGGTATAGGAAACAATTCAATTCCTTGGCTACCTTACAATGAATAAAATTATGGGTACTACCCGAATCAATGAACACTGTTACCTTTTTCTTCTTGATATGTCCTTCTATCTTGAGAGTATGAGGAGTGGTAATTCCTGCCAATGCATTACACAATATGGTCAGACTCATTTCTTCTTCTTCTAGGGTTGGTTCTTAGTGTGTATTCTCTTCTTTTGAAGCTTCTTGTTCATTTTCTTCCTCCTCTTCACAATCTATGTAAAATAATTTCTTCTCAGCACACTTATGACCTTTAGTGTATTTTCTATCACAACTATAGCAAAGCCCTTTTTCTCTTTTTTCTTCCAATTGTTGTGGTGTCAACCTTGTAGGTTGTGGAAGTCTAGGAGTAGGAACACTTCCATCCTTATCGATGTGAGTGGTAGGCTTCCTTGTCGCCATAATTTTACATTCAATTTTTCTTGCCAACCTGAATGCCTTCTCCAATGAATCAGGTTCCCAAATGTGAACCTCATGTTGGATGTTATCCTTTAAAGTCCCTATGAAGACATCAATCATGTGTTCCTTTGGAATATCAATTACCCTTATATTCAATTTTGCGAAGTCCTGAATGTGCTCCACCGCTGAACCCTTTTGTTTGAGATTTATCAATTGGCTAAAGAAGGTGTTGCTCTTTGTATCCTCATAATGCGCTATCATTTCCTCTGTAAAAATTGACCAAGTGACAATTTTTTTAAGGGAGCAAAGCCATAGATACCATACAAATGTATTTTATTCTAAATGTAAAGTTGCAATGTGTACCTTTTGTGTGTTTTGCACATTATTGAGATCAAAATATTGCTCCATCTGTAGTATCCATGTTACGGGATCCTTGCCATAAAACTTCCTCATATCCATCTTTGGAATATGGTGGTTCTTCCATCCAACATTAGAGTTTATGAAATCACAATTAACAATTATTTTTTTCTCATTATGAGTTTCCTCTACTATCTTTTCGCCATTAGGAAACATTTCTTGTATCAACTTTTTCAAACCTTCCATGTCCACTTTTAGATCATTCTTCATGTTTTCCATGTTGTCTTTCATTTTTTCATCAATCTTAGCTTCCATGCCAGCTTCTATGCCATCCATATTAGCTTCTATGCCTTTCTTCAAACCATCCATCTTAGCTTCCATGCTTTTCTTCAAAACCTCCATTTCATTTTTTGTTGATCTTTACAAGAGCGAAATTTGGTGCACTTTCTCTTGTAATTTTGACATGTCATGTTGCAGTTCTTCGTCTTCATGGGTCATATTAGAGCTTTTTGAAGGCTTAATTGGTGTTGAATTATTTTTAGGGGGAATTTTAGAAGCCAATACTGATATCTATTCTACAATATTCCCTTGGAATCAATTCAAACTGATTTTTCAAACAAGACTTATGCAATTCCAACAAAAAATACACACCTTTTTCTTGCTTTTGATGAGCTCAATATTGAAACTGAATTATCTATGTGATTTCAAATGTTCAATATCTGAAATTCTGTCCTGTAGTAGCCCTCTGAATCTTCTTTCGAATGCCACAATTTTGACTTGATTTGGATTCTTCAAGGCAAAGTTATGCGCAATCTCCCACAATGACTTAATTATGGAATAGTTTAGTAGAATGAAATTGTGCGACGTGCCACAGGTCACTGTTTCCTCCTTCGGCTCTGAAATTGATATATAGGAAACTAAAGTTCATGTACTTGCATCCAATTTTTACAGAATTCCAATTCGACGCCCAGAGAGAGAGTTACGATGATTTTCCCACGGTCACCTCTTTGAGACGAAATTCGGGAGCCTAAACAAATCCTAACATCCACAGATCATATCTATGAAAATATTGCGAATAAAGATCTGAAATTTCTGTAGGTGGTTCCTTAGGATTGCAGCTTCGCTTTGTAAAAATTTCAGCATTTGAACCTTTGTAGACTGAAATTTATAGTGCAAATTCTACGATGACCTATTTTAGGTGAAATTCAGGAGCCTGAAAAAGCCCTAACTTCCACGGACCATATCTCCAAAAATATTGTGAACTAGGATCGGAAATTTTTACACGACGTTCCTCAGGATTTTGGCTTCGTTTTGTGAAAATTTTAGCTTTTGAACCTTCTTAGAAAACTATTTATAGCAAAAATTCCACGATGACCTATTTGTAGCAGCGAAACCCTAGAATCCAAAGCTCTGATACCAAATGTTATGAAACCAGCTCCAAAAATAGAAGAAAAGAGAGATCAACGCCTTAGAAATCAACCACTTCGAGGGGGAAACCTCTAATACATTGCATAAATGAACAATTATTGGATGATACAAATGACCAAAACCTCCTTCTATATATAGGAGTCCATCGGGTCACAATATAATCCTAACAAACCTAACAAAAATAATGTAAGAGCACAATAATAACAATATTGGGTACAACAATAACAATAAGGGCGTTACACTAACAACAATAAGGGACTATACTAGTAATATAGGGACCTAATAGATGGAGAGAATAGAGTGAGAGCCATAAGTGTGATAAAAATATTTCCAACTGATCCTCAGAATCCTTTTTATCAATGACGCCTCCATTTCTTTCATTTTCCATTATTTCCTTCATTTTCCTCCTCACATGCAACCTGTGACCTTTCACCTTCCTTTCTTCCTATTTTCCATTATTTTCAGAAATAAATGTGCCAAAAATAAGTTTGCCCCTCCAAAGATTTTTCCATTGCCTCTGCCAATTTACTTTAGACATACTAACCGAAATGAACACCCACTAGGATGTTTTGCTCAACTTTCAGCTTGGAATACATGTCCCATCAACCGTGGTTATTATTTTTAACTTTTTTTACATGGAATTTTCACCAGGGATGTTATACTAAGTTTATAAAAACTCTATCATCTTGGAAGGCTCTTGGAATAGGAATTATGGCAGGATCAATATATATTCCATATTATATAGAAATAATACTTTGAAAAGGAAGAAGGAATGCATTTGATCAAGTTGGTCATATGCATAGTGAATCCTTGATTTAGTTATATGATCCCTAAAAATATGAATTTGACTTACACTATAATGGATTAAATGTTACTCTAGAATAAATCTCATGGTTATATTATTTTATGTACAACTACATTGATGTTTACCTACTATGAGGTTGGTGCCCTTTGACCTTGATCACCCTGCCACAAAATTATAACCATGAAATATTAGAAAGTTTCCTTAACTTACAAGTTGCTTTGAAATACAATTGAAATCACTATGACTGATGAATGTTCCTCTCAATTATGAATTTTATTCCTTAAACTGCTCTCTCTCTCTCTCTCTCTCTCTCTCTCTCTCTCTCTCTATTTTAGCAACATAAGCTTCTATGAAAATTCCATTTGGATGAGAAAATTGGGTATCATAAGCTCCTCTAAAATGAAGATATGGAGGAGAAGAATTAGTAGCAATAAATAAGAGGGATTAAGAGATAAATTTATATAATTGGTCACTTCAATACTTTGTCCAAATATATAGCTTCACAAAAGAGGTCTTAAAATAGATATTTGTACAAGTAGACACTTCAATCCTTGGAGTTATTTTGTAGCATAACACTAGAAAACTTGAGCTTGTGGAGATAGAGAAGCTAAAATTGGAGCTGAAATGGAGAGCCTTTTCCCATGTGAATAAATTAACTCTAGGAATGGAGGGAACTCTCCAATTTAATGAGTTAGCTCAATTGGATTGGGCATCATTTGGATGAGAACCACCATGAGGTGACTGGAAAATGGGCTATAATATCTTTTAATTGAATTGACTTAGATTAGTTGTAGATTAGGAGGCCTAGTTAGTAGTAATGAGTGATTCAATGGTATATTTCAATGATAATCCTGTCTTTTGTGGATCATGATATTTTCAAATGGATAGTTGAGTTAATTATCACATGAGTTGAAACCTTTATTTAATTGAAGGGGGCACATGAAGATGAAAAATTTAATCACTGAAAATTATAGGATTAAACTAAGGGAGTAGTTCAAGGAGAAGAGAATAAGGGTATTATTCAAGGAAAATACGGCATCAACTCTTTTATTAAAAATAACATTAGAAGTATTGTAACAAAATATTGTGGATGGAAATCCTAAATTTCATGTATATTGCGCTATAATAATCTATTAGTCCACAAAATCATAATTGCAGTTACTCAAATCCTTCACTAGGGAAATGCTTATAAGTGTCTCATCCCCAAGGATAAAATGGGTGGTTGTTTTAAAAAATGTTGGTACGTTAGAAAAAAGTTCAATGCATGGTAGTTATAATTATAAAGGTTATGGAAACTAGTGTTATAATGTATGAAATATTCCTTGGTTTTCCTAGTAGTCCTAAGGGTTGTACATATTTGAAAATGTCTTGTATACCAATATGTTTAAAATCCACAAAGTTTATTTAAGAAAAAATATTAGAATATGTCTTCTAGATTTCCCCCCTTATTCAGTTTATAACATGGGTTTTGGTTGAGCCTTTATAAAAAATTCCTTGTATTATAATTTACTAAAAACCTCAAACTAGAGTTAAGTTATGAAATATCACAAATATATGATTCCTTAAAGGGTGTCATCATTTATTCGTTCATTCATACATCTAAAAAATATTTTATCTCAATAAATTTTATCACAAAAAATATGTTTACATAATATGAAACAATGTTGTTCTAGTTTTTTCCAAAGGAAAAATCACAACTTTTTATTAATATAGTCAAAAGTTACTTGTGCACATGCCAAGAGGCATTCAACCTCTTAGTAAAAAATGTGGTACTAAAAAAATCGGGCTTTAAATAAACATGTGCAGTCATTTTTTATCAAGTTTATTTATTTTTTTAATTATGTATTTAACAAGGATTTCTTGATCTTGTGGGCCTTTAGTTGTCGTGGGATTTGTATGTCTTACTATTGACCTAGTCCTATGACTATGCTATTGCAAGTGGGGCTGAGCATCAACTGCAATAAGAAAGAAATGTTAAATCCATATTTATAGTTGTTATTATTACAAATATTTTATTAATAAAAAGAGTAGTGGAGTGTTCTTTACTTACTTTGGTAGTGGGGGAAGAGAAATACTTTCACATGTGGCCATATGTTCCTCCTCTTCTCTAGCCTCATCCTGTACATGCTCTCGTTTAGAAACAAAATGGTTATAATTAATACACCTTTTTGATTTAAATATTTTAAATTGTAATCGATACTAGATGATGCTTCTCATGTTTATATATTCTATCCATTTTGTCTTTGGATGTATCTCGAACATGATATTTAAAATATTGAGAAAATTAATTAGATGTCGCAATGATGATAAAGCATCATAATTGCATTATTAAAAATGCTCCATACCTTCATGGTTTGGGTGGTGTCTTCCTTGCTTTTTAAAGTTCCTTCTCATTTGCATCTTCCACAAGGGATTTCCACTCCATTTCTAGAATTATTGGAGGGTTCTCATTCGACCTGTTACTTTCCATATGAGGCCTATTCTGGTCCCACAAATGTTTTAAATGAAACCTTTCCTTTAAGGTAACTCTAGTTTTGATGAAGGTACCCTCACCGAACAAGCAAACCATATTGTTCATAAGTTCAACCTTCAACTTGGAACTTTGGGATTTCCAGTTTTTGTGAATGGTGGGGCCAAAAGTTTTCAAGGTTAGGGCATGCAAATGCCTATAAAATACATCATTTTCTGCAAAATGATTTTATCATTAGTTTAAAATAGTCAGACTATACGTTAATTTCAATCATTTATATTATACTTAATATTTCAAACAATCCTTAAATAAATGGAAGTTTCTCTAATTTCATGCGGACATGGTCATCATGTACCCAAAAATTAATAGGTAGTGTTCTCTTGCTAGTAAGATGGGAAGATCCAGGAAATCTCACTTGAAATTGTCTAATGGGATCATGTTCTACATCCACAACATCATATGCAGATCTTGATTTATGTTTTTCAACTGGGGGCACAAATCTTGGTGTGTGTGGTTCAGTGGGTGTACCAGTCCCAATGGCTGGTGCATCACTCACAGTCGGAGCATCGATGCTGCTACCAATGCTGACCCTAATAGTCGTAGTATGAAGCTCGTACTCTGTCAAAAACTCCTGTAAAATAAAATGCTTTTTTATTATAAAGGATGAGATAATTAAAATCATAAGAAAATAAATGGGATAATTAAATGAGTTGCTCACCCCATACTAAAGAATTTTTCACATCAAGGTTTTGATTTGGCCACTTATCTCTTCTATCTACAACTCAATCATAGTTAAAAAGCCGAGTATTTGAATTTCTTTCATGTGAAGCTTTTTTATTGTTTGGATCGAATTTCCAGACATAAAAATTGTTTCTTCAGTGAGCTATTCCTTAGGAGAATTCGTGGATTTCTATGAGGCTGGTGCCTTCCCCTTATCACCCTATTTATCATATAAGTGTATTTTTTAATTTTATTCCACCATCCTCAACTATAAACATTAGAAGATTTGAATTTGATGAAACATTTTAGATCAATAAAAAGTTCAATTTTTTACATAATAGGGGAAGTTTAGCTAGTTAAATATTTGCTCGTAAATATTATAATATTTCGAAAGTTCATTCTGAAACATTAAAAAAAAATCAAACAATTCATCCACAATCAATCATTATTATATTAATAATAAAACCACTACTTACATATGTCTAAATTTATATAGAAACTCCAAATTATATCATGACCAATATAAAAGGTTCTAAATTAATAAAAACTTCATCATATTGGACGGTTGTTAGAGGAGGCATTATGATAGGATCAATATATTTTCCATATTGTATAGAAAAAAAATACTTTGAAAAGGATGAAGGAATGCATTTTCTAAAGTTATTCATGTGCATAGTGAATCTTTCATTTAGTTATATGATGCCTAAAAATATGAATTTGACTTACAATATAATGGATAAAATGATACTCTAGAATAAATCTTGTGGTTATATTATTTTATGTACAATTACATTGATGTTTACTTATTGTGAGGTTGGTTCCCTTTGACCTTGATCAACCTACCACAATATTATAGTCGTGACGTATTAAAATGTTTCCTTAACTTACAAGATTCTTGACAATATATTGTAGTAAATGAAAATCATAACATATAATAGACATTGCTTACAAGTTGGGTAAAATTGAACACATACCTCCCCCATAATAGAAATATTTGTATCTATCTTATTAAATTTTTAATAAATGAGAAACTCTTCCTCTGCAAGTATTGATTTAATGTCACATACAAATATATGGTTTCCTTCACACCCCTCGAATATGCAATTGGGTTGCTTATTTGTGGTCATGGGTCGTGTATTATTTATAAAACCTGCAATATGCCCTGCTACTTTTGACCTTCCATAAATATACATAGTTGCACCTTTATTTTGTTCATTGTATTTTAGTTGTACATAATTTGTGGCCACTTCATATCTTCACATAATTTTGGTATATTGGACTAGCCATACCCAATCAGTGTAGTTGTAACAAGGTCCGACATACTCCATCAATTTAGTTAATCCTTTGTAACATACCTTTATGCCATCCATGGAAAATAGCCCCAAACCATGTAATGGTGATGCAACAATGTGGTATATCCTTTCATTGAAAAAAAATAGTGTTTATTTCAGGAAGATCCATGGGTGCCCATTGTTTCACTAGATGTTTGTACCTCAAGGGAATCTCGATGTCATCTATGCTCTCATTATCATAAGAACATGACCCCCCTCTAGCAAGAAAAAGATACATGAATCTATGGAATTTTATTTTAATATTTTCACCTCTAATCGATCTTCGTTTGTTAGATAATATAGCACATGTTTTGTCAATTTATTCTATCCTACCTAAACTTCCATCACTCGATGAAGATAGATATGTCAAATAAATGTTTGGTTGAAAGTCCTATAATACTCCATCAAATGAGAGAAACTCTTAGCGAGTGTTATAAGTGATGTTGAGAAATTTCTTGATGAAACCACATGAACATTATAATAGTACAGGTCATGTGTTACAACTAAGTTCTTTGCATTTAAAATATTTGACAAGTAATATTTTAAAACTTGATAACTTAAGAACCTGATCATCCTAACCAATGTTGAATGAAATCACTCAATAACTTGAGAACTCAACAAAATCTGATAGCATTTAATCTTCCATTATAAAAAAATACCTACATACTTCGATATGTTGAAAAAATTAACTAGTTTTGGTGGAATAAAAGGAATTTTTTTTGGATGTGGAGGTTGTTAATATTTGTAGCTTTGGAGGTAATCCAAACCCTAGGCTAGAGGGTTTTGGAGGAATTTTCACACAAAAGTGACTTGTGGCTTCAAACCCCAAGCCTCTAGGCTTTGCACCCAAGTTGGTGGGTGTGGAACCACGAGCCATTTCGATGATTTTACACATGGAGGTGTTGGAGGACTTTGAGAAAAACCTGAGGCAACAAAAATCATTGGAATATGATTTGTCTATGATGGTATTTTGATTCTTCTATATGCCTGTTGGGTTTGCACATGATTTTTTCAAGTTATACTATGTAATTTTATGATTTTTGAAGCCCACAAGGGAAGATTATATGAATCCCTTTAGAATCCTATAAATTAGCATGAGGAGAGGCCTCATTATCACCAACCCAAGTGAAATTCATCATAAGTGGAGAGCATCTGAAGTAGCCACAACCTAAAGGAGTCTTGCAAAGAAAAGTTGAAGGAAATTTTGGGTTTGTTTTGTGTTGAAATTTGCAACAAGAAACAATGCAATTGGCATCCAGAAACAACATCCAGAAAATGGCATCCAAAAATGGTTACCATGGAGGCTTTTGATTTAATTATTTCTTAATTTAATTAGAAGAAATGTTTGTCAAATTTATTTATCCCTTAAATAAATTGGACAGTAAATTGTAATCTTATCTCATAATCACTTGTAATAGTTAAGTGAGTGTAATAGACTCAGTTAGCTCATGAAATTCGAGTTGAGGGTGGTTGGTGAGGCATGTAGAGTGATTCTATTTATTTGAGAGTCCTAGTTGCAGTTAGTTTATTAGTTTAATGCATGAGAAATGAGTTAACTCAATTAAGTGAGTTAAATTCAGTCTAACTAGTTGTAACTGATTTTTGCACTAGTGAGAGGTCAAGTGAATTAAATCATATTTAATTCACATGTAGTGATATGTCAAGTGACTAACGATTTACTATTAATAACTGCATGCATATCAATTTTGATGAAGACCCAGTTGAGACATCGGTTAAAGGGAAGTTATCTATCAGTTTTATTTATAGAAAATTTCCCGGGCACAATTATATACACCATATGATGCCCATGATGTATTGCGTATTCAAGGAAGGCTAATTATCCTAAATAATATGGATTAATTTCCTAGGGACTGCGTGAGCAAGGCAGGCTGAGCAAAGGTTGAGAATTGGCTAAGTACTAGCCCAATTTTGTCTGGATCAGTGTGAGATAGTCAGGATAGTGCAACTGACTCTTGTGAGAAGAGTGCATTGTATTGTTTCATGATTCCTTGGTTCATTATACAATAGAGATAGAAGGGTTTTGAGCAGGTTGCTTTCCCCAAAAAAATATCTTATGTTGCGAATTGATTTTCTTTCTCTTACTTTGTTTGATTGTGTGATCATGTTTAATTTATAAAAATTAATTTGTAGCAGGATTCAATATCTTTCTTTATCATATCGCATGATCAGATTGAATCCATTGGATACATATTGTTTGTATAATTTCTACATGGTATCAGAGAAATAATTTATTGAGCAGCGATTTTGGAGAGAATATCTGAAAATTTTGATGCAAAATTTAAAAAAAAATAGCATATTTGGATTCCTTGCAAAAAAAATACCCAAATTGAAAAAAAAATTAGTCGAATCAGAGCTTGGATTAGGGAGATATCGTCGATTTAAAATCAACTCTTTTTTTAGAAAATTTTGCGACGGCGGGACAATTACAATGTGCGAGTGTTAGAAAAGGAAAGAAAGCCCAGGGAAAGAAGTCCCAAGGAAAAGAGGGCAAGAGAGACATGTCCATGATCAGATGTTTTCACTGTCACGAGCATGGGAAATATTGTTCGAATTTTCCACAGAAGAAGGAAAGCAAGAAAGAGTTTGTAGTTGCAGTGGGTGAAGAATTGGCTTCACAATTCAAGCTTGATTTTACTCTCATTGCATGCATGGCCAACACTGCAATGGGATGCATGTGGTATCTAGATAACAGTGCCTCGTTCCATATAAAGGGGAATAGAGATATCTTCAGTGACTTGGAGGATAAGGACCTCCAACAGAGCTTATAGTTTGGAGATGATGAGAGGTACATCACAACTGGCATAGGTACAATTACCTTTTAGAGAGAGAATGGCTCCCATATTAGACTAGGAGATGTTTTGTATGTTCCAAGCCTAAGGAAGAATCTTGTCTCCCTAGCAGTATTGGAAGACGGTGGTTATGAGGTGATGTTTAGAAAAGGAAAGTGTTGGCGAGGAATCAGGTCTCGCGGACAAGACCCAGGTTCAAGAGTTGTGGCCAACAAAGGGGTCCGGTGTAGTCTAGGAACACGCCGGCATTTTCACCCTGCTCTGGAGAGCAGTGTGTCTCACCCGAGGCGTGCCGCAACCACATGCATAAGGGGATGAGATCAATGGCAAGGAACAAACCCGCAACTAACGAAGGACAGTGCATCCATTACATATACAGAGTTATATACGCAAGATCACTTAATAAGCATTCAGACATTCGCAAATAAAATTTTAAACCAGCATAAACACATCATAAGCACATGAACATCTTATTGAGACAGCAACCTTCCATTGTATTAATCTCTTGGCCAACCTTATGATTACATGGCATTCTCACTAATAGCTCACAAATCTGATACAGATGAACTTCAGAACAGAAAGGTAGAATAGAGAAGATAAGAAACCATATGAAGAACATGCATGATTCCTCCGCAGCTGCTCTGTGCGTCTTTCCCTGTCTCGAGCCTCGCAACCTATTCAGCATGCATTCAACCTTCAACATTCAACAACCTCCTCTTTTCGGCCAGGTGACTGTTATTTATTCACCCGCTCTTGCGACTATCAGTTCCTCTGTGGCTTTACTTCAGCTTCTCCTGGCTTCTCTCCTGTTATCTGCGTGTTCCACTTCCTGTCTTCTGCTGTGTTTCCTTCATCTGCACTTGTCCCTGTTCTATCTCCAGCTATCGAGTGCTTCCGCGCCACCTTGGTAGCTCCGCGACTCTTGGTAGTTGCGGCGCGGTCGCGGTTGCCATGTGTATTCATACCGCAACTCAAAAAGGGTCAAAGTTCAAAATGTCTTTAGCCAATATTTCAAAACTAAACAAAAACAAGGGCCCCAACAGGCCCCGACCACAATTCCTTGACTCGTCCGCGAGTCAATCACAAATAACAGTTTCTACTTCCATTGCCCCGCTGGCACCCGTGCTCTGTTCTGCTGTGCCTTCACCCTACGCCCTTTCCTGCTGTGCTCCACCACTTGGTTGTTCAAACAAGGGCCCCAACTCCGGGACCCGGCGGAGCGCTGTATCTCTAAGCTCGGTGAAGTCCGCCACCGCTTGCTAGCATTCCTGCATAAGCAAGTCGGCTTCTTCAGAGATCCGGGTGGCGGCGGCCTCGTCTATAGTTGTCGGGTCAGCCCCGAATAGCGTGGCAAGCTAGGCTTTGGCCTTGGCATCCAGCTGGTGTATGGAGTCGACACGGGCTCGGATGGGCGGACGAATTTCCCGGATGACGTTTTTGGCCGCTGCCGATTCGGCCTCAGTCTGTTGCATATGAACTTCAAGCTCGTCCGACTGGGCGTAGAGCTGATCTAACCGTGCTGGGTCCGTGGTCGCCTGAATATCTCGGGAAATTTGTTGCAGCTAGGCAGCGATAGGCTACGTCTTGACAGTTAGAGCGAGTGAGCACTCCTGCAGACTTCGCAGAAGGGCGGAAGCCGCGGCTGCAGTGGAATGGAGAGTTGCTTGCATACTAACTGCCTGCGTCTTCTTGGCAGTCACCTGCTCTGAATGGACACTCGATGGTTCTGGAAGGGTAGGCCGTGCGGCTAACGCCGCTTGGAGTTCCTGGTTTTCCCTGCAAACAACAGTGAAAACAGTCCTGAGGTGGTGAGCCTGGAGTGCTATACTGTCCTCCGCTATGTTGGCAGGAAGTGGGGCATAATGAGCCCTTGTTGCGGGCCATAAGTTGGAGAGTGCCTGAGTAGCAATGTTGGCCTGCTCCTGTAGGTTGGTCTTCTCCCTAAGCCGCTGATTGCGCTGTTCAGTAAGCGCTGTGATCTGATTCTACTGCTCGGTGCACCGCTGCTCTAGCTCTTTGTGAATTTGTTTGGCTTTTAGGGCCGCCCGCTGAATGAGGAGGTACAGCTGTGCTGTACTCCATGGTTCTGCATTGGTCGTGCGGGGAGCGCCCTGCTCCGGCATCTGTTCCTGCGACGGTTGGCCACTGGCCACTGATCGGTTGGAGGCCTCAGGGGGATGGACCGGCGTCTGCTGCTACACTGAAGTGGCCATATTGGCCTCCGGCCGGTCTTGCTGCGTGGTCTGCTCTGGGGGAGGGGCAGCTGAATCAGCCCCACCATTTGTTAACCTGGTAGATATAGTAGAAGGAGGATCTTGGGGCGTGGCCACGGGGTCAACCGGCGGTACCACGGCTACAGTACTGGAGGTGACTTCCACCCCGTGGTCACCTCCGAAAAGTTCCCGGATAAGAGAATCTGACACAGTGGCTGATGAGTTGGATGGATTGGGGGAGGTGGCAGGTGGTCGGCCGGTGGAGGGAGCGATGGACGGAGTGAAAGAAGTGGGAGGGAGGCGAAGGTTGAGGAACTCTTCTGGATCGATCAGAGGTTCCTCCAGAATCAAATTTGCTGTGGGTGGAGTGGCTGGTGGATCATCGTCAGTCAGATCCACCACTGGATCTGTGGCAGCAATGCAGGCCCTCTTGGATGGAGGTGGGTCTGATGAATCAGGTTCTGGGCCTGGTTCGCCCATCGGTGTGATGATAGGGGTGGCAGAGGTGAACAGGTTAGTGGGAATGGGAGAAATGAGGGGGGCGGTATTGGAGGGAGCACGAGACCGACCGATATGAAATTCAGCAAAGGAGGGAAATATAGGCGCACCACTTGAAGCAACTTGGGTTGCCAAGTTAAGTTGTCATACCTGGTCATTGAGGTGCTCGACGATGGGGACCAGCGATTCGGGCAGGTCCGGTGCGGTCTCAGCTACATCCCGTGGAGGTTCCGCCGCAACCTGTGAGGACCCCGCTGCGCCGGTCACGACAGGCCGCTGTGCCGGCAGCATCTGCTCAAAGTTATAGCGGGTGATCCCGTCGCGGACGTGCTTGACGACCCCTGGCCACGCAGAGACCTCCCTGTGAAAGGTGTCGTCATTCAACTGGAATCTGAGGGGCGCCATGTGAAAGGTGGTGTCCGACACGCAAGTTGGCCGGAGGAAGGTGTGCCTGTGGCTGACCCCAAACCACACCTGCTCACTGTACTCATCCAACAGGTGCCTGGGCACCCGTTGCTGGTTGGTCACCACATCTGTCATCATCCCATACCACGCCCGAAACACCTCCGCGTTCACCTGTCTGGTGCTGGGGTCCATAAACACCTGCCAGGGGGTGTATTTCATCGCAAGCGGCTGGCTCGCGGTCGTCTCCGCCAGCATCCGAACAGGAGGAAGGTGCCATTTCCACATGGTGAAAGCTAAGATCAAGTACCCATAAATGAAACTGGTGGTACGCTTGTAGTTCTCTTCGCAGGCCGCGAAGAGTTCTTTCAGCACAAACGAGCACCAATTCAATTTGGCGCCCTGGATGCAGTGCTCTGCAATGGAGATTGTGTCCAGAGTGCACTCTCCCTTCGTGTAGTGCCACATCGTCTTGCTAGCGATAAGGTAGCAAGCAAACCGAATTTCTGGCTTATTGATCAAATCAATTTTGGCACCCTTTCCCCCCCGACGAGTGCCATACTTGGTATACAGGTCCGAGTCACCCGACTTTCGGGCGCGCTTGGAGGAGGTATGGCCGGCAGCGGAGACATCCGTGCCATTCTGAGATAGCCCTGTAAGCCGATGAATGTCTTTGGCATGAATTGGAATTTCCTCATTAAGCCACAGGGACCCGTTCCGTATCCGACTGAGGAGGAACCGGGTGCAATGCAGGGCCGGTCCCGTGGTTCCAAAAATTGGAAGAGTCCTCAAATGCATCAAGGACGACTGCTGTAGGCCCCTGAATTCTGGTCGCATCCGACTGTTGGAGCTGCTGCCTGGCGTGTAATGGTGCTCCATGTAGGTCTGCCAATGGAGGTGAGGGAATTCAGCCGGGTCGGATAGGTTGGCGTCCATACATGCTGCATTGTCATACTTTCCAACCAGCGACTCTACGCGGTGGATTCTGCTGTCCAACACTGGTTCAGGGACAGAGAGTTGAGCCCTCGGCATCTTGGCGCGGTGTTGGTAAACTTGGAGGATTCTTCTGGAGTTCCCTTTTGGGTGCGGTGCGCTTCGATGCTGCAAATGCTCTGGAGTCGCTGCAACTTCCAAATTGAACTGGTTCGTCATTCTCATGCTGTTGATCTTCATGCAAATTATGTCATCCGTTGGCACGAGTGGAGTTGATGAGACTCCATAACGACAATTAATTCTTGCTATCCTTCAAGGCTGCGATAATCGTGCGATCAATCGCGTGCCTGTATGTAATCTGACAGTTGCTGACGGCGTCATGGGAAGATGGGCGGACGTGATGGCTGAGGGAACTGCGGGTGATGGCAAATGATTACGGTACGATTACTGTCTACTTATGGTAATTTATGAAGCAAATCTGAGCGATCCTACGGACTGACAAAAGGACTGACGGAAATGACCTGGACTGACACTGGCACGGGTATGGATCCTACGCGAACGACACGCTGGACTGGTCCGCCCCGACCACAGTTGGTTGCGGTGAGGTACCCGCAACTGACCAATTATTTTACAGACTGCCTATGAACGGAAAAGAATCCCTACGCTCATCCCGGTTGCGGGAGAGTTATTCGACTAAGCTACTCTATGGGTTCTCTCTGTTGCGAGAGTTATTGATGAAAAGCGAAAGGTACCTACTCTTGGTAGGGTTTCAGGCGTGCACCATTCACCCATCCAGGAAGAACTGTACCGTCCAGCTGTGCCAACCGAACGGCTCCTGAGTCGCGGATCTCGATGATAAAGTAGGGTCCCAACCAGTGCATCTGGAGCTTTCCTGGAAACTTCTGGAACCGACTGTCGTATAAGAGAACTTTTCCGCCAACTTGGAAGGCTTTGGTTTTGATGTGGCAGTCGTGCCACGCTTTCTGTCTGGCCTTCTGAAATTTTGGTGGAATTCCGCGAGGAATCGGGCCTCATCCAGCTCTTGTAGCTCCTGGAGGCATTCCCGAAGTGACTCCTCTTCTGAGAATTGGAGGGACGTTGCGATCAAAAGACTGGGTATAGTGAACTCGGCGGGAATCACAGCTTCCCGGCCATACACCAACTGGAATGGTGTCTGGTTGGTCAAACGTTTCACTGTGGTCCGGTAGGCCCATAATGCCGCTGGGAGGCGCTCGTCCCAATCGTCGCGTTGAGCATTGCAAATTTTAGTCAAGCCCTTTTCGAGAATCTTGTTGAAAGCTTCCACAGTACCATTGGCCTGTGGGTGGTATGGGCTGCTTTTATGATGCTGAATCATAAATGTGTCCAGTAGTGACTTGACCGTGGCATTAATGAAATGCGTACCCTGATCGTTGGTCAGGCTCCGTGGGCAGCCAAAGCGGCTGATGATGTGTTCAAAAATGAACCGGGCAGCGGTCTCTGCCGAGCAGTCGCATACCACTGCTGCCTCAGCCCACCGTGTGAGGTAATCCGTGGCCGTAATGATGTACCGGGCCTTGGAATGTCGAGCGATTGGTACGATGGGACCTACGAAATCAACAACCCACTTTTCAAACGGCCGCAACACATGGACTGGGTGTAGCGGAAGCTCGTCCCGGTGCGAAGGCCTTCCCGTCCACTGGCAAACATCGCAACGCTTCACATAGGCCTTACAGTCAGCGTGTACCATCGGCCACCACAGGCCAGCTTGAAGCACCTTCCTTGCGGTGGGTTTCGCACCCACATGCCCTCCCGCAACACCACTGTGACATTCCCACATCACTGCTTCCCGTTTGTGGTCGAGAACACACCTGCGCAACACCTCATCAAGGCCCAGTTTGTACAGCTGCCCCGCGATCAATTGGTAGTCGGCCGCCCGGACAACCAGGTGGCGCTTCTGAAGCAGGGTGTAATCCTGGGGGCACTGTCCCGTGGTCAGATAAGTGGCAATGTCAGCCAGGTAATCTGGTACTGCTTCAACTCGGAAGAGGTCAGCATCCGGTAGCTGATCGTCCAACGAGCCTTCATTCTCTCTCGTCTACAACCTGGATAAATGATCGGGACCAACATTCAACCTGCCAGGCTTGACAATCACCTCAAACGTGAACTCCTGAAAAAGTAGAAGCCAACGACAGATTCTTCCTTCCAACACAGGCTTATTCACCAGATATTTCAATGCAGAATGGTCCGTGAAGAATGTAAATTTTCCACCCAGAAGATAGTGGCGGAATTTCTGGAGGGAGTACACCATCGCCAACGCCTCCTGCTCGGTCGTGGTATAATTCTTCTCCGCATTCGATAACCGACGGCTGGCGAAGTACACGAGGTGATCAACTGTCGTCTCCCTGGGTTGCGCCAATACAGCTCCAAGTGCAATTCCGGACGCATCAATATGGACATGGAACTGCTTATCCCAATCGGGATGAACAAGTATGGGTGCCGTCGCCAACTTCTCCTTCAATGTGTCAAGTGCCTTCCTGCACTCTGCCGTCCACTCAAACGCTTCTGACTTCCGCAACAGTTTCTCCAGAGGGGCCGTAATTTTTGCGTAGTTGCGAATAAACCGCCTGTAATATCCTGTGTGCCCGAGCAGTGCCCGCAACTGCTTCACGGTATCAGGGGCCTCCATGTGGACGATGACCGCGACCTTCACAGGATCAACGCAAACCCCTTGCTTGCACACCACGTGGCCCAAGAGTGTGCCGAATGGAACTGCAAAAATACATTTCTTCAAGTTCAAGGAAATTTGCAGCTGTCGACACCGGTCAAACATAACACGCAACAGCGAGGCGTGTTTCTTCAACAGACTCTAGACAGTCCAGTCATCCATGTAGACCTCCAGGAACTTGTGAATGTACTCCCGGAAAGCAGCAATGACAATCCAGGAAAACACAGCCGGTGCGTTCTTCAGACCAAACGGCATAACGTGGTATGTGAATGATCCCCTCTCAATGGTGAATGTCGTCTTTGCTTTGTCTTCCTCGGCAATGCGCACCTGATGGTAGCCCGAAAACCCATCAGTGAATGAATAAGCTTCGTTTTCCGCAACGTGATCTAGGACTTCATCGCTGAAGGGAGTGGGAAACGGGTCGTGGATGCAGGCATTGTTCAGGTTCCGGTAATCTACACAGACACGGATCTCCGCTTTGTCCTTCTTGTTCTAGATGACAATGGGACTTACCCACTCAGCTTCTTCTACTGGAAAGATGAGACTTGCAGCCAGCATTTTGTCAATCTGCATCTTGACCTTCTCTTTAATACATGGATTCAACCGGTAGGGTCGGTGCTTCACTGGCCTTGCCCCTGGTTTCAGCGCAATGCGAATTTCACCCAGATCCCCCTTGATCCCCTTTAGGTCCGCAACTGATGACGGGAACAAATCCTCGTATTCCTGGAGGAGGCTGAAAATTTCTTTGGTTGTCTCCTCGTCCTAGTAATCTCCCACCGTTGCGATCTTAGGTTTCTCGTCCGTTCCAATGTTCAGTTTTTTTGTCTTTAGCGGCTGTAAATGGACTCCTTCAGTCGTCGGCTCTTCACTGATGCTCCGTTCGCCTTCCTTTTCGTCAAAATAGAGATGCCTGAGGTCCTCCAAACTATCATCCTCCAGATCGCCGTCAATCCGGTGAAAAAACAACTCGCGCCTGACCTTAGGTCGTGACACAACCGGGCCCTTGTCGGGCTCGGGCTGGCAGAAAAACAAGACCTCCTTGATTGCCCACAGGGCCTGAGAATCCTGCGCCGTCTCCCCTTCGAATGAGAAGCACCAAACGAACTTCTCCGCAACTGCCTGCCAAGAGCGGGTTTCCCGTTTCCTTTCTTCCTCCAGGTACCAGGCCTGGGGAATGGTGCCTAGGGAGTGGATAAACCTGTGGACCCACAGCTCCTCAGGGTACCGTGTGCTCCGCCACTATTCTTCGCAGGCCCGCAAATGGTGTCGCGGGTCTGAATTTCCATGATACTTGAGCGTACTGGAGGGTCCTTCATCCTCTTTGAAGCGTGCCCTCATAGCATCCGCCACGCACTCCCATCGCAATAGAGTGTTGCGGTGATTTTTCCACCATCGTGCCGACGTTGACTGCAGGGCCACATCCAAAAGGGCCATCCGGCTTTCAGCTGGGACCCGGTCTTCCACCTTGGCAATAAAAGTATTGACTGCTTGCATGTTTGACAATGTGGGATATCCACGGATCTCAGACCCTACCCACCGGACTTGAGCAATGGAGGCACATCTCCGCGTGGTGGTCTCATACCCCCCTTGCTGCCAGTCTTCCCAAGCGAGTTCGGATCCGAGCTCCGAGCTCTGCACACTCCGCCAACTGACAGAGCCAGTCGCGGTCGGGTTAATATAATCGTCCCGCTTTCCTGCAGTCATCTGATAGAGATGGTCCATCATCTGAGCATCCTCCCGATTATCCACTATTTCCGTATATCGCGGGCCTTGATACGGGTCGAGAGGCTGGGTGACCCGTACCTCCCCATCCTCAAAAATCATCAGCTCCTTCTTGAGGTCGATGATGGCGTAATTCTCAAAAGCCCAATCAATGCCGAGCAAGGCAGGATAGGGATCCTTGTCACCCATGATATCAATAACCTCAAAATTGGTGTATGTCTTCACCCCCACAACGTCGACCTCGACTCCCTCGAGCCGGCCGATTGGCAAAATGCAGTACTGGTTCGCCATCCTGAGTTGGATTGGTGAGTAGGCTAGCCGTGGCCTTCCAAGAGCCTCCCATGTCTTTCGTGGCAGTATGTTGACGTCGGACCCCAAGTCCAACATGGTGTCGCTAATTTGGAACCCTGCGACCTGCGTGTTAAGCCAAAATTATTTGCCTGTTCATTGCTTGTTCCGCTTGACACGTTGCACGTATTGAGGGCCGGCGTCCGCCGGACCTCTAAGTTCTATGCGCCCCTGCAGTGCTCTGTCCAAAGCATGCTTGAGCTGCTGCCGCAGCGCAGCGTTATCAACAATCCTGAGGAATAGCCGGAGCCAATCCTCGACCACAGTACCTGCGATGTTCTGCGCACTGTCTTCCGGCAGCATGGGCTCCTCCAAACCTCCCTCGTTCTGCAACTGGGCGAACGCCTCAACTGCCTCCTGGAAATACTTCTTCTGGACCTCGGGCCTGATCAACTTCTTTGGGGATGCCGGCCGAACCACTCGTGCTGGCTCTTTCTCGTGGGCATCCTCTCCCGTCTTCTTTCCGCCCCTCGTCACGATTGCGACGTTCTGCATGTCTGGGGTTGCGGCCCCTCGCGGTTCTGAGTTTATCAGATTCGCTCCCCTCTGCCTCTCCCGTTCTTCCCACTTCTTGATGAGCTCAGGACAGTCTTCTGTAGCGTGGGCGTTGACCCGGCACTGAGAACACCAGGGTCGTCGCGGAAGGGGACACTCTCGAGCCACATGACCCTCCTGGTCACAGTTGTAACATTTTACCGGACCGCGTCCGCCTGTGCGGCCTCCTCGCATGCCGCCGCCTCGTCCCCTCGGAGCCTCGTTCACCCTGTAGGAGGGACGGTCTAGTCGATCCGAAAGTGCGTCGAGAGCCCTGCACTGCTCAGTGTTGTGAGTCGTGGACACACAAAATTCACAGTATACATTATTCGGGACCGTGGAGTACTTCTGTAATATCGGGCACATTCGAGGAGGATGCCCTAGCGTCCGGCAAATCTCGCAGTACTCTGTGGTGGAGGAACCCAGTTGCGATGGGAACCCCGCATAAGTCTGTTGCAGCTGGTAGACTCCCTGCGGGTTCATCGCCGCACCACCCCCTGATGGTGGACCCCCCTGGATTGCTGCGACCGAGGGTCCTGCTCCTGCGCCGCGCAACCGAGGACACTCGGTTGCGACGTGGCCCTCGACCAGGCAATGAGTACACCAAACATTCGGTCGCGCTGGTCTCACTGGCTGAAGTTCCTTGAGCTTTTCAGTCAAGCTGGCGATCTGGTGTTGCAACCCTATCAAAGAAGGGTCTTGCGGGGCCGGCCCCCCCCCCCCCGCGATATTCCTGGGGGTAGCCCGCCATGGCTTCAATCTTCATGGCCTGCTCCAAAGCATCCTGTAGGTTATCAATCTTCTGCTGAGTGAGAGGGGTTTGTGTCAAGGGGAGCAGAGCCTTGATGAACCAGTCCCTCTGGTGGTTTGTATCGATCGGGTAGTTGAGTTTCCCGATCGCGTCCTTGAATCGCCGCATCAACTCCCACGCGGTCTCACCTTCCTTCTGCTTAATTTCCCACAGCTCTGACAGGCCCTGCTGGTTTGTCTGGGGAAGCTTGAATTCACGGACAAAATCCCGCTTCACGTCCGCAATTACGGGGTTAGGATGCACCTCAGACCACTTGATAAACCATCGCAGAGCCCTCTCTCTGAGCGTGGTTTGGAATTCTATTAACTTCCCTGCATCTGGCGTTTGGCGAGCCCTCCAGATGGCTTCGCACAGATACCAGTGTTGTTCTACGTCGTCATTGCCCCGGCCAGAGAACTCTGGATACCGGGTGAAAGATCCAGCCATATGTACTTGCAGAGAATTGACTAGGATAAAGCCTCTCGGTCCTGGTTGCGTAACGGTCCCACAAGGAAAACTACCACTACTAGGAACCCTGCTGTTCCCGGACGTTAGCGACACTGATGCACTATTGTATGACTGACTCAATGCTTGTAACTGAATAAAAATATTACTTAAAGGTTGATACAGTACCAGGGGAAGGTCGGGATCCTAGCCATGTAGAAGGTGAGAAGTAGGGCTGCCTGGAGGGGTGGGTGCCGTCTGATCTTGAAACATTCGCTGCATCACGTTGTGCCATTCGTCATCGGAACTTTCTTCGGGCCGCATCTTTCCATTATCTTCGCTAGTCATGATCTCTCTTTCTCGCGTCCCTGGGCTCCCATGCACCCACTGCACTTCCACTGCTGTCCCATCTTCTTCCCGGGTATCCAAACCCATAACTCCCGTCCTCTGAGGCGCCTCCTTCTGATTTTTCCTCTCGATCTCTCTTCTCTTCAAATCTCTCATTACCCTTCTTCGCCACTTGTTGGCGATCTGTGCCCGCCGATGTGCACGTAGCTCCCGCAACTTGCATGCGGCCTCAACATCCATTCCCCACTCCCCACTCTCACAGTCTACACAGCATCGGTCCCCTCAACCCTTCCCCCAGTACGGGTGGTTTACGCTTCCATACCCGTTTTGTGGAATTCAATCAACCCTTCGTCCACCATCAGGGCTTTGATCCACAGCGGAATCTCCTTCAACGGCTTCCCTCTCAGCCCTGAGTGGAAAACAGCCTCGGCCTTCGAGAAGGACTGGTAGCACTCAGCAGCAAACTCCACAGCGTATCCTTCCAACGTGGTCCTTACCCAAAAATCCACTGCGCGGGTTAGTTCAGTATCTACCCGATGCAGTGCCACCAGGTCTTCGTGCGTCCACCTGCGGTTTATCTTCCGCAAGCCTTCTTGGGGCAGCGTCGCTCGTAACCTCCGCAACCAATTGTAAAGGTCCGTAGGGAACCTTCCCCAGAAAATTTCGTACGTATCACTAGCTGAGTCAGAGAAAAGAACAAGCTCCTTGATCGCCGCCTCCTTTTTCTTGGTCAGCTCTGCTTGCTGAGCAATGAACTGGTCAAGATGATCATCCCACCATCGCCGTATTTCTCCTTCAAAAATCCTCGATACCATGATCTAGATCCCCTCAGAACATGCAGGTCCCAGCAACGGAACCATTTGTTGGCGAGGAATCAGGTCTCGCGGACAAGACCCAGGTTCAAGAGTTATGGCCAACAAAGGGGTCCGGTGTAGTCTAGGAACATGCCGACATTTTCACCTTGCTCTGGAGAGTAGTGTGTCTCACCCGAGGCATGCCGCAACCAAATGCATAAGGGGATGAGATCAATGGCAAGGAACAAACCCGCAACTAACGAAGGACAGTGCATCCATTACATATACAGAGTTATATACGCAAGATCACTTAATAAGCATTCAGACATTCGCAAATAAAATTTTAAACCAGCATAAACACATCATAAGCACATGAACATCTTATTGAGACAGCAACCTTCCATTGTATTAATCTCTTGGCCAACCTTATGATTACATGGCATTCTCACTGATAGCTCACAAATCTTATACAGATGAATTTCAGAACAGAAAGGTAGAATAGAGAAGATAAGAAACCATATGAAGAACATGCATGATTCCTCCGCAGTTGCTCTGTTCGTCTTTCCCTGTCTCGAGCCTCGCAACCTCTTCAGCATGCATTCAACCTTCAACATTCAACAACCTCCTCTTTTCGGCCGGGTGACTGTTATTTATTCACCCGCTCTTGCGACTATCAGTTCCTCTGTGGCTTTACTTTGGCTTCTCCTGGCTTCTCTCCTATTATCTGCATGTTCCACTTCCTGTCTTCTGCTGTGTTTCCTTCATCTGCACTTGTCCCTGTTCTATCTCCAGCTATCAAGTGCTTCCGCGCCACCTTGGTAGCTCCGCGACTCCTGGTAGTTGCGGCGCGGTCGCGGTTGCCATGTGTATTCATACCGCAACTCAAAAAGGGTCAAAGTTCAAAATGTCTTTAGCCAATATTTCAAAACTAAACAAAAACAAGGGCCCCAACAGAAAGGTGTTCCTTAAAAACATAGCCTTGAGGCAGGTGAGGCAGATCGGTGTAAGAGTCAAGAAATTGTGTATTCTCAAGGTTGAGGATGCATGCAAGGATTTGCGGAGCAAAGCAGCGATTAATGACCTGGTGTTTGAGAGGGAGAAATTATCTCTCAACATGTAGCCTCAAAAGTAGTATCAGAAGGTTGTAGAGAAGCCACAATTGGAGAAGTAGAGAGGAGACCGAGTGGAAGGGTCTACTCAAGCAGAGACCTCCAGAAGGGAGAAATTTCAAGCCAGATGGGTAGAGGGAGTACATGCAGCTATACCTCTAGGTGAGAGGTGGGACGATGTGTAGAATTAATCCCAAGAATAAATTTGGGCATGGTTCATTGAGATGGTGTGTCTCATGGATTGAACCTGGTTACGGGGAACCCACAGTACAACAATAGCAGGAAGGATCAGTTATATGATGCAGTCATATGTCAGGAAGACAGAAATTAGAGTGACAGGTGTCAGGTATCAGAGTTTGCAGAAGTGCATAGTACATGGATGCAGATGTCAGCATTGTAGAGATTCCAGTAGACATGTGCAGTAGGATCTTGTAGTTAGAAGACTCTGATGACAGATGCATTGTACTGATTCAGTTGTTTGGAGGCTATTCAGTTTCAGAAGTGTTGCATGAAAGAACATTCCAAAGGTACTGGATTGGGACATATTGATTCCTTTCTTGTTGAGAGGGAGTATTAAAATTTGCAACAAGGAATAGTGAAATTGGCATCCAGAAACAACATCTAGAATGGCTACCATGGAGGTTTTTGATTTAATTATTTCTTAATTAAATTAGAAGAAATATGTGTCAAATTTATTTATCCCTTAAATAATTTGGACAATAAATTGTAATCTTATCTCATAATCACTTGTAATAGTTAACTGAGTGTGATAGACTTAGTTAGCTCATGAAATTTGAGTTGAGGGCAGTTGGTGAGGCATGTAGAGTGATGTTATTTGTTTTAGAGTCCAAGTTGTAGTTAGTGTATTAGTTGAGTGCATGAGAAATGAGTTAACTCAATTAAGTGAGTTAAAGTCAGTCTAACTAGTTGTAACTGATTGTTGCACTAGTGAGAGGTCAAGTGAATTAAATCAGATTTAATTCACATGCAGTGATCTGTCAAGTCACTGATGATTTACTATTAATAGTTTCATGCATGTCAGTCCTGATGAAAACCCAGTTGAGATAGAGGTTAAAGGGAAGTTATCTATCAATTGTATTATAAAATTGATAGAGCGCAATTATATACACCATATGATGCCCATGATGTAATGTGAATTCAAGGAAGGCTAATTATCCTAAACAATAAGGATTAATTTCCTAGGGATTGCGTGAGCAAGGCAGGCTAGAAGAGACTGAGAATTGGATAAGTACTAGCCCAATTTTGTTCGGATCAGTGTGAGACAGTCAAGATAGTGCAACAGACTCTTGTGAGAAGAGTTCATTGTATTGTTTCATGATTCCTTGGTTCATTATACAATAGAGATAGATGGTTTTTGAGCAGGATGCTTTCCTTATAAAAATATATTGTGTTGTCGATTGATTTGCTTTCTCTTACTTGGTGTGATTGTGTGATCATGTTTAATTTACACAAATTAATTTGTATAAGGATTCAATATCTTGCTTTAGCATATCGCATGATCGGATTGAATCCATTGATATACATATTGCTTGTATTTCTACATTTTGTCATTATTCCAAATTTCTGCTCCCAATCCCAATATATCTCTTTGGAAAGAGCCTTTATAGGAGAAATATAGACACATCTAAATACACTATCTTGGTTTTTTTGATGCAATCATAGTAAAGAAAACTCAACACAAATATTCTTACAACTAACAATGGGTGCCACAACTAGCATATTATCATCTAAGTTACAAATCAGTACAAATACCTGAATTTGAATAGGATTGAAGTGTCTAAATTGTTTATATATTGATTCGTATGAAGTATTTCTTAATGCAGATACATGAAATGGATATTTTAAGTCTAGCGACTCAGTTGGAGGTGGGTATTTCCTTAGGCTATACAAATTGTGAAATACCAAATTAATACCCCCAAATTATTAGACTAAATGGAATATATAGGAAGAGATAGTTTATATAATTTATACGTATGCACACATCAAAAAAAGGGTGACATAATATAAGCCCAAGAAAACAATGATCCATAAACGAATTTTGGGTCAATTTCTTCCCTGCTTCCTCCTCATACCAAAGGATAAAACCATACCATCCTATCAACATGAAATGAATAATAGCACTATACATGAGAAAAGGAAACCCAAATTATTGCATCCACAAATAAAAATGACCTATATTAACACATCAATTGAAGAGCTTAATGAATAATTCTTTGTTGAGAAATTCTTGAACTTGATAAAGAGAAATGTACTTTCCTACCACAAGAGAAATACTATTCCCATGGTATCTGATGGGCCTTTTCCTATACCAATTACTATTGTGGCTTGGTTTTGGAACAAGTAATGAACCTCTATTTTCATCAATCCCTAATCCAACTCCAATGGAGGGAGAGCGGTGGTTGTGATCATTAGGGAATTCATGATACATCATCACCAAATGAAACCCTACCATTTGTAGGCTAATGGGATGGTTAGACCTTTCTAGACCAAATAATGCCTTTCAGGACCTTACACCATAAAGTATTGACCAACCAAGGATATAAGTTATGTTTCCCCTCCGAAAAAGAGTGCCAAACATAGTCTTTTACCCACCTTCCATTGGGATAGTTCTACATGTTATGTTATGGACAATCATACCCACAAAAAAATTCACATTAAGTGCCACATGAGAGATCTCAGTCCTATTATTAATCTCAAATGATGTTGGATGTAGACTGCCAAATCCATGGGTGGAAATGTTAGGGATTTTCAAATAATAATTACTTGTCTCTATCATGTCGCCTTGATATAACCTTGTATCATTGTTAAGGTTTTTTTTTTAGATTTACAACGACATAGTTATGATAACTAGCTATAACAAAATATTATCCTTGGAGAGAGATTCATCCATGTATCCTATTAGCTAGACATCCTCATCATCTAAAGAGGGACCCATGCTTGGATCAAGAACCTCTTCCCTGACAAGAACAATGTTTGTTCATAAAAAAACCATTCAAAACCCATCAAGACAATAAAATTCTCCAAAAATTATTCTTTCATTTCACATCAAAATTTAGAAGGTGTATATGAGATTTAAGGGCTTCACAATTTTAAAAATATGAAAAAAATCAAATTTTCATCACTGTGTTTCACTAAAAATGTGTTACCCATATTCATGTATTCACTCTTAGGAAAATAAAATCACTTTTAGTTAATTTTTAGATTCATACATTTCCCAATGAAATATGTGACTTATATCATGGAATATAAGAGTCCTCAATAAAAAAGGAAAATGGTTACTCTTAAGAAATAAAGTCATGACATAAAAACTAGACATCCCGCTATTACAAAAAAAAAGTGTAGTGCTTGGCACATTGTTGGATTGATGGGTCGTAGACCTGGGTTCAAATGTGGCTTCGCGAACCAACAAAACCCACTATTACCGACCCTTTTGGAAAATATATGCTTTCACAGACCAAAGTCTCACCCGAGGCAATATAGGGGGATGCTAGAACCAGGTTTCTGCATCCAGAGGGACAATGGAATGTGGTTCTAGGGCTGTTCTTCCTAGGCAGAGCTTCGCATAACAAATATATTAATTATACAAGCGATATTCAACACATATGTTGAACTTACTAGCAGACTGCACGATCTTACTTAATCATGCATAAAAAAAGGTAAACCACCATCAACAAAACTACACTATGTAATTACAGATTGAAACCCTTACTTAGCACAAATATTCATAAACAAAAAATTAAGTAAAACACATAAAAAAAAACATAAATCTATCTCAACAAGTATTTCATTAAGTACTCAGATCTTTCTCATACATTCAATTTCACCCTGCACACTAAGCTGCAGAGGTATGCACACTCAGCTGCAGAATTTCTAAGGTCTCCACACACTCTATTGTAGGAGCCTTTCCTCTAACCCAAAATCATAGACTTTGACTCAAAACAACCTTACATCCAAATGCATCTCATCAATTCTATCATTTCTTGCCTGCCTTATGACTTCTATCTAGACTCCTTATATAGATTTTACATTTATAATACCATGGTCCAAAAACCATGGGCGTAGTTCAACGTTCACAAAATAATCCCATACCATTACATAATAAGGGGCTTTGACCCACCCCAAAGCCCCTAGGCCTTAAAATGGAATCTGTGTTGTGTGCTTCGCTCCTTGCTCTGTGGAGTCTTCTCTAAATTCTTTCATCAAGGGGTTCCATGTCCAACACACATATAAAATATCATCATAGCATGTTATCCAAGAAGTGACCTAATAGAAAAAATGTTGATGAAATGCTAGAGGGAGTATCCATCCTCGAGAAAATTTATAATATCATCCTCTTAGATGTGATAATGGAGAATCACCTCATTTAAGAACCTGCTAGGAAATTAGATACAAATAAATTAGCACAATAGCCAGCTTTTATGTCCCATCAATGTCCCACCTTAAGGGAAACCTCTCTTTCTTTGTTAATTTTACTTTGGAAATCTTGATAGATATAGGGTTTTACCATTAATTGGGAATAATAAAAAGGAACACATAATTGATTCCGAAGAGAAAATAGTTATGAATCACAGACTCAAAGAAGATATTTCAAGTAGTAAGGTATTGAGCCAAGTTTCCCAGGGAGGAGAAGTTTGTTCATCTTTCTTTTAGGAAAAGGATAATATTTATGGTATTTGTACAAGGGTTTCACAAAGCTTATGAATTGCAAAATATACTTTGGATATAAGTTTGACTAGTTTTTTTAGAGATATACATGAGTACTTCTCTTGTAATAACCTAAATGAGAACGAGATTAGACATTGTGAGTCTATTTCACTAAATTCCATATAAATAAGGTTTAGTGATGAATCACTCTTAATATATACATCAAATAAGGAGGATTATTATTTTATTGTAGCTATGCTCAAAGGTATTGAATATTACAATTGCTATTCAAATGAGAAAAATCCCTTTCTTAATTTTGACATAGAGATTGAAAGAAGAAATTTGGAAAAAAACATTTATGAGACTGAGGATAGTTATTTCTTTATTAAGTGGAGTGGTTTACTATAAAATTCCATGTACTAATATCCAAACATATTATAATAGGTATTGTGGCACTCATATTAGTTCAATGGCTAGTGCTTTGAGGCAGAAAATCCCAGGCTATCATCTAATTGGTGAAATTGTGTCAGTTCATGTGGCTGAAATGTCATCCCATATTCTTATGATTCCAATATTAACTCATCAACAACTGTATTTTTGAATGCCTAATCATTTTTTTTCTTTGTGCAATGAAATTCTATGTTTATAATATGTGCTCAATTCTGTCTATTGGTGTTTGCAGTCCAAGATATGGTTGTCAGGAAATTATGAAAACAATAAGATATATGTATAAATTTTTGAAGCAAAGAATGGACACCACAAAGCCTAAAATCAATATTACATCCAATATTTTCATTGCAAAAAAAGAGAGTAGAGAATCAAGATAGTTCACTATACAAAGTAGAGTTGGAAGGTCTTAAAATTGATGAGGCTGCACTTTTGGAACTTCGTGAACATGTCAATGGAGATACGTGAGTAGAAAATAAGTTTTTGTATATAGCCTATCCTCATCAATCCTCAAATATGTTGATATCTAAGTTTATTGTATAGGAGTAAAAAATATAAAGATATTACACCACATACAACTGTGGATGAGTTGCTTGGTTATGAGGGAGACATAATTAGGATGGAGGAAAGAATCGATTTATGCATGAGATATCCTGACATGGTTCCCCTTATTATTCAATAAAACTATTTAAATTATAAGTCTAGTTTTGCAAGTCACGATGTTGATGGAATTTTTCAAATGGGTTTGGTTTCTTGTGCATTGAAATATATTGCATTAGGTGCTTTTGCATCAACCATCATTCATGTAGTTGTTATGCATGGTTCAAGGGGGTTCCTTATTTAGGGAGAACATAATTTCAATGGATTTGGAGGATGGTTCAAAAATGATTCTACACTGGATAAGAATACTATAATTATTGAGGTTTTTCATGTTCATTGTGCTCGAAAGTCAACCAAGGAAACATTTAGAGTAGTCCATGTTCCGTTGCTTGTAGTGTAACTAAAATGTGAATAGGGAGGTAAAGGTGTGACATCACAAGAAATTTTATGACCTCCATCCTCAAACTACGGCTTCCCCTCATAATAAATTATGTCCTCAAATTGCGACTACCCCTTATCATAGACCACTATCACATATTACAATAGAAACCATCCCATCCTATCTTGTGATCTGCGATTGTGATCCGTGATTGAGCTCCATAACAATTTGTTTTCCCAATCTATGAAAAACTTATCCCATCGCAATATTTCTTCTTAATTTATGACCCTGTTAGCCAATCACAATTTTGCATCATCAACCTTCCACCTCCCTTATAATAATTGTAGAAAGGGATAAAGACAAAAAATTACAACAAGGCTTCAAACATAAAATTTATTATAACCATAGATTTCTAGAGGGAAAATGGAGCCTAATTCGATGCTAATTTTAATTTTTTTTAGAATCTAATAGTTCGTAAACCTAGACCGCCCAAGCTGTGAGATTGACAGATGTGATTGTTTGGTTTTTGCAAATTTGAGTTCAAATTTTAATTTGAGCTCCTACTTGCACGAATCAATGTCTTGATTGAGATTCATAATCTCTTTGTCTAAGCAACTTTCCAATGTGAATTTATTCTAAACTTTGATACATGTAGCCTTGTTGGTTGGTATGTTTCATCCCTAGATATCTTGCAGGGATGCAAAGGGTCCAATATTGTGTTGAAAGTTGTAACTAGTTTAAGTCTTCATTATTGCATTTGTATCATGAATTGATGTAATTATTGTAATTTTCAAAGAAAACGGAGAAAGAAAAATATTTTTTAAGAGAAAAGTAATTTATTTGAAAATGGGTTTCTTGCCCATGATTATTTGTCCTAGGTCAAATCACCCATTGAGTGTTATAGAGTTTTGTATAGATTCAAGGTCAAAGTCATGATGTAAATTACCTTGGAGGGATCATGTATCAAGAAAATAAAAATATTATTTTATAAAATTTTAGTCTAGAAGCTCCCAAAATGTCAGGTCAACCAGCCCACCAAGTCGACCTACAAGAGACATGAGCACCCATTCAAAAGGATATAAAAAGGGAGGAATTCGAACTGCATGAGACACACATATTTATATACACCTATCTATTAATCTACAACTCAATAAGATAATGAAAGGGTCCCTATGGGATGTGAGAAGGCAACAAAGAAGAAAAACTTTCTTTCTGGACAGTCACATCTCTTGATAGGCTCACACGTGTGAGTTTTTTTGAAGAAACCATGGTTGCCATAGGTCCTAAATTTTGCAAATACAATGAAAAATTTGTGAAGTAGATCTATGGGTGAAGCATATTTTGGTGAGTGGTCTTGTGTCTTGGTCTTGGAAGTCTTCATTTAAAGAAATTCTATAGGAATAGGAACATCTCTGGGTTTTCCCCTATTGAATGGTTTTTACCTGGCTTGGAGCTTATCACTTGTGTCTCTATTGATGCGTTTGGGATATTATTGTTTGGAGCTTATTTTGATGATGAATAGAACATAGCGATAATGCTAATGAAGTAATTATATATCACAAGTAAATTTCAAAATTGAAGAGAAATCATTTAATAATTAAAACCTATTGAATGCCCTCGAATTCTCAACATGGTATGAGAGATAGGGCTTTTATAGAAGGGCATAAAATAAGGTCAAAAGGGTTTGAATTCAAGTTAAGTAGTATAATATTCTAGAACCTAGCTCCTAGAGAGTGAATATCCAAATTCTGGGTACTATAGCAAGCCATAATTACAGTGACTAGATTGTAGAATTATGATTGGAAAACAAGGAATTGTTTGGAGAATAGAAGCATTGTTTTGGAAGGATGAGAGGATAAGGATATAGCTCTCTCTGAACCGAACCCAAAGAAATAAATTGAAATTATAGGAACCATTGTTAGCCCCCTCATTACGAAAATACCACAGATATACACTAGGAAGAGTGAAAGCACAATAGCTCTATTTTAGAGGGTTGACGAACTAATTCAGTAGACCAAGAAATCCTAGGAATATTGAAAAAAGAAGAAAGGTTTTAAGTAATCAAAATCATACTTGTTAACACCCTCATTCTGAAGAAGAAAATGTTTTTTCATCACCTTAGGAATCCAAAATTTTGTGATCCAAAATTATGTGTGACAATTCTATGAATACATATCTCAAAAATAAAATTTGTTACCGGTATTATAGGCTCTGTTGAAGGGTTTTTCTGAGCATAATTCCTATTTTAAGAGGACCAAAACCCATACCTTAAACGTGTGCATTAAATAATATCAAGTATGAGCTATTTTAAGAGGCATTAAATCTATCAAGAATTGGTCACCTTATTTGAAAATTTAGCAGACCTATACAAGTGGCAATTCTATGCATGCATATTGAAGACAAGTTTGGAAATAAAAATACCACTATTTGGGTATATATATACAAAAAATTCAAGCCTAGACAATAAGTACTCTAAGCCAACCTTGTAGAAGTCACATTGTTCAAATTATTGAATTTTTTTTTTTGAAAGATCCTTCTATCAAGAAGTATCAGTCTTGTACTATGGTATAAAGGCCTAGATCTTGTGGAAAAGAAGTAGAGTACCAAGATATATATATATATATATATAATATGAAAGTTGAAACAGTAAGAGAAGGAGATGAATTCTAAAGTATACCTAGTGAGAAAATTGTAGAGAAAGACACATAAGAAAAACCAATCTCAGTGTGAAAAGGATCCTACTTGTCTAACAAAGGCACACATTATTTTTTAGGCCTTTAACTTTTTTAACAAGAACATACATCCTGAGAAAAATTTCTTAATTTATCTGATATATATCAATGTTTTGAGGAAATCCATAACTATAGGGTTATACCAAAGTTCTCATAGTAACATTTGATGTGTATCTCTCCTAGCAAGCATATATATTTCAATTGAAAGGAGTCGAATAGACATAGAAGAAAATCTATAGGAAATGATCCTGTTGCATTAATATTTATAATTACTCGACTCAATAATATAGGAGAGATGGTATAATTGAAAGGCTCTATGACATAGTGTCACTAGATGAGACCCATCTTGAAGTACTTTAGGATAGAAACAACATTTTAAAGAAATATATTATTATGAAAAGTTTAGAAACTGGTAGACACAATGAAGAACACCTTGAGTTGACATACACCTTGAAGATTACAATAAGGATATCATGGCATCCAGAAGATCAGGACCTTACAAAAATCACTATGACAAAGCTATGTGATCATGAGGTATTTATGGCATATTTATTAAGGTTCTAACATGAAATTTTTTTAGGGTTGAGTCGGTAATTTGGTTCTAGGGTTTATAGTTGTATTAATATATAGGATTGTAAACTCTAGATGGTACATGAGAAACCATAACTATATGGAAACCCTAACACTGATTTTTTTTCCCCTCATATAAGCCCTAATCCTTGGTCTCTAGGGTTTGTCATGAGCAGTCAGGGCATATAATAAACCCTAGTATGGAGGGACGTGATGATTTCGTAAGCAAAGATTTAAAAAACCTAGAATTCCATCCTCTATAATTCCATGAAAATCCGTATGTTTAAATAATGGACATCATGCTTTTATTATTACATATATTTTTATTCGTTGTGTTTATCAATAAGTACTGTAGGAGCATCATGAAGAAAGCAAAGAAAACTGGCTTAGGAAGGCCTATGGTTTGGTGAGCATGATATAGGGAGGGAAATAGAAGGACCATGAGAATGGTAACTTGGTAATAGAGGTGGATACTTGGGAACTCTGATATAAAGATTCATCTATAGTTCAACCATGATAATATGAATTCTTGGTGAATAATACCATCTAAAAGAATCTGTTATACGAAAGCCTAATTCATTGACGGAAATAATCATTAATAACAATCACCTAGCACATGATAGTAAATAAATTCATGCAACAAATAATTGGAAATATATCTATGGGTGGTTGACCCGATATTTTGGTGAGTGGTATTATATCTTGGTCTTGGAAGTCTTCATTGAAAGAAAGTCCATAAGAAGAGGAAGTTCTCTGGGTTTTCCCCTATTGAGGGGTTTTTCCCTGGCTTGGAGCCTATATTTGGTGTCTCTATTGTTTCATTTGTGATATTCTTGTTTGTAATTTATTTTTATGATGAATATAACATAATGATAATGGTAAAGAAGTAATTATATATAAAAAGTAAATGTCAAAATTGAATAGAAATCATTTAATAATTAAACCCTATTGAAAGCCATATATTTCTCAACATTTTGTAGGATGTAAAGAAAAAAAAAGTGTTACTAAAAAATGGTTTTGAGCATATTCACCTTAGCAATTTGGTTGGCATGGGTATTATACCATTGCATTCAAAATGTGGTGGACTAGTTAGAACCATATTTCCTATGATATAGGTGAAAAAGTAAACAAGGAAATTGTTGATGCACTAAACATGGAAGATTAGTTGCAAATTCTTCAACATTCCCATATGGCATCAAAGCCCTTGTTGATTATGTACAAAGAATATGTATCAAATTTGGAATATGTTCATGTGCAGGATTATTTAATTGGTTATTGGAGCAAACCTCCTTCCACTCGACGAAGCAACAATGAAGTCAACATTGAATTTGTTGTTTTTATGTTGGATTGAGGGTGTTTTTCTCTAAGATTATCTAAATACTAATTTATTATCGACTAAACATGGCCAACCACCTGAATATGGAACCTTTCATGGCCCCTCCCCCCCCTCACATCACTCTCAATTCCCAAATACCCAATCTATCTACTATATATGAAATAGTTGAAATCAAGACGTTAAGAAACATAAAAAATATATATTAACAATTAATTTATTTATTTATTTATTCATTCGTAAATCCAAAAAATATTTCATCTCAATAAATTTTATCATAAAAAATATGTTTACATAATACTAAACAAGGTCCCGTACATAAAGAAACATATATCAAGTATTCATTAACATATAACATTCATTCATTCATTAATCATAGTCACAAAATTCTTCATCTCAATAAATTTTATGATAAAAAAAAATGTTTTCATAATATGGTATGTGATGTTTCTAATGATATAACTAGTACAGTCATTTATTTTCTTTCTTCTTTATTTTTGATGGTTTGTTCGTGTACTCATGTCATTGTCGAGGTTGCCAAGGGAGGGGTGGATCATCAATTTTAACAATAAATAAATGTTAAATTGATAATTTTTGTTATTGTTCATTAGTAAAAATAACATTAGAGTTTTCTTTACCTTGTGCACTAGTCGACACAATTAGAATGGTTGCCTTGTGCTCCTCTTCTGGTACATGATCCTCATGTATGACACTCTCTTCCATTGAAAGATGGCTTGTGGTGTCTGTATGTTGTAGTGTGAAATTTTCCAAAATCCAAGGTGTTTTTTTTTTTTCGATTAGAAAATGTAAAAGTTAAAAAGAAAACATTCATAATTGAACTTATGACATAAAAAATAGCGCTTTAAAATATGGTTATTACCTTATATCTCTCAATATGTTGGTTCAACATGTTTATCCTATCTTTAATCTCAGGACTTTTATTTCTATTTCAAATCAACGAGAAAGTTCTTTGTTCGTTATAACCACAAGCTTATTGATGTTACGAATGGGTTAGGAGAAAATAACAACTCATCATCATCAATCCAGTCACGATCACTAAGCATTTCACCATGCAATTCCTCGGGAGCATCTTCTGACTGCTCTAAGGTTGTTGCCTTCCCCTTATCACCCTATTTATCAAATATGTGTAATTTGTAATTTTGTTCCACCATCCTCAGATATAAACATTCAAATATTTGAATTTTCTGAAATATTTTAGATCAATAAAAATTACCATTTTTTACATAAGAGGGGAAGTTTAGCAAGTTAAATATTTGCTTATAAATATTATGATATCTCAAAAGTTCATTATGACACATTAAAAAATAATAATCAAGCAATTCATCCACTATTTACATATTTAGAAATTTATATAAAAAATTCATGTTATATCATGGCCAATATAAAAGGTTCTAAATGTAACACCCTGTTCCCACGTCTACCCAAGTAATCGCCCAACTAGGGTAAATATGTGATGAGAGGCTACTATGATATAACTCAACCTCCTAGGTGACCTTAAGGAAGTGGAATCAATGGAAACCTATCACACATACCTTGTACATAAAAAATAACACCCTCGAGAGCCAACCCAACCATTTAGGCATCCTGACCCTGGGTCCCACTAACATTTTTAGCCTTTGGGCACATTCACATGCCTGCAATCCAGCGTCTATGATGCTCTAGACACATGCATAATCTCACATGCCAACATCCAGGGAACAAATTACTCAGTTTTGTGCCAACATCCCTAGGATTAGAGCCACTTTCTCAGGCCTAGAACCCAATGCACTGCCCAGGACTTCATGAAAAGTTCATAGATGAATTATAATGACCAAAAAATGATATATTTACAAAAACATCCATTAGGAATAAAGTGGACCCCTACTAACCATGACAGGAATTTCGTTAAACATGTCACAAACATGAAAGATATAGGTATAAACAACATAACATAGCAAAGGGGTCTCATAATTATCTGAGAATCACTAAGAAGCATTGCTCCCCTACATCATTAGTTGCAATACAATCTATTTAACCATAGATACATTGTGCATTCTGTTGAACCCCAAAGATGTCCTTTCCTTTCACCAAATTTCACTTCATTCCATTTGTCCTTTATCAATTATAGGCTTAAAAGATCAATAGGATTGATTAAAGTCACTTTAAGAATGCATGCAATGACTGACTTACTATACTTTTTTGGTTTTGTTGTTGTAGTGATTTTTGACTAGACTTAGCTACAGAATGCAGCCATTCTGTAGCTAGTCACATATTCCGCAACTATCTTTATGTTCACACAGGTTACAGGTGTCACTTAAAGGAAAAATGCATATGGTTTAATTCCAGAACTCACCTACATCATTCCTTTCCCTATACGAAGTCTGAGCAAAAATCTGCAAGTGGTTATGCACGTGGAGGAAACCAAAACTAAGAAGTAGACTTCTACCAGGACAAGGACTCTGCAGATGTCTTCAGTAAAGTACGAGGCCTCAACAGGAGTTATAATTTGATTTTGATTGAAAAATACACCTATCCCTATTTCTTCTCAATGACAGTTATGTATTTTTCTTATAAAAATAACTCGATGAATTGAGAGATAGTTAGCTAGTTGATGTTTTGTTGTTAAGTTTTCCAAAACTATGATACTCTGTTTCTGAAGCGTTCTCCTTTAATGAAATAAGTACAACTTTAATGCATGATCTGAAGCAATCTTGAGGAGATTTGTGTGCCAATCCGATGGTAGAGGGCCCCTACTATCCGAAAGGCTTTGTGCATATTTTCTAGATAAGTGACTTTAGCTCTGTTTCATTCTTAATTTAGGTAGTTTTTCTGAGCTTCATGTTTTATGATTCATTTACATCGAATGTTACAGTCAATATTGTTCTTATGAACTATTCCAATATATCACTAACACGTGAATGAGATAGAGCTATAGTATTTCGAAGGTTAATTGCATATAAGCTCAGTTCTGTTCATTGTATTTCAAGTTTTATTAGCTAGTTGTATTCTAGTTCTGTTAAATTAGACTTACAGACCTTCATTATTTACAAAATTTTCTTGTTCTTAGTCTCTTCTAACACATTATTATCATATGGAAAAGAATTAGTGATATCATTTTGAGGTCTTGATTGTTCTGTAATTTCTCATAATTTTACAAACAACCTTTTTCTAAAGATATTCCAAGAGATCTCTAACCCTTAAATGAGGCTTAACAGTAACATTTTGAGTTGCAGAATGGGTTAATTCTAGTGTCATAAGTTATTTTAGCATAGGGTTCCTTATTATGTTGCAGATAATATTTTCTCAAAATGTTCCAACAAATTTCTAACCATGGATGAGATTTTCTCTGTGATATTGTAAGTTGTTGTTTATTAAAGAGAACCTCATTGCATCAAACTTATCCTTTTCTCAAGTTTTTCCAACATATCTCTAATGAAATGAATTGGACTGAGTGTAATGTTATGAGTTACTTTTCTTGTTAAGCTTTGCAATCTGTGAATTAGCATTTTCTGTCCTTAGGTGCCATACATAGTTTGGAGTAGATTTTTTTCTGTTTTCGTGTGACCAATAACTTCTCTTTGCCAACAATTTAGTTCTTTTCCTCTTAGCATAAAAATACAAAACCAAAAACACTAGAAAAAAACTAAACACAATGAATTAGGAAGAAGATACCTAGGCACATATAGTGCACTTCACTTCAACAGTTTACTAGCCCTGATTGACAATTTATGACATCAATTTAGGAACACTAAGTTGAGTAAACACATTCATTTACAAATATAAACATGGGGAGAGACGTAAATCATCTCTATTAAATGACATGCTTATAACCAACATAATAAAAAAAAAATACCATGGATACAACAATAATAGAATCCACTATAAATTAGTACATTTGCATACCAAATACCAAGGGAATGAATTTCTCAATTATGAATGTAGAAACCAACCGGAGATGGGACTTTCACATTCCACCTGACCATATATTGATTCAACCAATTCTCTCTTCAGCCAGGCACCCCTGTGCCATATTTCAAGCATGAATGTGGGACTCAAACGAAAAGAACCAACTAGGGCATCCCGAGGCTAAACCGCCTGACCCTCATTAATAGAAATCAGGCTTTACCGTGATCTACACCCGATCACTAGGCCAACACATAAAACATGTCATAACCCATTTTACCATGATCTACACCTGATCATTAGGCCAACACAAGCATGGATATCACTGGAGTTTCTCTGCCTAAACCATGAGGAATTTTCATGTCTCCTAGTCTCTTAGGATTTACTGCAACCCACAATCTGAATCAAGGGTCACTAGGACCTAAACTGAGACACACTCTCAAAACTTTACCATATATCCCAAACCCAATATTCCTAGGCATGATGGAGAGAAAAACACCTCTCAAGCTTTACCGGAATCCAAACACATATCACTAGGCCCTAAATCGAGGCAACACATAAACTGATTATATGTCATATCCTTCGGAGATACAATACCTCACTCAGCTTCGAATCCATCCAACAATCCATCTAAACCAAAACATGAGAACTCCACAACACCATGGCTATCGAGAAATGGTAAGGCTAGGATGAAAATATTGTCACACCTGGAAAAACCCGTGCCAAGATAGAAAATAACCACATGCAATACCATGCATGCCAAGAATCCTATTTTAGCTACTTGATTCCTGCTCCTCCTTGATTGCTTCCTCCTTATTCTTTCTTTCTTTTTCCTTTCTTGGTCCAATGCGAAAGTGCTCCAAGAAACTCTGAGTGTCCAAGAGTGAGAGAGGGAGAGAGAGAGAGAGAGAATAGAATGAGGGCCATAAGTGTAAGAAAAATATTTCCAACGGATCCTCGGAAGCCTTTTTATTAATGAGGCCTCTATTTCCTTCATTTTCCATTATTTTCCTTCATTTTACTCCTCACATGAAATATACAACCTTTCACCTTAATTTTCTCCTATTTTCCATTATTTTCATAAATAAATGTGCCAAAAATACTTTTGCCTCTCGAAAGCCTTTTCCATTTCCTTTTCCAATTTCCTTGAGCCATATTAACCAAAACGAACACCCACTAGGATGTTTTTCCCAACATTCAACTTGGAATAAATGTCCCATAAATCGTGGTTATTATTTTTAACTTTTATTACATGGATTTTTCACCAGGGCTATTACAAAACTCTCCCCATTGGGGGAGACAGTCCTCGATGTTCAACCACACATATACCTTAGAAAAACTACTGAAAATAAAACATACTCCCCATGGAGCTTTATAACTTAGCTAATTCTTGAAATTTGCAACAAGAAACAATTAAATTGGCAACCAGAAAGGACAAAAAATGCGCCCACAAAGACTGTGGAATATTAATGCACAAGGAATGCAGAGTTTTGATGTACAAAATTTTGGTCATGGAATTTGAAGCATCTAATTTTTTTTTCCCTCAAATAAATTGGACAATAAATTGTAATTTCATCCCATAACAACTTGTATCAGTTAACTAAGTCAATATGACTGAGTTAGCTCAAGAAATTCGAAATGAGAGTCTAAGATGAGGCATGTACAAGTATTCTAATATTTTGGGGGTGCAGTGGCAGTTGATGCATCAATGGGGTGTAGCTGTGAATTAGTTAACTCAGTTAATTGAGTTAAAATAAATTTAAATAGTTCTAATTAAGCAATGAGATAGTGAGAGGTCCAGTGAATTACATTATATTTAATTAACAATTAGTGATCAATAAGTTAGTTGATAATTCACTATTAATGGCTGCATGCATGTCAGTTCTTAGGAAGATACAATTGAGGCAGAGGTTAAAGAGAACATAACTATCAATTGTATTTATAGAAAATTTCCCATGTGAAATTATAGAGTCATTGGGATGTCATGATGCATTGCGCAATCAAGGAAGGTTGTTTTTTCTATTTAATAGGGAGGTAATTCCCTAGGAATTGCGTGAACAAGGAAAACTAAAGGAAGGCTAAGAATTGGCTAAGTACTAGACCAATTTTGCCTAGTTCAGTGTGAGACAGTTGGCAAAGTGCTAGAGAATCTCATGATAGATTAAGCATTGTATTGTTTCATGATTCCTTGAATTAAGACACAATATAGATAGAGGGGTTTTGATAAGTTAATTTCCCCAAGAACATCTTGTGTTTTGTGATTGATTTACTTATTTCTCAGACTTGCATGTGATTGAGCGAACATGTTTTGTATTCTGTAGAAATTGTAGAAGGATTCAATATCTTGTTTTAGTAAATCACAAGGTAGGATTGAATCCATTGGTAGATTTTCTACATGGTATAGGAGTGATATTTCTACATGGCATCCAAGTGATATTTATACATGGTATCAGAGAACTAGGAATCAAAATAGAAGAGAATAAATTGAGTCTATCTTGAACATGTTCAAATTTGTAGATTTATTCTTAAATATCTAGCAGTAGATAAAAATGTCTTTCAATGGCTTGAGACTCGAATATTCTCTTGATGGAAATTCGAATTATATATCATGGAAGGACATGATGGAGGAATTTTTGGAGGACAACATGTTGAAGAAATTCATAGATACTGATATTCCCAAGCCCACAACAACATATGCCAAAGCTATTGATGCATGGAAGAAGAAGGTAGAAAAGGCGAGAAGGATCTTGTTAGAGGGAGTTTGAGATCATATTGTCTCGAGTATCCATGGGAAGGTGACTCCATATGCTATGTGGAAGGCCTTGACAGATCTATTTTAGAATAGCAATGACCACAGGAAGTTGGCACTGAAAGAAAAGTTAAAAAATATCAAGATGGAGGAGGGCGAGATGATAACAACATACTTGTCAAAGTTCACTCTGTTAGGGCTCCTTAGTGTCCCAAGGCTGAGAAAGGAAACCAAAGAGGTAACCACATACTAACTTTCAATTTGGTAGCTAGCCCTACCAAATCATATAGGACTCTCTCGAAAATTTACACTCATAGCCAATGGAAGTGACTGGAGGCTATTTAGGGTTTTAGGCTAGTTAATAAGCTCATTAGTGTTTAATTTAGGTTTTGCTAGACAAAGAGCACTAGGTCTCAAAACTAGACAAGGTATCCTGAAGGTCAGTTGCAGATATAGTATGAAGAAAGGTCGGTATGATTAGTGACACAATTGGTTTGTCATTGTAGTGGCAGTGAGGAGAAAATAATTGGAGTCAAGTGAGAAAAATCATGAATTCACTTTTTCAGAGGATGACACATTTAGATGCTTATCTTAAACAAAAAAAGCATAAAAGAATGATTTATGTTTTAAACCTTAAAAGATAAAGCATAGGAAGAAATTAGATGGTTTCTAACAAGATCTAATTATCAAATATATAAGAAAACACAGGAAAAATAAAGCCACTAACCATAACACAAGAATTCCATGAAAATAGCTGCAAATGTTTGTTATATTTCTACAAATGATTAGTACACTAGTTCCAAGTCCGAGCCACAAGTATCCAACACTCCCAATGACTTGACTTTGAGTACATATAGAAAATAGAACAAGTTTCCACCTCTAGGGGTTGAATCCTAATCCAAAGCAACTAATTAATGCACTGAATGACTCATAGCATAATCCTACGGAAGTTAGAAACAACTTCCTCTTTTTTAGCTAGAAGTTGAGTTTTTGTCTCAAGTCATTAAGAATAAGATTATTTTACAAAGATGACCATAAATAGGCTTATTAACCATAAAAAAACTCATGATATAGCTGTTACGTCGACCATTTTTAATTTTTCCCTCCAAGTGTCAAGAAAAATCCTCAAACCCATAAACACAGCGAAAAATTATAAAAGCGAAACGTTTGGCAGCAGAAGCACAACAAAAGTTTGGAAGGTGATTTGGAGGCCTTCCAAAAGGAATTTTTGTTTGAAAATGGTATGGATGGAAATTTGGAGATGTCTTCCACACAATGGATTCATCAAGAACTATAAACACTAGCTCCAAACCCCTAAAAAGTATTTTGAAATCAACCTATCCAAAAACGCAACGAGTGGTTTGAGAAGGTGGCAGAAATGCGGAAAATAGGAGTTTTTTGACATTTTTCTGAAAATCCATATACTAAAAAGTAACCCCAAATATATTTTTGGAATTTACTAACCAAAATGCACCTCCAAATTCTTTCCAATCTTCATTTGGAGCCTTTAGGAAAAATTGCAGCGAGCACACGGTGCATTTCTGTAGGATGATTTTTGTGCATTTTTGTAGAAATAGGGGTCAAATATGGAGTGATATCTATTTAAAAATAACACGTTTGGAAAAAAATGGGAGAGGGTTTTTTAGATAATTTTGTTGTGCAGAAAAATCTCTCTCCGTTTTTGAAAATTCATCTTCATTTTGTCAGAAACCGCTTTTGACAATGACGACAAAAACAAAGTCAAAAGCGCAACGAATTTTCCAGAAACACAACAACTTGGGGGAAGGGAATGGAGGGGATGGAGGGTAGGGAAAAACATGAAAAAATTATGAGAGGTAGGGATGTGTTTTAGGAACACAATGAAAGTGGAATTTCCCAAAATTAGTGAGAAATTTGGGGCAAAAGTTCAAAACATAGACCTAGGGTAAAAGCGCAACAAATTTCTAGGGTTTTTGGGAAAATATGGAAATGAAAGGATTTTGATGAGGGGAATGATGGGGAATGGTAAGTTAAGGATTATGAAGGAGGTATAAGATTAAAACCAAGGTATTTGAATCCTGATGAAGCTATGAACCATGGAAAAGGGAAAGCCCAACAAAAATGCAGCAAACCCTAGGAATGGATTTTCAATTAGTTTTATGAGGAAAGAGACTGCATAGAGGGTTTATGGAGGTTTATTTACTTTTTTAAATAGGTTTTGAAGCATTTGAAACCATAACTAAACTTGTTCTTCCTTTGATGTAAAAACATCTGCCTTGCTAGATGAATTAGGGTCTTCTTGTGACTTACTTATGCTGCATTAGGCTTAGTTTCAATTGTCTATTCCTTTGCTGCAAGAAAGCCACCATGAAGATGGCTTTGGAAAGGTCATATTTTATCCCTTTGATTTGTGCCTCTTTCTCTTTGATTGTGGCTTCAAATGCCTTATCTTCATGGTTTTTTTCTAGTTCATCCATCTCTAAATAAAGAGGTGATTGTTATTCACTGTGTAATGGTGTATCATGTTTTCCTCTTGATGATTCTTGTCTCATAGTGCCAAGCTAAGTTTACTACTAGTATTACTAGGAAACACATTTTCTTGAGCCCTAGTTCTAGGTCTAGGAATCTCTACTATTTCAGGGGAAAACACCAACCTTATTACCTCTGTTATAGGTCTTTGAAATTTCTTCTCTAGGTTGTGTCTTTGTCATTGATGGCTTGTTTGATGAGCCAACTTCCATGATGGTGAACCAAAGAATGGACATGAATCTGTTTTTTCTTTTGATGATTGACATTATGATGAAAATAAAATGTAAATCCTAGACCATGACCTATATGATAACACATTAACTCTTTTGATGACCTTGGTCACCTAAATGATGAGATGACCATGATGAGTGATGATGATCATGAGCAAGTGGAGGGAGTGGTATTGAACTAGAGAATAATCAATAATTATTTTAAAACAAAGAGATGCCAAATTTTATTTGAAAATATAATATTTTGACCTAATGTCCCTATCAATCATATGGAAATAGTACATTTGATCACTAGTGACTCATAGAAACTAACACACTCAATGTCAAGATGAGCTTGGAAGTGTTGGTGTGACTATAACCCAGGATGATTTGGTGAGCCTAACACTTTTAGGCCTTCCCGAGAGTTTTCATAGTTACCAGGACTCCGTGAATCGAAGGGAGAAGCTACCAAGATGGGAGCATTTGTGGTACAACTTGGTAATAAAAGAAATAAGGCAGAGCACCGAAGATAGGACCTCTGACAAAGAAAAAGAATAAGATTGTGAATTAGTTGGAAAAGGAAAGAAATACAAGGGAAAGAAGTACTAAGGTGAAGAGGGCAAGAGATACTTTTCCAAGATCAAGTGTTTTCACTATCACGAGCATGGGCACTATGCTATAAATTTTCCACAAAAGAAGGCAATCAAGAAAGAGCCTACGGTTGCATCAGGTGAAGCATTGGCTTCACATTTTGAGCTTGATTTTACTCTCATTGCATGTACGGACAACACTGTAATGGGATGCATGTGGTATCTAGACAACGGTTCCTCGGTCCATACGACGGGGTATAAATATCTCTTCAGTGACTTGGAGGAGAAGCACCTCTAGCAAAACATAGAGTTTGGAGATGACAAGAGGTATAACGTGACCGATGTAGGAACAATTACCTTCCAGAGGGAGTCTGGCTCCCCTCTCAAACTCACAATTTTTTTTATGTTCCAGACCTAAGGAATAATCTTGTCACCATAGAGTTATTGGAAGACCATGGTTATGATTTGATGTTTATAAAAGGAAAGGTTTTCCTTAAACACATAGCCGTGAGACTGGTGAAACAGATCGGTGTAAGAGTCAAGAACATGTATGCTCTCGAGGTCGAGGATGCATGCAAACATTTGAGGATAAAATTAGTGGTTACTGACTTGGTGGTTAAGAGGGAGAAATTATCTCTCAACATGCAACCTCAAAAGTAGTCTCAGAAGGTTGTGGAACAACCAAAGTTGGAGAAGAGAGAGGAGACCAAATGGAAGAGTCCACTAAGGTAGAGACCTCTAGGAGGGGGAAATTTTGAGCCAGATGGGCAGAGGGAGTACATGTAGCTATACCTCCAGGTGAGAGGTGGGAAGATGTGCAGATATAACCCCAAGAAGAAATTTGGGTAGGGTTCATTGAGGTGGTGTGTATCATGGATCAAACCTGGCTATGAGGATTCCAAAGCAAAACAATAGTAGGAAGGATTGGTTGGATTGATGCAGTCAGATGTTAGGAAGACACAAATCAAAGTGATAGATGCTAGATATTGGAGCACAAATAAAATTTGGTAGCAGTGCAGAGGGAACATATGCAGATGTCAACAGAAACATAGAGAGTCTACTAGATATGTGTAGTAGCTAGCAGCATCCAGAAGACTCTGATGACATATTCATTATACCGATTTAGTTGTTCAGAGGCTATCCAGTTTTAGGAGTTGCAATTGCAAAGAACACTAGATAAGTGTTGCATGTAGAACATTCCAAAGGTATCAGATTAGGATATATTGAATTCCTTTCTTGTTGAGAGGGAGTGTTGAAATTTGCAACAAGAAACAGTGAAATTGGAAACCAGAAAGGAAAAAAATGCACCCACAAAGGCTGTGGAATCTTGATGCACCAGGAATGTGGAATTTTGATGCACCAAAATTTTGGCCATGGAATGTGAAGCATCTAATTTATCTTTTACCTAAATAAACTGGACAATAAATTGTAATTTTATCTCATAACAACTTGTATCAACTAACTAATTCAAGATGACCGATTTAGCTCAAGAAATTCAAGTTGAGGGTCTAATATGAGGCATGTAGAGGTATTCTAAAATTTTTGGGGTGCAATTGCAGTTGATGCATCAGTGGGTGTAAGCATGAATTAGTTAACTAAATTAATTGAGTTAAAATAAGTTTAACTAGCTCTAAATGAGTGATGAGCGAGTGAGAGGTCTAATGAATTAAATTAGATTTAATTCACAATGATTGTTCAATCAGTTAACTGATAATTCACTATTAATATCTGAATGCATGTCAATTTTGAGGAATACCTAGTTGAGATAGAGGTTAAAGGGAACATAACTATCAGTTGTATTTATAGAAAATTGTCCATGTGCAATTATAGAGTCATTGGGATGCTATGACACATTGTGAAAACAACGAAGGTGATTTTTCCTATTTAATAGGGAGCCAATTCCCTAGGAATTGTGCAAGCAAGGAAGGATGAAGGAAGGCTAAGAATTCGCTGAGTACTAGACCTATTTTTCCTATATCAATGTGAGACAGTTGGTAGAGTGCTGGAAAATCTCATGAGATATTAAGCATTGTATTGTTTCATGATTCCTTGACTTAATACACAATATAGATAGAGGAGTTTTGAGAAGTTTCTTTCCCCAATAACATCTTGTGTTGTGCGATTTATTTACTTATTTCTCTTACTTGCATGTGATTGAGCGATCGTGTTTTGTATTCCACAAAAATTGTAGAAGGATTTAGTATCTTGTTTTATTACATCACAAGATTGGATTGAATCCATTAGTAGATTTTATACATGGTATTAGAGCGATATTTCTACACTCATTGCAGTATTTACAATGAATAGCCTTCTTAAAAGTAAAAAACCTCATGAAAATCATACCACGTACTGGAGCTTTATAAAACAACTCATTACGGTATTTACAAAAATAACCACATATATACATATGCACATTTTCCCAACTGACAAATAAAAGGATATGATGTCTGCATCCGCAACAAGGGAATCTAGAGGCTCACACCTTCACCCTCAATGTAGTACCAGGATTCACTTCCTTCCGAGGAAGTCCAGAATCCACTGTCATATCCAAAGATGCATCCAATGGCCAACGTTATAATCCTGCGCTACTGTACCCTAAATGAACAGTTACTGGCTCATTGTTCCAGGGCACACTCCCAATGTGAATATGATTCCATCTGGAAATTCTAATGAAAAAAAAATCCATCCCCAACCTTCCATTCTCTGCTACATGGTCCCTCGGGAAATATGGTAATCCCCTTCCGTGCAGTTACTTACCTTCCAAGTTCCCCGAAATCCCCTATCCTGGGTGATCAATCCATTAGAAAGGCTTCCTCGCATCGGAGGTTAAAACAACCAAGGCATATCCTTACTCAAAACCATCATACCTATCAGAGCATGCTCATGGAAATAAATGGACACTATTGGCTACCAGTGTCCCACAATGGCCGTGCTCCTTAAGTGCTTTACCAACATATTGCTGCATGCTCCAATTCCTTTTGCTAACATGGCTAGTTCTTATAGTCATTTTCAACCACCCAACCATGCATTTCATGCTTTCCTATAACAAGCACATAATTTCCATTAGATTCAAAATAAATTGAAATAACTTCAAATCATACCTCATTGGTAGCCTGTAAATAAGGTACACTTTCAATTCTATTTACTTCCTGTCACACAAGTCAAACTAGTCGTTTGATCAAATTGTCATGTATAAGCATTTCACATATGGTTAGATCAAAACACAACCATCATAGGTCAAAATCATAAATCACATGCAATCATCATAAACCATAGTCATAAATTACATGTAACCATCATAATTCAGAATCATAGATCACATGCATAATAAACTAAAATAAAACAGTGATACTTATCCTTCATTGGTCCTTACTTCTGCCTTTGTTCTTTTTGTATGCACACTAGATTGGTTGCCACACCCAGAAAGTACCTAGTTCTTCTCTTCAATCATGTACGCATACACACAATGTACATCAAAACACGTACACCCACACACGACATACAACACCATACAATACACGCACCCACACCGACATATGACACATACACCTACACTCAGTGTACAATACAAAACAATACACACACATATACAGTAAAAAAAAAATGAATACACATGTCACAATATCACACCTATTGGTTTGAGGGGTCTTGACCCAGGTTCAACTTTAAGGTTTACCAACAAACCCTTGTACTACTGGCCCTTTCAATAATGAACTGCTTGCATAGGTCAAGTTCTCACCCGACGTAGTATGGGAGGGTGCTGGAACCAGGTTTCCACACCCTGAGAGAGATAATGTTAATTAAAGTGGGTCCCTTCAGATCTAACAGACTTGTGTTGGAGAAGCCTTAACCCAGAAACCCTTAATAGTATACTGATGGAGATAACTTAAGCAAAATTCATTGATCATCAGATAAAAAGTTAACAAAGGAAAGATGACTAATCATAACCAAATCTATGCATTCATTCCTTCTTACAGTATCACATCCACGCGTGCAGTCCTAAATCAATAGTATTCATTAAACGGATATAATCACAGAAATAACATACAACGCAACCAATAACCATAACACATAAGCACTTGGATATCACAAAACTATCTTTCTCATTCATTCATATTAGATCCAAATTACGGATGCTATTTACCAGCCCATGTACATAGCCAGTGGCATCCGCACATAGCAAGACTTAGGGTCTCCACACACACGGCCAGCAAGAGCCCTTACCTAGGCAGTTGACACAAAAGATGATCCAAAACTTAGCCTACCTCTATAATCTATTTAGCCATCTATTTATATCATATTAGCCTGCGCTACTCTATGGTTTGCAAACCATGGTTTGCGGACTCTTGGTCTACCCTTTGACCCATTATAATTCATTGGGGGCTTTGAACCACCCCAAAGCCCTTGTGCTAGACTTAATTTTTACAACATATTAAAAAATTGTTCCAAAATTTCCACTAGGGGACCCTACTCCAACAGGCCCCCAACACAATCTTGTGACTCGTCTCGAGTCACAGCGACAATGGGGTCTTCATCTTCTCTTGGCGTTGTTCGATAGTGGCAGCAAAAGGGGACATGACACCTTAAATCTGCACAACTGCATTCTGTGCGATATCGACCAAATTTTGTGAAGTCGGTCCTTCCGTAGCTGCGATGACGCTCTCCAGGGTCTGGTTCAATTGCTTGATTGCTACATCTAAGTCCTGCGAAATTTTGAGTGCTTCATCAGCCCATGGCTTCAGGTGGTCACTGAGGACCTGCATTTTTTGGCAGAGTGCTTCAATTTCATCTTTGAGTGTGTGGTTGGTCTAAAGAGGCGCTAAGCATTGTGTTGTGACAAGGGTGGGCATGGTAGCTTCCATTTGTTCAAAATCTTGCTCCTTCTGTCACAACTCTTGATTGAATTGGCAAAGGAGGGGATCGCGTTGCACTGTGGACCATAACCCCATAAAATTTTCTAACAATTCCATGCCCTTGGTGATCTGTGCTATAATGCTACTTGTGGCTTCTTTGACCAGCGCAGCTCATTGGGCGTGCACCTCAGGAGGAGTCTCGAGCTGCAATTTGGCTTGTAGTGTGGCTATTTGTTGCTCCAAGTCTGCTTTAACAACTTGTACTTTGTTCTGGGATGCCTTCAATGCAGCTACCAACCCTTCAACCTTAGCATGCAGTGCAGCAGAGGTAGGAATTACTTCTGGTATATATTCATAGAGCCAGTTTATCAGGTTCTCCAATTCAGCCTGTTGCACAACTGCGGCAATGTGTGATGCCTGGGCTTGGGCTGTTTCGACATCTTTGGTCATAATGGTTTGTTGGGCTTAATTAAGATGTTGTTGCACCTGCATTTCTATTTACTGAAGCTCGCCGGAGATGAATACATGGAGGGCGTGCAACTTCTCACCTATCAGTCTCGCAACATCGAGATCGACCGCAGAGCACGTGTAGACTTGCTCACAAAATATCGGAGGTAAAAAAGTGAAAGCTGCACCCAGGAGGGGGCAGGTCTAAATATCTGTCACCATGGACAAATATGTAACTATGGATGGCTAGCTCACTTTATTCTGCCTCACCTGAAGCCTATCTACTTTTAACTGAAGGACGTGTAGCCTAGACTGCAAGGCTTCCACTGCGGCTTTCTGATGATCTTGCAGGGCATCCCATTGGTCTTCAAAATCAATAGTGACATCGCCCACAATCTTCTCCAAGTCTTATTCTATCAATGTGACCTCTGCCTCCCCACTGGTTTGTAATATTCCTTCTTAGGAAATTCAGCAATATAGACAGATAAAACGCAGTTTTCAGAAAATTACACTATAAAAATGAGAAATAGCACCTATATCCCTTATTTTATGGATTATGGCCCCCACATATAGAAGGAGATTAGAAACAAATCCCTCTAGCTATGTTAAACAGATCTCCCCGGCTCAATATGGCTTAAAAATACCCAAATCCCATGAATTACACCATACAGAATTTCTGAAGCATGTGATAGTGTAATTAAATGAGGATTTGTGCAACAATAAGATAGGAAATAATAGATCTAAAGTTATATTACTCAAATTGTTGAGAAAATGGAGATCTAGCCCCTTTCATACAATATGAAGATAAGCCGACAAGGGTTTCATGAAAGCATAAGTACAAACTAGTAGATCTACAGATCTAGATCTAAAATCATGTAGTCCAACTACAACTCTGCATAAATGTGGCTGAAAAATACAAGAAATGGCTGAAAATCCTCCTTACTATCTTTCCGGAAGAGGGATTTCCCCTTTTCCTAGGAAACTAGCTCAAAATCAAGGGTTTTAACCCTCCCACTCCAACACCATGACAAATGACATAATTTCTGCAAGAGACTATGATGTAGATGTCTGGGATTGCTTGACCCAATGTCTGATAGTGGAAATTTAGCCCAAAATGCTCCTCTCAGGTCCCTTCAACAAGTTCTCCAAGAAAGAGTATGGAACTCTCGCATGAGAATCCCTTGCACTAAACAATGCAGCAAACCCAGCTAAACAGCCGAAGCATGCAAGAAGTCATAAGAACCAAACATAGACAATATTATAAATGCCTCTTATGGCTTCCATCCCTTCCTTTTTATTATTTGTGAGCCTTCTCACCCCTGACCCCACTCATTCATGAGGTTACTTCCTTGCAAAGAGTACTCCTCTAAAATTGCACTGTCCCCACTAGATTTATCTTCTCTTTTGGTAGCATTGTTGATTTGGTCAACATAGATCTAGTCCATATGCATTGCCCCCTTTCACACCCAAGGTGAATTTATTTTTCCTACCTAAACTGATCCCCATTCACATTGGGAATGTTTTATTCCTACTAAAGAGATTTAAGGGTCTCCCTACCCCATTTATTCTTCTATACTACAAAATAGAGCAACATATAATATTCCAATTAGCAGCAAGCTAATTGGGAATATTACAGTCCTCCCCTCCCAAAATTTTCTTGTCTTCAAGCAACAATAAAGAAGGATGCTGCAAGATCTTCTCTCCTTCCCAAGTGGCATCCTCGTCAGGAAGATTCCTCCATTGAATCAGATATTCTTTGATCACTCTACTCCTTAGCTACCTCTCTCGAGTATCCAAGATTTCCTCCAGTTACAGCACTAGATGGCCTTCATCATCAATAGTTGGGAGATCCATGTTGGAAACTGTTGGCGCTCAGAGAGGTGGCTTATTATTGAAAACTCTAGTGCTTTCACATTTAATTATCAACCCGGGGTAAGTCTTCTTATTTCAAGAGTGTTGGCACAATATATGTGAGTCAGGTCTTCTAATAGTTACTCCTTGTCACTTATGAGGAAGAATTTTCTAACTTCCTAAGTTTTCTTATCCTATGAGGGTGGCTTGGATTGATTTTTAACCTAATATTGAGCAATTATCTAATTGAATTAAACATCAGTCTAACTGAAATAAACAACAATCTAGAGAAATAAAGTAGCAATTGGATTGAATTAAATAACAGTCTAAATAAACTGAATAGCAATGGAATTGAATGGAACAACACTCTAACTAAGTTGAACAGTAATGGAATTGAATTGAATCAACAATCTAGCTAACTGAGAAGTAACGGAACAACATTATAACTAGCTGAGCAGTAATGGAACAACAATATAACTAACTGAGTAGTAATGGAATAGCAGTATAACTGAAGTGATTTAAATAAATCGTACAACAATTATTTAAGTAATTTTGCAATGGAATTCTCTTTATGACTTAATTAATTGACATTGATCGACAGTTGAACGCTTTGTCATGCTAAAAGAAGAATGCAATTCATAAAGACAAATAACATCAAAATCATCTTATTCTACGATCTGTAACTCAAATGCAATGGTATTAAAAGAATTGGAACTATCTAATGATAATGAAATATTGCCATAAGTCAGAAAATACGATTGCGATTGTCCTAATTCAAGAACGCAATTTCTAAAAACCCTGAAGAAAGAAAATTATAATTTTATTGAATGGAAATATACTTTACAACTGCATCAGATACTTAAGCATTGGTTCTGCAACTACACGGAGTATGAAAAATTGTGAGGAACTTCCAGAGGTTGGGCCTAGACCACTAGAAGCTCTAGCGTAGTAAAAAATTCAAAAGGTTATTGTTCAAAGCTCTATATTACATCCAGTGATGTTACAAAAATACAATTAGACAGGTTGTTTCTGATGCATCGATTACAGAAAGAATTTCCTATCCTTTCTCTGACTCCCCTTCTCGTCTGTCCTTCGCCCTTTTAAAGGCGATTTCAAAAATGTGAAAGTATTTCCCAAACGATAGCCTGCTGTGTGTGGCTGTCGTTTGAATTCCTGGACTCGAATTCATCTGTCTGCCTTCTGCTGGCCGCTGGGAGTTACTGGGATCTCATATGTTTGCGTCCGTTGGTTAGCTTCCATTTCCTATTGGTCCAGCCATTCTGCCTTCTTGCATGCGGATATAAGAGAAGTCAATTTTCTGTTACAAAAAAATCCTTTTCATCATTAGTCTAATTGTTCTCATTTTCATAATATTTTATTCTCTTTATTGTTAATATGAAGAGGAATTCCCCCAAAATTTAAACATAATTTGAAGTAATTACAGGGTGAGAACATACCTTAATTTCAGCCCAACATAATCCCCTACTTATCTAATTGCATGTCCTCATAAAAATAGATGATTGAGATGTAGTTGCGTTAAGGAGTAGGTAGGGTAGGCCTTTTTGTTGTATGCTCTGAAGCCTTGTTTTCGTTTCATGAGTGCAAAGGCAGTGCTTGTGGATCCTTATGGTAATTCGTAATTGTGATTATAATCCTCGGGAGGATACCAGAGGAGAGGGCTTCTGTATCTACATCCCAACCAAGCAGGCCCCATGTTGTAGACCAGGCTGCATTATGAGAGGAATATGGAGGAAACGGCCTTGAAATTCCTGTAACTAAATGGCTCCCTATTCTTCACATTGTTCGTGGAGTCCATCCATATTTGCTTGGCTGCTGCTAAGGCCGCTTCACGAATGTCCCCAAAGTATTCTCATGCATTTTATATGATATATTTATGGATGGGCCCCAGCCTAGTCCTCACACCTTGCCTTCTCATGAAGTTTTTGTGCTGGATGATCAGTTGCAGGGGTTTTGTAGGCTCCCCCCTGACCCATAAATCTAGGCTATGCTCTCTTTTTTGGAAGATTTCGTAGGCTTTGGCCCACCTGATCTGGTTTTTAGAAAATGAAAGGAAGGCTTGCAGCTGCACATCCCCTATAAAGGGGATAGGGTTGTTTTCCGTGTCTTCTTCTATGAAGAAGTTATGCATGTAAATTTCAAACAAGAGGCGCTAAACCTGCTCATCCTAATCATTACAAAAATGGACAAATTCTTCTATGGTCCTGAAAGTAGTGGATTTTCCTGCCCTGACAGCTTTATCTTTCAAGAGTAAATATTGTTCTATTAGGAACAAGCCATATTTGGTTTTCGGAGCTCTGCATGATAGCACATCATTATATATAGAGAAAATTGTAGAGATTTGCTTCTTAGCTTGCTCCACCCGCTCTTGTACCATTTTAACCTTTTCCTGTTCTCCTCTAAGCTGGGCGAATGTCTCATCTTCTATGAAGGAGAGGTCAGTGAAATTTTTTAGCAGTGCCTGGTATTATTGTAATGGCACCACCTCCTTCCTACACTATGTTAGCTCAAGCTGCACTTGCACTAGTTCATTGCATAATTTCTGGTTGGCAAATTTCTCTACTAGATGGGCATAGGCAGGGGCTTCCTCTATTTGGGTCTCCTTTTCTTCTATAACCTTATGCTTAGTTTGGGTGGAGGTTTTGATGGTGTTTTCCAGTTCTGTCTGCATTTTAGCCTCCGTGGTGTTTGCTAGGTTGGTCTGTATTTCAGCCTCATTGGTGTCTACTAAGTTGGTCTGTACCCCAGCTTCCATAGTAGTTATCAAATTGGCTTGTATTCCAGGTTCCATGGTGTCGGCTAAGTCAGTTTGCATTTTGCCTTCGACAGTAATTACTAGTTCTGTTTGAGTTCCTGCAATAGAGGTCTCTTTCTTTGGCTTCCGGGCCCTTCTTTCTTTCTTCATTTGTTTTCTTAGATATTTTACCAATTTCTTTAATCCCTTGAAGGTCCTTCTTAGTTTCTCACTTCTCCTTTCATCTGAATCTTCACCTATCCTTATTTCAGCAGGTGGTAGGGGAGAAAAATTCCCCTTTTTAGGGATGGTGTCTAAAATGGTGCTTCTGATTACGTCTTCGGAATTTACTTCAATGTGAGGGTCCTGACTAGGAGGAGTGATGCTACCTCCTGGTGACAAAGGGGTTGTCTCTGTGTGTGTGCTCTGCTCCACAAGGACAGTGTCACCTAAACGATCTTGTGATTCCATTCTCTCCTCTGTCTGTCCATAACTAAACACCCCATAATTATCAATATGGGACAGAGCCTCATCATCTCACGGTTCCTCTTGGTTAGGTAGGACATTAGTGTGACTAGAGCTACTGGGGGTGGAAGATTTATCAAAAAGTTCCTCTTGCTCCCCTGCTCCCAATGGGTTTCTCGATTCATAGTCTGTCCTTATTTGTCCTAGGACTTGAGCCATTTCTTCCTTGAAATCTTGCAAGCATGCATGGGATGGTTCTACTTCCTCCATGAGGTTCGAGGTTCCTTGGAGTGTCTTGGACCATTTTTTCCTGCTTGGATCTGACGTTGAGGTTTAGGTCCTTTTTCTTCTTGGTGTATTTACCCTGGGGGACTCAATTTTGGTTTCTTCAGGGTTGATTTCTGGTTCTTGTGCCTCAGGATTAACGAAATTATCGCAGGCTATCTGCTGCCTATCTAGCTCATGAATGATGATTAGTTTTATTAAACCCTGGTGACTAACCATTGCTTGGGGATTCTTGGATTTCCTCAATCGAACAGCAGTATCATGCAATACGGAATTCAAAAAGGCAAGCAGATTAATTGAAATATTTTGTTTAAGTGCAGCTAAAAGTTTGAGCTGTCAAGGTTTTACCACATCCCGATGTCCTTTGCATGTAATAAAATTTTGGATGAATGCCGCCAACTCCTGCCATGGCTGGTGTAAAGAGGCAGGGTTAATCCCTTTGTTTTTTGTTCCAACAGTTCCTCCGGGTCCTGGTATGCTGCTACTGCTTCTCTTAGGAGTAGATGCTTCTCTGCCCATCTTTCTCCTTGCGTTGGTATTCCAGAAACTTCCATGATAATTCCCTCTGTAACTGGTATAGTTTGACCTTTGAATTTGGTTTGCCCTTCCTGCATATTTTGTAGAAATTCGATTGCAATCTCATGTCGAATCCCTGTAGTTTGTATACATATGTCAGCCATCCAGCTCACTGGAGGATGACACTCGCTGCCTCTGAAATTGGAAATTTTGCAGGCTCGCTTTGAAGGGTATTTCCTCCCATAGCTGATATGCTCTTTTCCTTTGATTGTATTTCTTCTTGGTTCTATTGTTTCGACTAGATGTTGTATGAAAGAAAAAAAGAGATTGTGGCTCTGCGTATATAATCTTCATGCCTTAATTGTAGTGTTCCTCTGGTCTTATCGATGCGTCTAATGAGATTTGTACAGGGATTTCACATGCTTGCCGAATTAAGACCAATTACACCCCCTCCCTCGAAGAAAGGGTACCCACACCCTCAAGTACAATAGAGATTTGGTCACTCATGAATGCAGACAGGGGAATGTTAGAATTTGGTAATGATAATCTGCGTGTGAAGGAGCGAACGATTGAGTAATTACTAACATATGCAGTATAAAGGTCAGATTTAGAAGTTTTCATAATTATATCTTGTGCGGAAGTGACTGGAAAGCGAGAGGAAATAGCATAGCCATTATTGCAATATGATGTCCTTGTACAACTGAAAATTTATGACGAAAGCAAGACTGGGTCAAGTAATGATTGGCGTTGTCATCCCGAAGTTAAAAATATGTAAGCATATCTTTGTTAGTTATTCTTATGGCAGGTCATAAATATTACTAATTTTAGTAATATCTTATGGTCGAAGAATGGAAGACAGGATGTATATAAAAGCAATTGGCTATTGAAGGAGCATACTTTCATACCACAAGCAGAGCCACTGCTGCCAATAGGCGTTCATAGCGTAGACAGGGTCGCTATTTTAACCCGAAAAATGAGCCAGGATCCCTATGTAAGAATAGTTGTTTTTCCAATTTTATGGAGAGATCGCCATGCTGGTATGGTGGCCAGATAACCATGGTGCCACTCACTAGAGTTGTAGAAAAGTGATTAGGTCGGCTCGTGATGAGACCTCCTATCCTTCAAGTCATTAAGAAGGTCATTACCCTGGTGTGGTGGCCATAGTGGGCATGTCACTTGCTACACTCTTATGAATGTGGTAGGCTAGCTCGTGATGAGACCCCCTATCCTCTCTTAAAATCTACATGTAAGTGTAGTACTTTATTTTTAATTGTAACATCTTGATCTATAAGGAGGTCACTGTGTTGGTGTGATAGCCAGATAGTCACAATGCCATTCACTAGAATTGTAACATAGTGATCAGGTCAGCTCATGATGAGACCTCCTGTCCTTTTAGTAGATAATAAGGTCATTACCCTGGTGTGGTAGCCATTGTGGGTATGCCACTTGTTAAATCCCTATGATCATGGTAGGCTGGCTCGTAATGAGACCCCCTATCCTCTTAAATATTTGCATGAACACATAATAATTACTTTTTATATATAGAGGGAGGCTCCTTAACTCCTTAAGAGTGAGGGATGGTGAAAGAAGTGGAAAAAATGCCAATACCATTAATACACCTTGTTCCATTTTTTCATGTTGTAGGGACATATTACTCGAATAGTGCAGAAAGATATATCATTATAAGGTCATGTATTGTATGATATCATATTTGAACTGTGGGTGACTTAGCCTTTCATTTCATGTGTGCATAATGTCAGCTTCCTGTTAAAGAATTATAGTGCCAAAGGGCCATCATATTTTTATTTTACCATTTTCCCTCTCTCTTTCAACTGCCATTCCCTACTCAACGTTACTCAATTTGAGAAAAACAAAAAAAGAGTGGCTATTTAAGTTGGTCGGACAACAACTTTTCAGAGATTGAGTAGCAGTTGCTCAAATATTGCTCGACACACTTAAAAAACACTCAAAAAATGGTTGTTCAATTCAAATGAACAACATCTATTCAAAGATCGAACAACAGTTGTTCAAAGATTGCTCGGCACAATTAAAAAATGCTCAAAAAATGGTTTTCCAATTCGAATGAACAACAGTCGTTCAAAGATCAAATAATAGCTGTTCTCGAATTGAAAAGCAAAAGTAAAAACACAGCAATGAATAGCTGTTTAGTTGGGTTGAACAACAGCCATTCAAGAAGTGAACAATAGTTGTTCAAGAATTGAACAGTAAAGTTAAAAACGTGAAAACGACTCTTCAATTGTGGTTGAATCAGCAGCCGTTCAAAGACTGAATAACAGCTGTCCACAAATTGAACAACAAAAATAAAAACACCGCAAATGGTTGTTCAATTCGACTGAGCAGCAGTCGTTCAGAGATTGAACAACATTTGTCCATGAATTGAACAACAAAAATGAAAACACGACAAATGGCTATTCAATTTCGTTGAACCGCAACCATTCAAATATTGAACAACAGATGTTCTTGAATTGAACAACAAAAATAAAAACACAGCAAATGGCTATTCAATTCGACTGAAAAATAGCTGTTCAAATATTGAACAGCAACTGTCCACAAATTGGACAGCAAAAGTAAAAACACAACAAATGGATAGATGTTCAATTTGACTGAACAATAGACATTCAAAGATAGAACAACAACTGTTCTCGAATTGAACAAAAATAAAAACACAGTCTTACAAGGAAAATAAATTTCAAATGTGAAGAATGTACAACAAGACAAGACAATTATATACATTATTTACAAGTGATGCTAGCAAACCTCTCATGTACTTTAGTTTGTGGGGTTATCACCCCCTTGCACCACAACTTGGATGGTGGGATCGTTTCATACTTGTTGACAGAAAGATTATTTCATGAGAGGTTTGCGATAGAGGTGTACTCTATGTCTGTTAACTTGAAATGTTGAACTAGACCTATCTATGGTAGTGAAGGTGAGGGTACCATTTCTATGTACTTCCTGAATCTCATATGGACTGATCCACCTTGTTTGCAGTTTTCCTAGAAAGTCTTGGAATATGGAGTCATAGAGGAGTGCCCAATCTCCTTTTTGAAATACCTTTTTCTTTATTAGGTTGTCGTGCCACTTGGCTCAGTGTTGTTGAATGATCATTCTGCATTGCAGGGCTAGCAGTTGAATTTCGTCCAGTTCATTTATTTGATGGCATCTCTTAACTTGAGCTTCTGTTAAGTCCAATCCCACTTCCTGGGCTGTTCTCAGAGTTTTAATTTCAAATTCAATAGGGAAGATAGGTTCTCTCCCAAATACTAGCTGATATGGTGAATATCCAGTGGTATTTTTCTAGGTTGTACGATAAGCCCATAAAGCTTCTGGTAGTCTAGTGGTCCAGTTCCAGTAGTGTGCTACTACCATCTTGGTAAGGATTGCCTCCAGGACTTTGTTGGTGCTTTCAACTTTCCCATTGGCCTGCGGGTGGTAAGGAGACGTAACTATGTGGATGATATGGTGATTTCTTAAGGCGGATGTGATCTTATTTCCTGTTAATTGTGCCTCCCCATCAGTTATCACTTCCCTTGGCAAGCCGTATCGCACAAATATTTCAAAGAGAAACTTAATTACTGATTCTTCCATGGCTCTTGACGAGGCCACTGCTTCTACCCATTTGGTGACATAATCCATGGCAAATAATATGTGGGCTTTTTGGTTTGATGGTGGGTTGAATGGCCCAACGAAGCCCAATGCCCATCGTTCAAATGATTCCACCACAAATTGTGGTTGTAGCGGCATTTCATCAGCTTGGCCTAGGTGGCCTATTCTTTGGAAGATATCACAAGCTCATAAATACTTCTTTGCATCTTTGAAAATCGTAAGCCAATAATAGCCTAATTGCAACACTTTATGCCTTGTCCGTCATTATGTGAAATGGCCACCACAAGGTTCATCGTGATAGGTTCGTAAGATGTCATAGATTTCGTCTTCCCTTATGCAACTGTGTATGTGCATATCGATCCCTGTATGGAATAGGTGTCCCCCAATCCAAGAGAATCTTGCGCTGCGCTGTATAATCAATTTTCGTTCTCTCGATGTTAAGTTTCTGGGTAGCTTCCCCACTGCTAGATAATTTGCCACATCTGCATACCATGGTGTTTTTACCGCTACAGCAAATAGGTGTTCATCAAGGAATTGATAGTAAACTATTAGCATGACGTCTGCCTTGGGGACTCTGGACAGGAAGTCTGTGACCATGTTTTCCTTCCCTCAACGGTCTTTGATCGTTATATCGAATTCCTACAACAACAATAACCAATGATTTATTCTCCCATTCGTGATCGGTTTATTAGCTAAATATCTAACATCAGAGTGGTCAGTATATAGGAACACTTGATATCCAGTTATATAGTACCTGAATTTATTGATAGCATAAATGACAGGCAGGAATTATTTTTCGGTCACTGTATAATTTAATTTGGCAGGAGTAAGGTTTTTCCTGATATAATAAATAGCATAAGGCTTTCAGTCTTCTTCTTGGCCAAGGACTGCTTCTATTACTGTATCTGATGCATCGAAAGAGATGTGAAAGGGGAATTTCCAGTTAGGACCTCGTAGGATTGGTGTTGTTGAGACCAGCCTCTTCAAGTCTGTAAAAGCGGTGTCACATTTGTCAGTCTAATGGAATTTAACATTCCCAGTCAATGCATACAGAGGTGCAACTATATGTGAGAGTTGTTTTATAAATCTGTGATAATATCCTGCATATCCCAGAAAACTGCACACCTCTATTTGTGTACAAGGTGTGGACAATAGAAGGATTACCTCTATTTTAGCTGGATCTACCTGAATTCCAGTTGCGGAAATGTAGTGACCTAGGATTACCCCCTTAGTCATCATCATGTGGAATTTTTCATTGCTTAGACATAGTCTAGTAGCAATACATCGTTCTAACACTTTTTCTAGCATTTCTAGAGCTTGATAAAAGTCTTCCCCATAGGGTGTAAAATCATCCAGATAGATTTCAAGTCCTTCATTTATTAAGTCAGAAAAAATGCTAATTATGGCTCTCTAAAATGTTGATGGGGCATTACATAATCCAAACGGTAAAACTCTGTAAGAAAAAGTGCCCCACGGGCAGGTAAAGGGTGTCTTATCTTGGTCTTCGGGAGCTATTTGGATTTGATTGTATTTGCTGAATCCATCAAGAAAGGAGAAGAACCGTTTCCCAGCCAATGTATCAAGGACTTGGTCAATGAAAGGGAGGGGGAAATGGTCTTTCTGCATTGCCTTATTTAATTCTCTATAATGTACGTAGATTCTCCACTTCCCATTCTTTTTAGGGACAACTACCAGAGGGAAGACCCATTTGTTGTCTGAAATAAAATAAATGAAATTTACATCTAACAGTTTTTGCAGCTCCTCTTTTACAATCTCTTTTAAGTGCGGGTTTAATCTTCGTTGGGGTTGTTTAACAGGGTGTGTTTCCCTATCGGTATAGATGTGGTGCATGCATAGTTGTGGGTCCAAGCCCTTCATGTCTTGGTAGTCCCACGCAAATGCACCTTGGTTCTTCTGGAGGAATTTTATGAGTTTCTGTTTTTGGTTGTCATCCAAACTGCCATTAATATTCAGAACCTTTCCTAGCTCGATCTCAATAGGTATGCTGTTACAAACAGCGGTTGTGGATATATGTTGAGTCTCGAATTCTGTCATAGGATCCTCTTGATCTTCATGTTCGAGGAATGTTTTCAACATTTGGCATTTTATATTTTCAGGCTTCGGTGACTGATTCATAAAATTATTGATTACATCATCTTCAGTTTGATCCTTGAATTCGAGAGCTTCTACTAGTGTCAGAGGTGGACAGATGTTTTTCTCTCAATATGTACCTGGATGTTTGTGAATTTTTACCATGGGCAGGCTTGGTTTGGTAGGCAGATAAATAACGATATTTTTTATAGAATCTCCTCTAGTGATAGTCATGCTACCTACTTGATAGCCTATGTAAGCATCTGCTGTGTCTAGCCAAGGTCGCCCAAGAATCAATGGGTGCCCTTCCATCCTGTTTTTTGGATTAATAACTAAAAAATCATCTGGGTATTCCCATGAGTCCATAGAGACCATGATGTCTTGTAATATACCTTCTGGTCTGATAACAGACCTATTAGCTAGTTCCATAAGTGTGGTCATAGGTTCTAAAGCTGATATGCCCAGCTTTTCACAAGCTCCCATAGTTAGGATGTTAATGGTTGCCCCCAAGTCAACCAATTTGTTTGGAAATGAGTGGCCAGAGATTTGCACAATTACAATGGGGTTTCCTGGGTCTTCATATTTCACAGGTGATTCCCTACCTAACAACAAGTCATATAGCGTTCCTACCACATGAATGGTGGATGCAGCCTTTGTTTTATTGACTTGTTTTTTTCCACATAATTATTTGATTGTCTTTGCATAGATGGGAATGTCTTGGATGGCCTGGAGAAGAGGAATTTTGATACAAAGGTTTCTTAATTCCCCCAGGATGTCAAAATCTGGAGTGATTATAGGCCTTGGTAGATTTAATCTTTCAGGAAATGGAGACGGAGTCACCCTAAGTTCTTTAGGTCTTTGTTGATCAATTGTTTCCTTATCTTTACTTGTTTCTGTTATATTCGTTAAGCTAGGTTCCGTTGAGGTTTCAATTTGGGACTGAGGTGGAGTTGTGGCTTATATAGGTAAGATGGTACGTCCTGATATTAACCTCAGTTCGTTGCATTGTTTCTATTCGGTATTGGGTTTTGGATTTTCTATTATCTGAATTAGTTGAACCAGTCTATTATTGGGATTAGGATTGGGTTGGGTTGGCAATTGAGGGCATATGGCAGGCTGCTAGTTATGCTGAACTGGGTAGGGAGCTAGCAACGTAGGTTGATTTTGGGTCCCTGCTCCTATCAACATATTGGCCATTCCCATGGGTCGTTGCCAATTCCAATTGGTGTTTTGAGTAGGGGGTTTAGCCACTGGCTTTGATATGGGATATTTTGCCAATAAGGGGAAGAGCAAGGAAAGTTCTGCCAATTATTCCCTGATGGAGGTTGTGTAGGCCAAGGTGGCATATGAAACGCTTGGTTTGGCTAGGTTGGAAAAGAGTTTTGAGTCTACTAGGTTGTTGCAGGGTTTTGCTGGCTAAACTGTGGAAAAGGAAAGTATCGAGGCAGGTTTTGCGGTATGCCAGGTCATGCTTGTCGTTGCCAACGCTGATTCATTAAATAAAATTGCTCTATTTCTTCTTCTGCTTCCTTGTAGATGGCTTTCAGCCCAGGAATTGAAGGACACTGGTTCGTGGTATGATCCTTAGTGCAGATAGCACAAGTCTGAACCATGTCTAAAGGACATTCCCTCTGGTTGTGCTTCTTCCGACACCTTGGGAAAAATATGGCCAGATTTTGTTCTGATATAACTTGTTTTTGTTTGGCTTGTAAAACATCAAGTTGTGTTGTCAAAGTACCCAAGATGTCAGTTTTAAAATTTTCTAATATATTTCCAAATTCTACTCTGGTTACATTTCCATTGGTTTTCTTAAGGTCTTTCTTCATAGAATCTCTCCCAATAGGTTTATTGCGTGAGCTACCCCGGGAGAATCTAATACATAAGGAAATAATCTCGTCGTATTCTTCTTGGTAAATATCTCCCTTCCCCATTATGTTAAGTATCTCAACCCATTCTTCCTTCATCCCTTTAAGCATCGTGGATTTTAAAATGTCCTTGGATAGCATGGTATATGGGGATCTTTGCAAATTGTATTGAAATATTTCTATGTATTCCTCTAATGTTTCTTTGTCTTTTGTAAACATGTTGAAGATTTCATCTTTTAGATCTCGAGTTTGAAAATATTCTTGGTATTTGGTAAGAAAAATATTCTTCATTTTGTCCCAGTTTTTTATAGTCCCCCCTCCTAATCCCATGAACCAGCGTAGCGCAGTTCCTTTTAAGGTAGAGGGAAATAGTTTTAATTTTTGGGGATCGGTGGTGTAGTCATATCCTCTACATAAGACATCAAATTCAAATAGGAATGCATCAGGATCTTCTGTGTTTAATCCATGAAAGTGGGGATGTTGTGCTAGGGAATGGCTTTCATAGGGGCATTGGCAACATGATCAACAATAGGGTATTCTAATGTTGATGTCTGCCTCTGATTCTGATTTTTATTATTTTCCATCTGATCAAAGAGGTGCCAGAAATCTTCGGGAAATTCTTGATCTAGAGGAGTGATTCTAATAGGCTTGGGAGGTGAATGCGGTGGGGGCTTTACAACACTTCCTTGATCTAGGATCCTAAGTACTTCTGTTTCGATTTCTTTAGGGGAATTAGGTTCTGATATTTCTATGTGAATTCCTCCACTAGTTTCCCCCCCTCCTTCTTGTAGGTTGCAAGAGCCTCCCTCTTTAGAAGGGTTAGTGCCTATATGAATGGCAGTCTGCAGACTTTTCTCAGACCCCTCTGTCTCACAGTGAATCTCAGTGTAGGCTACAGATGGTGAGGCTACTGCCTGAGGGAGTGTATTAGGACTTTGAATGGAAATAGTTCTGGGTCCTATAGATGCCTGAGATTCAACTTTCTTAATGATTTCGTCTATATATGTTGTTCTTCCAAGGATCACCAGTCCTTTAGATTGTGAGGATGGTTGCGAATGATTTCGGATTGTTTCTATATTTTTCTTCCTAGACATAAAACAAGAGCACCTGTCCTATGGTTCTTTGCACGACTTGCTGGTAAGCGGGCTAGAGGGAAAGCATGTTGCTTGCCGGTACACAGGTTCTTACCTCTCATTTTCAATACCCAATTCTTCAAAGAAATGGATAAATATGAATAAAGGAGATGACTCTTAACACTCTCCCCGACAATGGCGCCAAAATGTTGGTGCTCAGAGAGGTGGCTTATTATTGAAAAATCTAGTGCTTTCTCATTTAATTATCAACCCAGGGCAAGTCTTCTTATTTCAAGAGTGTTGGCACAATATATGCAGTCATATTGTCTAATATTTATTCCTTGTCACTTATGAGGAAGAATTTTCTAACTTCCTAAGTTTTCTTATCCTACGATGGGTGGCTTGGATTGATTTTTAACCTAAGATTGAGCAGTTATCTAATTGAATTAAACAACAGTCTAACTGAACTGAACATCAATATAGAGAAATCAAGCAACAATTGGATTGAATTAATAACATTTTAAATAAACTGAACAACAATGGAATTGAATGGAACAACATTCTAACTAAGCTGAATAGTAATGGAGTTGAATTGAATTAGCAGTCTAGCTAACTGAGCAGTAACGGAAAAATAGTATAACTAGCTGAGTAGTAATGGAACAATAGTATAACTAACTGAGCAGTAATGGAACAACAATATAATTGAAGCAATTTAAATAAATCGTACAACAATTATTTAAGTAATTTTGCAATGGAATTCTATTTATGACTTAATTAATCAACATTGATCGACGGTTGAATGCTTCGTTATGCTAAAAGAAGAATGCAATTCACAAAGACAGAGAATATCGAAATCGGCTTATTCTACGATCTGTAGCTCAAATGCAATGGTATTAAAAGAATTGGAACTATCTATTGATAATGAAATATTTCCATAAGTCGGAAAATATGATTGCGATTGTCCTAATTCAAGAATGCGATTTCTAATAACCCTGAAGAAAGAAAACTGTAACTTTATTGAATGGAAATATACTTTACAACTGCATCAGATACTTAAGCATTGGTTTTGCAACTACACATAGTATGATAACTTGCGAGGAATTTCCAGAGGTTGGGTCCAGACTACCAAAAGCTCTAGTGCAATAAAAAATTCCAAAGATTATTGTTCAAAGCTCTATATTACATCCAGTGATGTTACAAAAATACAATTAGATATGTTGTTTCTGATGCGTCGATTACAGAATGAATTTCATATCCTTTCTCTGACTCCCCTTCTCATCCATCCTTCACCCTTTTAAAGGCGATTTCAAAAATGTGAAATTATTTCCCAAACGGCAGCCTGCTGCACGTGGCTGTCGTTTGAGTTCTTGGACTCGAATTTGTCTGTATACCTTCTGCCAGCCGTTGGGAGTTACAGGGATCTCATATGTTTGCATCTATTGTTTAGCTTTCGTTTCCTATTGGTCCAACCATTATGCCTTCCTGCATGCAGAGATAAGAGAAGTCAAATTTCTGTTACAAAAACATCCTTTTCATCACTAGTCTAATTATTCTCGTTTTCATAATATTTTATTCTCTTTATTGTTAATATGAAGAGGAATTCCCCCAAAATTTAAACATAATTTGAAGTAATTATAGGGTGAGAAAATACCTTAATTTTGGCCCAACAGCAACCACATGTTGTCCAATGGCCTTCTTGAGGCATGATACATGAAAAATGTTATGGATCTTTCTCCCCTTAGGAAGCTCCAGCTCATATGCTACTTCCCCAACACGATGGATCACCCTGTATGGTCCATAGAATCGAGGTTTGAGCTTCTCAAGCCCCTTATCCTTGAGTGTATATTGTCTATAAGGCTGAAGATGAAGGTAGACCAAGTCATCTACCTCAAACCGCCTCTCTATCTGACCACGGTTTGCATATATTTTTTGTTGGTTTTATGCAGTAGCAATGTTGTCCTTGAGGGTCCGGAGTATATCCTGACTCTCTTGAATCCACTCCTTTGCTCTAGGAGCCTTGTTTTCTCCAAACATAAAATCAACAAATGAAAGTGCATCATACCCATAAAGAGCTTGAAATGGGGTCATACCAATGGAAATATGGTAAGTTGTGTTGTAACATTACTCCCCAAAATGGAGCCAACGCAACCATCCCCTCTGTTGGCCTGAGACATAGTTCCTCAAGTAGCCTTCCAACCACTTGTTCACTATCCCAGTCTGTCCATCGGTTTGTGGGTGATAACTGGTACTTGGTGTCAATTCAGTACCCACTAACCAAAAAAGTTCTTGCCAAAAGACACCCATGAAGCGGCTATCCCGATCACTGACTATGGTCTTTGGAAGACCATGGAGTCTAAACACATCCTTGAAGAAAAGCTCAGCTACCTCTGAAGCAGTATATCATGCAGAAATATAAAAGAAATGTGAATACTTTTTTAGTCGATCAATAACTACAAAGATACAATCCTTACCCTGAACTGTAGGTAAACCGGTGATGAAGTCCATGGAAATGATCTCCCATTTCCTATCCGAAATAGGAATTGGTTGCAATAATCCTGTAGGATGGTTGTGTTCTCCCTTTTTTTTTTGGCATACTATGCACTCCTTGATGTGTTGGAGCACATCCTCCTTGAGACCCTTCCATGAGAATCTCTCCTGTATAGCCCAATAAGTCTTGGTGAGTCCTTGATGCCCTACAAGTGGGGAATCATGTGATGCTTGCAAAACCTTCTCCTTGAGCTTGGAATTTATAGCCAAGAAGACATGGTCTTGGTAATAGATGATCTCATCCATCACTCTATACCTCTCATCAGATACCACTCCATCTAGTATCTCACATGCAAATATGTCTTTGGAGTACTCCACCAACAACTGAAATTTCCAATCTGCATCTATACCCCTTAATTATAGTGTTGCTGGCCTCCTGGATAGAGCATCTGCCACCACATTACTCTTCCCCTTGACATACTCTATTTCAAAATCATATGCTTGGATTTTACTTACCCATTTTTGTTGTCTCTCCTAAAGCTGCTTTTGTTCAAGGAAGAACTGGAGACTATTATGATCAGTCTGCACCCGGAACTTATTCCCCACCAAATATTTCTGGAATTTAGCTAAAGCATGCATAATAGCCAACATCTCTTTATCATAAATAGGGTATAGCATCTCATGTGGTAGAAACTTCTGGCTCTCAAAAACTATAGGGTGTCCCCCTTGCATCAAAAGTGCTCCAATGCCTTCCCTTGATGCATCACATTCTAATGCAAAAGGTTGAGTAAAATCTGGTAGAATCAATACTGGGCAGCTACTCACTACCTCTTTGAGCTTATCAAAAGCTCTTTGTGCTGTAGGTGTCCAAATGAAAGCTCCCTTCTTTATTAGATCTGTAAGTGGTGCTGCTAGTTGAGAGAACCCTTTTACAAACTTCTGGTAATATGTACATATGCCTACAAACCCCCGAAGCTCTGTGACATTCCTTGGTTCAGGCCAATCTATGATAGCATGGATCTTCTCTTCATGGAATCTCACCTCATCCACTCCGATGATGTGGCCTAATTAAACCATCTCTGTGAGCCCAAACTCACATTTGGAGAGCTTAGCATAGAACTTCTGCTCCTTAAGAATGTGTAATACAGCCTCAATATGCTGCAAATGTTCCTCCCGTGTGCGGATGTAAATAAGAATGCCATCAAAGAAAACCAATAAAAACTTCCTCAAATGACCACGGAAGATGTGGTCTAGGCAAGATTGGAAAATTGTTGGTGAATTGGTTAGTCCAAAAGGCATTACCAAGAACTCAAAATGTACATAGTGGCATGTAAATGCTATCTTGGGGATATCTTGATCCCTCACCCTTATTTGATGATACCCGGATCTCAAATCAATCTTGGAGAAATATTTAGACCCTCTTAGTTCATCCATCAGTTCATCGATCCTAGGAATTGGGTATCTATTCTTCATGGTCTTCTTATTCAAGGCTCTATAATTAATACACATCCTCAATGTGCCATCCTTCTTCTTTACCAAGACCACTGAAGAGGCAAAAGGACTAGTGCTAGGCCGGATGTGTCCTAGAGCCAAGAGCTCTTGAATGCCCTTTTCAATCTCATCCCTATAAGCTTTGGGGTGCCTATAAGGTGTGGTAATCACTGCTTGGATCCCTTTCTCCAACTCAATAGTATGCTCAAATACTTGGTCAGGAGGTCTCCCAGGTGGGATATCTCCAAATAATGTAGAGTACTGATCCAAGAGAGATTGTACATTTGGATGTACTGATGAGTCCTTGCTCCCAGCTTCATAAGAATGCAGTTCTACTACCCATTCTATGTCTCCTCTGCGTAAATCTGCTTCCATCTTATGGGCTGAAACAATCTGAGGTGGATAAGTGTGTATGCCTTGGACTTTCTAATGCTTGCCATTCCCATTTTCTATCCATTCCATCTCTAAGGTTTCCCAATCAGTGGTAACCTTCCCTAAGGTGATTAACCATTGGAAACCCAATATAACATTAGTATCTGGAATATCAACCATAAAGAAGTGGTATGTCAATGTGTAGGTTCCCATGGTGATGGATAATGATGGAACATATTTGGAACATTGCATGGTTCTAGCTCCTGGAACCAGAACTGAGAAACCCTCAAAATCTTCTATGCAGATGCCCCTCTGTACCAGTTGTGTGTCAATGAAGTTATGAGTAGCTCCACTATCTACCAAAACTGATACTCTTTGTCCCATAATAGTGCCTCTAACTCTCAATGTTAGATACTGGGGAACTCCTCTTAATGCTGTAAGAGCTCCTCCCATTGGAGCAAAGGCCTTTACAACATTTTCTGTAGGAAGTATAGTGCTATTCTTCTCTTCTCATCAGAGAATATTTCAATGCAATGTGCTTTCCCTGCAACACATTGGTGGTTTGTCACCCATGGATCTTGACAGGTGAAACATAGTTTTTCCTTCCTTAGACCCTTCCCATCATTGTAAAGATATGTCCTCCCTTGATTCACCTTTGGACATGAAGATATATTTTGCTGAAAATATGCCTTAGTCTTGGGCAATGTATATTGTAAATCCCTAGCCTTCTCCACAGCTTCTTGGAGTGTAGTCGGTCTAGTAGATTTCACCAATCCATGCAATGGTTCAGCCAACCCATCAATAAACATGCATACCTTCCGGTTCATAGTGAGGTCAGATACCATTACTGAAAGTGTCAGATACTTAGCAATATAAATTTCTAGATCTCCCATTTGCTTGAGCTTAGTTCGCTCAACAAAGTGAGCCTCCGGATCCGTTGGATCAAATCTCTCTACTAACTTCCTGGTGAAATCTGAATATGAAGTGATATGAGCATGCCCAAGTGTAGATAACCCATGGAACCAACATTCATGAGCCTCACATTCCAGGTGCAGTGCTACTATTTTGATAGCTTCTATTTTAGAAACTCTGTTGAGTTGGAAATAAGTATCCAACTTCTCTACTCAAGCCTTGGTTGTGCACTTGGGTGATCTATCATAAGAAGGAAAAAAGAACCTTACCAACTCGCGCTGTAGATTTTATCTTTGCATAAAACCTCCCTTTTTATGGTGATGAAAATACCTCCTTCCATCCTTGATCCTACAGAACTCGTGAAAGCTTAAATGTTCTTTGAATCTTCGAGACTGAGATTCATATTCTACAAAATAATCACCAGGGGTTTCTTCCTTCCAGGGTCTTTCTTCCTCACCATCCTTATATAGGAATTTGGGCATAGTGAATCATTTTGAAGAAGGTTGTGATGCTGATTGTTCCCAAAAATGTGATGTGTCGGAACTTTCTCCATGGTGAAACCCTCTAGGGAATTCCTTCCGCCTCATCTCCTTGATATCTTTGGCACTGTCCTGCACATTTTGAAGAAGAAGTTTTGGGATATATTTCTCCTCCATGGCTATATATATATTTTCCCCACAAGATGAGCCAAGAACAGAGCTTCGATACCAGTGTAATATTCCTTCTTAGGAAATTCAACAATATAGACAAATAAAATGCAATTTTTAGAAAATTACAATATAAAAATGAGAAATAGCACTTGGATCCCTTATTTTATGCATTATGGCCCTCACATACAGAAGGGTATTAGAAACAAATCCCTCTAGCTATGTTAAATAGATCTCCCCAGCTCAATATGGCTTAAAAACACCCAAACCCCATGACTTACACCATACAAAATTTCCGAAGCATGTGAAAACGTAATTAAATGAGGGTTTCTGCAAAAATAAGATAGGGAACAACATATTTGAAGTTATATTACTCAAAGAGTTGAGAAAATGGAGATCTAGCCCCTTTTATACAATATGAAGATAACCCAGCAAGGGTTTCATGAAAGCATAAGTACAAAATGGTAGATCTTCAGATATAGATTTGAAATCACATAGTACAACTACAACTCTGCATACATGTGGCTGAAAAATACAAGAAATGGCTGAAAATCCTCCTTACTAGCTTTCCGGGAGAGGGATTACCCCTTTTCCTAGGAAACTAGCTCAAAATCAAGGGTTTTAACCCTCCCACTGCAACACCATGAGAAATGACGAATTTTTTGCAAGAGACTGCGTTGTAGATGTTGGTGACTACTTGACCCAATGTCTGATAGTGGAAATATAGCCCAGAATTCTCCTCTCAGATCCCTTCAACAAGCTCTCCAAGAAAGAGTATGGAACTCACGCATGAGAATCCCTTGCACTAAACAATGCAACAAACCCAGCTAAATAGCTGAAGCATGCAAGAAATCATAAGACCAAAACATAGAAAATATTATGAATGCCTCTCATGGCTTCCATCCCTTCCTTTTTATTATTGGTGAGCCTTCTCACCCCTAACCCCACTCATTCATGAGGTTACTTCCTTGCAAAAATTCCTCCTCCAAAACTGTGCTGTCCCCACTAGATCTATCTTCTCTTTTGGCAAAACTATTGATTTGGTCAACATAGATCTAGTCCATATGCATTGCCCCCTTTCACACCCAAAGTGACTTTATTTTTCCTACCTAAACTGATCCCCATTCACATTGGGAATGTTTTATTCCTACTAAAGAGATTTAAGGGTCTCCCTACCCCATTTATTCTTCTAGACTGAAAAATAGAGCAACATATAATATTCCAACTAGCAACAAGCTAATTTGGAATATTACATGGTCTTAGTGGCCTTGCGCTTCTTCCTCTCCCCTTTGGGAGGCTTGCCTGTGCACGTTTTTTTGCGTGGGGACTCCGCATCCTCCCCACCAAGCCCTTCGACTCCTTCATCCCGCTAAGACTCCTGCTCTGCCCCCTTGGTGGCATCCTTGGGGGTCTCCTTGGTCATGATTTTCTCCATGGAGTGCACCTTAGTTTCCTTCACTATACTTTGTGGGACAGTATCCTTCGGGGTTGCGTCCCTGCCGAAGGTGCCTGCTGTGACCGAGGTAGATGATTTGAAGCCAAGATTCCATGATGGTGGCCAAGTTGCGACAAGTTGATCGATCTCTACTTACGTGGCCATATATGGAAGGTTATACCATCCTTGATATTTGTGGGCATGAATATGCACATTGTGCATAGTGACATGGAATTCAACAATGCCTTTTTATTTTTCATAAACTACGGATGACAAGCACGGCCTGAAATGAATTTCTGATGCCAGTGCACGCTCGAACAACACCCAGAACACCTTGTTCTCCTCTGTGTGCTTTGGATCCTTCGAATCCTAGAGTTTTTCATACTACACACCTTCACAAACATTTGGTTCAAGCTCGGGGAGCACCGCATCGTCAGGTGTCTCCCAAAAAATCAAGGCAATCAACATCAATAACCATGAATAGAAAAATGCCTTCCCCTAGTCTCGCGCCTCACGCACATTGTCTAGAAATTCTTCGCAGAGGTACTGCGACCAGTTGTAGAAGAATCCTTTCTCACACCGTCCAACTAGCTAAATTACATATGTTGGGACAACCAATTCCCGACACTTGCGCATAATTTTACAGGCGAGCAGTAGAGTACCCATGTGCACTCCTGGGTCAACTATAGTTTCTACAATGAATCCTCTCTTATCGTGATCAAATTTTTACTTCTCCCTTACTTTGTCAGCAACCTTCTGCTCATACTTCTTTCCGAAGCTCTTCATGGGATGGGGCCCTTGCATGGGTAGGCTGGTGATTCGGTGAATTAACGCGATGTCGATCGGGATGCGGCCTTGGATCCACAAGCACCCATCATGGATCAACGCCAGCAGCTGGCACACAACCAGGCTGGTGATGGCATATCGGCCAAAGTGGGGGATGCATAACAAATTCAATATCCCCAAGGCTTCTAATCCATGTGCCCATGACATCAGCTCTACCTTCGGCATGTTATCATACATTACCCTTTGAAGATATAGTTCTGGGGCCAGATCTGGGAAAGCGTCTGCATTTTCTAAATCGTGATCATCAAATTTTATGGAGGGGAGGCTCCTGAACATGTCACCAATAAGGGGGACCTCCTCCAGGACCAGCGACATTTGCAGGTGTTCTCAGACAGCATCAATTTTCTTGGGGGTGCGCACCATTGGTTTTCTTGGCTTCACATATGAGGGCAACCAGGAGAGTGGAGTCACCGCTAGAGCTTCCTCCTGGGCTGTCATGGGGCACTTTGATGGATTTGGCGAGCATGTCTGGGGCACCTGAAGAGGGGAGTGCACAATCCAAGGGGATGTGCATGGCTTCACCGCAACCCATTTTGTGGCTTTCACCTTTCCCTTTTCCTTCCCCTTCCCCTTTCCCTTGGTTGGCGTAGACATGACCTATTCAATGTCGAGGGTTACTTCAAACACATATTCAGACCCCATTTCGATGAAGGCTGTTGCAGGCGATGAATCAGCGGGGTTAGAAGCAGTCATTCTCACCTAGAAGATGAATTCAGGGTTGTTTCTATCAGAGGGGGTAGCTTGCCTATACATACAGATGGAAAATGCACAAAATACACAGAGTTCACAGTAAAGCACAAGGTGCAAGAATTTCAGAGAACAAAGGAACTGACTATGACATGCACCCCTATTTTTATAGCCTCCTATGAGTAAAAATGGTCGGATTAGTTTTAAATGAAACTTACCATCAAGGAAATGGTAAAAATCCTCCAAGATCGCTGTTTTAATTGCCAAATGGTCACTCCATTCAATGATAAAATCGATTTTTCACCCAGTTTTACTGTTCCAACGGCTAGTTTTTCCAGCTGTGCACTACCCCTGCGCTTTGGTCACACCCTTCCGCACCTCTTTACCTGTGCACTACCCCTGCGTGGTCGTCAGACCCCCCTTCACTCTTTCTTCCTTGTGCATGCAACACTCCTTATACAGCTACTCTGGCCATATAGTCATTTCGTAGGTGTCGAGTTGTCCCTATAAGGTTTCAGACGACTTCCATTAACGTACCCAGGCAGGTAATCTCCACACAGTATAGCCAATCTGACTGCACCACCATCTGTAATCTCTTTCACTATGTATGGGCCCAACCAATGCTTACGAAACTTTCCTGGGTGGCATGCAAACTGACTATCATAAAGCAACAACAATTCATCTTCCTTGAATACCTTTTGTCAGATACGTCGATCATGCCATGCTTTTTCATGAGCCTTCTGAACCTATTGGTGAAAATTAGCAATGAACTGATCCTCTTCCAAGGCCACCAGCTATGCTAAGCATTCCTCCATGATGTCAGGTTCTGCCATGTTTGTAAAAGCTGCAATGCACAGGCTGGGGATGATGTATTCCATGGGCATGATGGCCTCCTTCCCGTAGACCATCCTGAAAGGCGTTTTTTCGGTCAGCTTCTTGTATGTGGTCCTATAGGCCTAGAGCAATGAGGGGATGCACACGTCCTAATCACTTCAATCAGTATTATAGACCTTAGTTAGCGCATGTTCCAAATTTTTTTTGAATGCCTCTACTGCCCCATTCGCCTGTGGGTGGTATGGGGTACTATTCACATGGTGGATCTAAAATTATTTTGTCAAAGCTTCGATAGTTTCATTAACAAAATGTGAACCTCTATCACTCATTAAGATCTTTGGGTAGCCAAACCTAGTCAGAATGTGCTCAAAGATGAAGTGCATAGCAGTATCTGCAGTGAAATCCTTTACAACCTTCACTTCCGCCCATTTGGTGACATAATAAGTATCTGTATAGGATACTATACCTGTATAGGATGTTTGTGTATAAATATCTCAAAACTAAATAAGGATATTGAAATTTCAAATTGTGAGCGTATAGGAGCTATATAAGATCATGAATGGACATAAATTAGGGAACTTATAGATAAATTAGGGAAATTATTTGAAAAAAATAAGTTACATGTGTTGCAATATTGTATTGCAGGTGATATCTCGTCACAGGATGAGACAATTTGGGGTTTCTCAATTCATTTCTGGAAATGATGCCTCCTGTAGATTTGGTCAATAACATTAGGGAAATTATTTGAAAAACATAAGTTACATGTGTTGCAATGTTGTATTGAAGGTTATCTCTTGTCACATGAGGAGATATTTTGGGGTTTCTCACTTCATTTCTGGAAACAATGCCTCATGCAAATTTTCTTAAGAACATATTACAAGAATATGCAGATAAGAAATCTATGAAATTTCCCATCTACAACACTATAAGTGAGGGAACAAACCATCTCTTGAAATTCAAGTCCAATGTAAAAATCAATGGGGAAATGTATGAGTCCACCTCTGGTTAAAAAACAACAAGGTGTCACAAAAGGCTACAACCAACAAAACTGTTGAAGATTTGCAAAAGAAGGGCTTACTTCTTCAGTTTGAAAATGCCGATGTTTAATATTTGCAAAATCATGCTCTACAAGGGAACCCTAAACAATGTGAAAACCCTATATTTTCAAGTTTTCAAGACAAGGAATATAGACTTACCATTTCACTGACTTGCAAGCAAGTTTTGGAACATGTTATTTCGAAATTTTAAACCCACATTCCAGTCTCTTCAAGAAGCCCTACTTTTGATGAATGATCGAATGCCTTGGAAGAATGAGACTGTGATTAGGCCATATATGGGGAAATCTTGTGGGGAAGGGAACACCAAATAAAATTTAGGTAGAAGCCACCAAGAAACACTCAGGGTCTATATATATCTATAATTATGTAATGACATGCATTAATCCTTATAGTTAGAAAACCATATATTGAGACAACCTCAAGCTAGATAGGAATTCTACGTTTTTGGGTATAAGGGTTTTGGGAGCGATAATTAAATTAAATATTTGTAAGCTATGAAGGTGGGTAGGGGGAGTTTAAAATGTAAGGTAGCATGTGAACACTTTGTTGACTATTTTTGGCTATGAAAAATGGTTGTTAGCACTTCCCATTCAATCACAGGTTGATTTTTATTTAGTAATATAATTTATAATGTAATTGTTAATTTAAAAAAAATAAAAGATTATTAATAATAAATTAAAATCAACAATCATGTGATAGAAAATAGTGATTTATTTTATTATTTAATAACCAATTTACACTAATGGTTACATTTAAAAAAAATCATGTAATTTGAATTAGTAGAGGTAGACTTTAGTTGATAATTTTATCAATTGTTATATGATGTCCTAAATTAGTATCATTAATGCACATTCAATCCATATTTTGGTGAGTAGAATGGCATCTTGAAAAAAATAATTTCCATTCATGGAATTCAATACTCAATAGAAGGATTTAGTTATCCATACACATCCACGAATCATAATATGATAATCTTCATGTATTGACTTGTGATTTGATCTATCAACCTTTACATTGGATTGCAAAGATCAACATAGCAGCGCTTAAAAATATCTTGTAGTTGATCCCTACAATGCATTTTCCAATCATCCTAAAGCTCCTTGAAATTCCCATGGATGATAACTTCCCATTCAATCACAAGGTTGGTTTCCTGTTGGGTGTAAAATAGATAGTGATGGGGTGTACTGTTAAGTCACTTCATTATGTGAAGGTCACCGGTTCGAAACTCCGTGGGAAAAAATCCACTCATGTTAAGGGCTGGTGTGGCCTATGATGGGTGCGATCCCTGGGTGATTTTTACGGATTAGATGCCCCTAGGTCGTGGTTTATCAAGCCACAGGTCAAGCTTGATGTAATCTTTGGAGAACTCAGACCATTTGAAAATAAAACAAGGTTGGTTAGTGGACAATCTATCAAGATTACTGTGAATGTAGAAATCCTTTACAAGAGAATTCACCTTTATAAATTATAAAATGGGAGAGAATAAATTTCTTAAATTACTCATTATTTCTTCATGAAAATTTGTATACACATTGGCATAGTGTCGTAAATGTAGGATTATTTATTGGAATGAATTATGGGGGAGATTTAACCTAAGGTATAATTTTATTTTATTTTATTTGAGATTGTACTAAGATCTAATAGATTGACACAATTTGTACTTTGAAACATTTTTTATTTTATGGAGTTGAAAAAATAAAGAATTTATTTTCGCATAAGTTATAGACATGCAATATCACAAGTAATGGCATGATATAATTAAGAATTTTATGCATTTAAAGAAACAATATTAAGAAAAGATCACAAAATATTTCTTTTAGAAATAGTTTGATGCAACACATCACAGGCTATTAATTTCAAGGATAGGATGTAGCCATTACAATTATATACTCATTAGGAGCTCAACATGTGACTTGTAGGAATTGAACATAAATAGGGATGATAAAAATCTTTCCTCACAACCACCTAAGTAAATCCTATTAACAACTATATTGTTTTAATTTTTTGATTCTAAGTACCATTTTGATTATACATATGTTCATAGAATTCCAAAATTGCCGAAGAAAATGTTTCTACCTTAGCAACTTTCCAAAATTCATTAATAACTTATACACTTTTCCAAAATTCCTTTTATTGCATTTTATAATGGGTTTATAATTAATTTCTTGTGTAATTATATACAATTCAAGAATTTTATTGACATTTGTTTGTCGATTAATTTTTGTGAGTCTTATTTGAGTCTCAAAACCCTCCCATATCGTCAATGCATGCATCTACCATAACCATGTTAAATTTCAGTGCATACAAGCACAAATTGAAAAAAATTCAACGTTGGTCTCATTCTCAAGTCACATAACGATTAGCTCAAGAGACATTTGCAACCCTCTAGAAATTGTTTCACTGAAACTTGCAAAGAATAGATAGTGAAAATAAATAAATTATACAATCAACTGATAACACTTTCAAATGATGATGGTGGTGATGAGAATAATGGTGACACCTCATGGTAATAAAGAAACAAATATATTAGTCAACAAAAATCATTAGGTCATCAATGAAAACAAAATAGTATAATTTGTTAGTACCATGTTACATAATGAATCAATTAAAACCAACTTTTAACACCTAAACATTAATTTAGTCAATTTTCTAAAAATAATTATGACACCCCCTAGTGGGAAATATGTTGTTACTTTCCATGATATATAAGAGCCCATGATTTATAGGGGCTCAACATGATGACAAAAATGACATTCTTTTGTGTGGGCTCCCCTTGCCAAGTCAGTCTGATCCACAAACTAATCACACATTGGGTGCCCTTACTGGGTGGGAGCCTTGGCATGCCTAGCAAGCGACACCCCCATGGATGCTTGGGCCCCTTCCTTCGTGTGGGTGCACCCAGGGTGAGGATGTTCTCCCTGTCATGTGCATCACGCTATGAATTTTCCCATTGGCTTCTTCGCTCATATTTCATCATTCACTCAACTGCTCATATGTCTTGTACTCATTGATTATTTCGCATGTTTTCTCGACTATGATGTAACTTGGTTCACCTATCTCAAAATTCGCATTGTATAATCTATGTGCCCAACTTGTTTCCCTATCTTCGTGTCATGCAAGTCAATTTTTGGCACCCGGGTGCCCCACCTTTGTTTCGGTGCACCCAGGGCACACACCCTTTAAATGCACATGATGTCCTCATTTCACTTCACTCATTCGATTTACCCATCACGTCGCTCATTGTGTCGCCCATAGTGCACACCCCATTTTCCTATGCATGCTCGGGTGCCTTACCTTCATGCAGGCGCGCCCAGGGTGCTCACCTCCATGTTGTACATGAAACACCCCCACGATCGCACTTTGGTTCAAAATTTGGTTTTTATCCACTTTGAGTGCACATAGAAAATCATGGGCTAACCTTAATTATTTTATGCGAGCACCCCTTTCCATGTCAACCACCAAATCATCACATGGGCACGTGTATCAGGCAAGTTCCCTAGCATGCCAAGGATGCGACACCCCCATGGGTGCCCATGCATGCACATCCAGGGTGTGGGCGTTCCCCCTACCATACACATCACACTATAACTTTTCCTGTTGGTTACTTTTATCATATGTCATCATTCACCTGACTGCTTGCACATATTGTCCTTGCTTATTTATCACATCTGCATGATCGCCATGTCACCCATTTCATTCGTCACCTAACTTTCCTAGTCCATCCGACATTCCCAACTCGCCCGTTCGTCGACGTGTATTGCAAGTTTCCTTTGGGTTCTCGGGAACCCCACCTTCATGTGGACATGCCTAGTGCACACACATTTGTCATGCAAATGACACCCTTGGTTCACTTCACTCATTCAATTTTCTCATCGTGTCACTCATCGTACACACCTAATTTTCTCGTGGGCACCTAGGTGTCCTGCCTTAGTGTGGGTGCACCTAGGGCACTTTACATTGTGTTGTGCACGCTAAACCTACATGTTTTCACTTCAGTTCCTACTTCAGTTTTTCACCACTTTGAGTGGGCATGGGAAGTTATGGGCTTCCATTGGCCTTGGTGCCAACTCGGGGTCTTGACATACTCCCCCACTTCAAAATGGTTGTCGTCCTCGACAACAACTCCACTTGGTTAACTTCATCACCAAGTCTAACCTATCACAAAGTTCCATCAACTCCAACATATGTTGTCCATGTTTCATGAACTCCTTTCCTTCTTCATATGAACCTTCCCTAAGGCTCAAGTCTTCATCATGTGGGAAAGACTCATATTTTAAATGGATAATTTTATCATTTGTTTGTCAAATTATTTGTGTGGTTCTTATTTGAGTCTTCAAACCCTCCCATACTTCCAAGACATGTGTATACTATAACCATGTAAAATTTCAATGTATACAAGCACAAACAAACAAAAAAACTCAATGTTGGCCCCTTTCACAGGTAACTCTGTGTAGGGTCAATTAATTAAACCATAATTTCAACTAATTGGTAATTCTTAAGTGTTGGATTGGTAGTCAGAGGTAGGTCTGCAACAAGTAATAATAATATTGACATCAATGATAATTGGTTCCTAGCTAGCCATCATTTTTACATTCATGAGGACTCATATCCTTAAATAATGGAAGTAGGAGCATAAGAGGCATATAATAAATTATGTGTGATTCATTGAGGAATCATTCATTTTAATATAAATTATGTTGACAATGATGATGATGCTAATGATGATGTGGATGAAATGTTAGTGAGAACAAATTTTCCCAGTGAAATACTACCAAAAATGAGAAATAGTAAGTGACCCAACAAAAAGTGACTAATACAAATGACTAATTTAGTCTTGGGCTAAAATAGACAACTAGTTAATAAGTAAGACAACTAAAAATGACTAACGTGAATGACTAAAATATTTTAGGAACAAAAATACAACTACTTAACAAGTACTACGATAATACAAATCAGTCATTTATATTAGTCATTTTAATTTTGCATGAAAAATTCAAGATGATGGATGGAGATCCATGTGAATAGAGCCTAGTCAATAATATTTTCCTTAAAAAATAATTGAGAGTGTGTTTGGGTTTGTAAAGAAAACACATCAAAACTTAAAAAAAGAAGAATAAGTGTGCCTATATATGCAACATAAGTACATATCAAAACCTTCCATGGAAATAAATTTATCCTCCATCTCTAAGGGTTCTTTTGTCCACCTCAAGTTACTAAGAAAAAATTTATGTGATTGGTGCAAATATAGTTCATAACCTCTTGTCACCATACAAATTCAACCCTAATTTGAGTAGCCCATGTAACCATTAGAAGATTATGGATACATTTTTTAAAGAAAACATGTATATATATTTAAGTTTATATAATTTAAACACATACTATAACCTCTTGGTGACATGAATTCCAAAAAATTCATGGAAAAAGAGAAAATGCAAAAGACAAATTCCAGCAAATGCAAATCAAATACTTTCCACTTCCATGAAAAAAACCAAATAAACAGGGCTAACACGTTGTAGGGTTCTCAAGTTCCCAAGGATAATTTCTATTTACTTGACATTCAAAGGAAAATTAAGTAAAGAACATTAATGTGGGAGGATTTTCTAATGTTTGTGGCACCCAAAAATCGTTGTTGCTACTAATATTTATTTACATTTGGGGTCGTCTCTAGCAACAGAATAAGTTGCGAGAAAATAGATATAAGTGAAAGTTATTTTAAAATTGGTGGTAGGATGTCACCAATGGATCGTTTCAGGAAGACCAAAACCCCCGTCCATCCCAATGATAGTGGAGATGCTAACCCTAACTCCACAAGTATGCTCATTCTAATTCTTCTATTTATCCATCTATCTTTTATTTATTTCTACATCTTCTTGTTTCTATTGTTAAAGCCTCCTATCTTGGCATTTGATTGAGGAGAGAGGTTGTGTGAAATAGGGATAGATCAATGACACTTATTATCATTCCCTTCATGTTTCTTTTAGGGTAAATAACAAGTGAAGGTTGCAATAACTATTATGTTCTTCCTTTTGTGGTTGTGTATCAATAGGTTTTTTTAAGGTTCCATTTCAACTTTTACTAAGAAGTGAGACCTTCATATGTGGCCAAAATGGATTGGAAGGATGTATCGCACTTAGTTTTCGGTTAAATTGCAAGGATAAGGTTTTTTTTCCCTTAAAGCCAACCATAAATTGCACCTGGCCCAAATTTATTATTTATGCCTTTGAATAAGTCAATCTTGATGGCTGTCCTAATGACGTGCCACCATATTCACTAGATAAGCACAATATGATTGAAATATTTCCCCCTTTTTTCAACTATAATCTATCATTTCGAAATTATATCATGTTCCCGACCTCTACAGTGGAAAATAATGGTGGGAAAAAATTCAAGAAATGATAATATCATTTGGAAGAGAATAAAAATTACATTTGGATGAGTGAATCACATGTGCTATAAAAATGGCTTCTTTATTTAATTTATGTGCCTAGAGAGAGTTTCATACTTGAATACTTCCTAATATCATGCTTTTTATAAATGTAATTTCCATGCTAATTTTTCCTAATTAAGTAAAAATAACTTCACCTAAACCAATTCCTAACTTTAGTTATAAAAAAGTGGTTTTAAAAAATTACCATTTGTACATTAATTGATGTGTTTGGAAGTATCCTTCCCATGTAATTATAATTAGAAAATAATATAGGTAACCTCCTCTCTGGCTCTTATTTTTATTTTTTTTGTTAGAATTTTCAACTAATGGGCATTTGTGGTTTATGGAATCATTCATATGTTTCTTTTTCCATTGATTAACTTTAAATATTTAGGTTAGTTCAATGGTTGCAGGCCCTTATTCTGTAGGTGTATGGTTCTCCTACATATTCCTACTACCCCCCTACTGGATTGGTCCTAGAGTACATATGAACCTGGTAGTTTTTTCTTTGCCCCTGAATCCTTGTGCACGCATATTTTTCAGTTCAGAGTGGTCAGACGTTTTTGCACAGGGTGTGATCCTTTTTCTGTCAGCCTTTCTCGAGATGGATAATCGCCCCCACGGATATTCCCTCCCAGGATGGACCTTCCCCTGAAGATGTTGTTGCATTAAACACATTTGTGGTGGTTTCTCGATGTTTTTGAAAACATGGGTTGTCCAAATTCATTAAGTGTTTTGAAGAGATCCCCAAGATTCAGATATGTGTCTGCCAGGCCCACTCCTCAGCTCTCCAGTTGGCAGAACGAGGTTTAATTGGCCAATTCATGGGATTTTGGCCTTCCCATTGCATAGTAAAATCTTGGGTTGAGAAAAACTGGAATCCTCTTATCAAAGGAGATGTCATTTCCTCTTATTTGGGAAGGGATTATTTAACTTCTAATTTGAGAATAAGCCTAACAGGGACTTGGTCTTTCAGAGTGGCCCTTATTTCATGGGTACTCAAGGGATATACCTGGACCGCTAGAGCCCAAGTTTCAACCTGAAGTGTGATGTCCCCTCTTATTTCCCAGTCTGGGTGAAACTTCCTTACCTTCCCCTTCATTGTTGGAATGATGAAACTTTCAGATTGATTGGTAAACCCCTTGGAAAACACATAGACAGTTCTGAGCCTAAGAATGGCCTCTTCTCCTATGCTCGGATTTTTTTGGAGGTCGACCTTGAAAAGGGCCTCCCAAATTTTTTTACTCTTTTTATGGATAGTTGGTACCATATTTAGTAAGTGGACTATGGCCAACTTCCTTTCAAGTACAAGAAGTGTCACGAATATGGCCACTTCACCAAAATTTCCCCAAGCACTAGGAGGCCCAAGTGCCTCCAAGAGAAAAATCAAAGGAAGAATGGTAGCAGGTTAAAAGGAGAAAAAACTCTTAGCACCCTCAGCAGTCGAGCCCTTCCAAGAACCCCTCGGTTCCTCGTAGTGGGGGGCCTCCCCCTCCCCCCCTAGGGTCGGGTCTTCCTTGGTCCATGGGTTGGATTTGGAGAAACCATTCAAGGTGTTAGGAAATGCTCTAGATTTGGTTGAGGTGGCTTTTGATTCTATTAGGGTGGTTACTCCCCTCGGTTTGGTCACTCAGAAATCACTCTAAGGTGTGCAAGGACCTGAATCTTAGCCCTCCAAAACTCTTAATCTGGAGAACTCATGTATCGAAACATCGAGAAACTATGAAGATTCCTCTTCGAAGGAAGAACGTATAGTAGGATTTCAATCATCAAAAGAGGGACCAAGTACTTCAACACATCCTAGCTCCATGGAAGATCACCTAGCAACAGTTAGAACAAAGAAGGTAGGTGGTGAAGGGAAAAGATTGGGGAGAAAGAAAAACAAGGAAATCAGAAAGGAAAAGACAAAAAAAGACAAGTATCTTAGGTTCGATCACACCATCTCTTGATAGCTAGCTGGATTCAGAAAAAAAGGAGGTGGAGATAAAAAAGGAAACAACATGGGCCCTAGAAAGGGGGAAAGAAACTCAAAAAAGTGAATAATGAATATAATCTCTTGGAACTGTAGGGGGCTCGGAATAGAAAATAGACTAAGGGAAATCAAATCTCTGATCAAAAAATAAAATAAAACCATCACACTTCTGCAAGAGACAAAGCTGGAAGAGAAAAATATTCACGCATCCCATAACAATATTTGGATCCAAAGTAATATCGAGATAGTAATCTCACGGGGAGCCTTGGGAGGTTTATGCACATTGTGGAATCTGATGAAACTCAAACTGGTAAGCTCCACTAAATCCACTCATTCGATCACAGCCTGCTTTACTCACATTTATCTTAAGCATCCTTTCACGATTATAAATGTTCACATGCCTACTCATTACTGGGAGAAGCAAGAGTGCTGGAAATCCCTGATGGAGCTCAAAGACTCTGAATATGGGGAAAATTGTATCCTTGGTGGATATTTCAACACTACCATGAGTTGAATCGAGAAGAGAGGTGGAACTTCTATCTAGGATGCCTTCTAGGAAAACATGGAAGACTTAATGTTATCCCTAAATATTTTTGATGTTAAACCGAAGAAGTTCCTCTACACTTGGTCAACTAAGAGAGTGGGGTTGGGGCACATTGCAGCTAGACTAGAGAGATAACTTGTTTCTGATAATATTATCACTATCAACATCTTCCTCGAATCACCCATCCTTCCCTAAGAGGGTTCTGACCATAGCCCCATTTCTGTTATGATGTCCTTACCTCAAGACCTTGGGCCTATCCCTTTTTGGTTCTCTCCTTTGTTGTTGGAGTCGTAAGAGTTATTGGATTTGGTTGCCCTCTCTTTGGTGGCTTGGGTGAATGGCATTCCAATCACCATTGGGAAAATAAAATCCATTGATTGAAAAAATATATTAAAAAATGGGATAAGGAAAGCATTTCAAGAATATTAGGGAGCATAAAAAACATAGAAGAAAAGTTGGCCGCTATTCAAGGAGATATGGAAAAGAATGAGGTTATTGTTTCAGATTTCCAGAAGGAAGCAAAAACTTTCAAATCCCTTCACTCGAACCTCAGGAAAGAGGAAAAATATTGTAGGTTTAATTCAAGAAATAATTGGTTAAGGGTAGGTGATAGAAACAAAAAATTATTTCAAAAACAAGCCAAATGAAAAGAACAAAAAAACAAGATATCACATATTAGTCGTGGAGGCAAAAATATTGATATATTTGAGGAACTTAAGGGAGTATTTGTTGAACTTTTTGGAATATTTATACTGGTGGCCCTAGAGAGGGTGTTGAGGATGAGGATTAGTTCCTCGATCCCATCTTGGAAGTAATCACAGAGGAGATGAACCTAAAAATTTCACTCCCCACCAAGAAGGAGGAAATAAAGAGAGTGATTTTCTCCTTCTCTCTGAACAAAGCCCATGGGCCAATGGTTTCACCGCTAGCTTCTACCACTTTTTCTGGGAAATAGTCTAGAAATATTTATGCAGAATGGTGGGATATTCCTTTAAGGATTTTGTAATGGGAGGGGGAATCAACTTGTAATATTCCCAATTAGTCCTAAGCTAATGGGAATATTCATTTTTGTTTTATTTTTCTGTTTAAAGACTAAAAATGTAAAGGAGTTCATAATACTCCTAAACAGTGAATAAATCAATGCCAAATGTGAAAAAGGCTAATCTTGGCTATGTAAGCAAGCACCCTTAGGTGTGAAAGGGGCTGGATATTTTGACTGGGTCAACCATGACCAAATCTACAACGTTGTCTTGGAGGAGTGGCCATCAATGAGGCACAACACAGTTTTAGATGGAGATGGGTTGTGTGAAAGAAGCCATTTCATTGAAGGTGGTTTAGGATTTACAAGCTCTTAACTTATAAAAGGAAGAGGATGGTAGCATGAGAAGGTTGTTGAATGATATGGGTTTTTATGTATTGTCTATTTAGACATACAAATTTCTTTGGCTGTTTAGCCTAGATTGCAAATGTTGTTTAGCATTGGGTGTTCCTGATTGGGAATCCCACCTCTTCCCATTGAGTAGCTCTTGGGAGAGTCTTGTATTGCATAGTCCATTATCTGGCCAAAGGCCAAGCTACTTATTTCAACTAAAACACAGATCCTGTTGAGGGTTTGGTTGTCTTTGCAAGTTGCAGCAAGTGGAGGCTAGATCTACTCAGATCTAGACCATTTCAGTGCCCTTTTTTAGTGGAGCAGGCTTCTATGTAATATTCCAAATTGGAAATAGTAACAATATAAGACATAATAATGTAAAACACAACAAATCTTATCATGACATGAGAGGGATCAATATGTAGCCATCATTTTATTAATATATCAAAAAAAATATACAAAAATATCTTGAGGGACAAGCCACTCAAGCAATAAGAACAATCCTCCAATGATCAGAATAATCAGCACATGAGTCAATATGCCGGAGAGCAATGACAACGCTATCTATATCAGTGTAGTTGCTTCTATAAACATACATAAATGGAATATGGCTGATAGAAACAAAATAAATGTCTAGAAAAGAAGAAAATATAGTGCTCTAAAAGGAATGCACTCAAGCCACAAGATGGCTGAAATACACCAAAGAACCAAGCATTGGAAATGTGTACTGCTACTATTTCTGCTACTGGAAACTCCTAATTCTGAGGAAAAGAACCATGTGCAGAAGGCTGTTAGATTTCTTTGAATGATCTGGGATTTTAACCACGGATTCTACTCAAGAAACCCAAAAAAACCAAGAAATGGTTTGGCCAAACCTTAGCTTTGTATATTCGGCCATTTTTGGGTTACCAACTGCAAAAAATCACTAAATAACGTAGTCATGGACTGGAAATGAACTGTGAGGGATGGTAGATATTTTTCCTGATGCAAAAATTATATAAATATGCCCAGGAGCCCTCCTTGCTGGTCCTCCAATGGATAGGCTACCTCTCCACTGAAAAACAAGCCCAGAATTGGCTCTATGTGATCCTCCTTTGTTGCACCCTGCAACACAACCCAGATCTAAACAGAAAATGTGTTGTATCTAAAGGAGGTAGCTTTGCCAAAATGACGGAATGAGGAAATTCAGCTCAAAGAACCTCTCCTTCCCTGAGGATGAGGTAGGGATTCCTAACCAAGAACACCCTTGTGCTAAATAGCACAGCAACCCTACTAAACAGCAAAGGAATGCAAAGTATAAATAGACCAATATCAAAATGATAATCTAAAACATGAATAAAAATGGTTTCCATCCCCTCCATATATAGCATGAGAGCCTACTCACATCGGTTCCCATCCATACTTGCCACCAAGCTCATGCAAGTTGTCCTCCACTAAAACTGCGTTGTCTTATCATAAAGGCCACTCCTCCATGACATCACTGTTGATTTGGTCAAAGTTGACTGAATCAACATGATCCAATCCCTGTTCACACCCAAAGGCACATAATCCAACTTCTTATTCTTCCTCCTTTCACATTAGGAGTGTTATTATTCCTTCTAAAGGGGTTTTATGAGCCTCCCACCCACTTATTCACCTACCTAGTGATAAAACAAACTATAATATTCCATTTAGATGAAGGCTAAAATTTTGGACTATTACAGTCCTCCCCTCCAAAAATTTTCTTGTCCTCAAGCAACTGTAAAGGTGGAGCAAAGTTCCTCCCTTCTTCCCCTTGTGGCCTCCTCATCAATAGTCCCCACCACTCCTCAAGATAATCTACAATAAATTTTCCCTCCAATGGCTCCTCCCAAGTAAGAAAAACAAAATGTCTCACATCATGAAAAGGTGAAAGGTGTAAGTGGAAACCTTGTTGCTGTCCAATGGCCTCCTCAAGGTAGGAGTGATGATAAACATAGGGAATATCATCCCCAATGAGAGTCTCCCATACCCATGCTATCATCCAAATGAAATGAGCCATTCTAGGTAGCTCATCAAACAAGTTATCAACCTCCAGTTTATGCAATGTGTTGGGGCTGCATGGAGAGATTAGATTTTCCCATCCAAGTTGTTTCTCTCTCCATTTATGGTAAGTATGGGGTTGCTGCTGATCTTGGGCTGAAATTTCATGGCCTCCAAGAAGCAGCCCAAGTTACCCCACAAAATGAATTAGCCATGAAGTGCCTCTTCCAAGAACTCAAGTTCTCCAAATGGCTCCTCCCACATGAGGAAAAGAGATGTAGTATGACAATCATGGTTTGCCCATTGTTTCTCCTGAAACATACAATATGTAAATTAGGGAGAATAATACTCCCAATGGGCACCTCCAACTCTTGTCCCACTCTCCAAACAAAGCTCCCCATGAACATAATAATTTTAGCAATATATGGAAGCAAAAACCAATGAAAACAAGTTTCCATATGACAACTGGAAATTGGATCATAGTTCTACACATGGAACCAGCACAGTGCACCCCTTTCTTGCCTCAAAACAAAGAATAACAAGTGCCCTTCTAGGCACTTTTTTTCTGCCACAATCATCCCATAAGATGGAATCATAAATGTAAAATGTGGTGTCAATGGTGCACACCAAGAATCATGTGGCTTCCCCCACAAACCACCAATAGAATGGCCAATATCAACGCTGCAGATGGCCTCAATTACAAGACAATAAAATATAAAAGAAGGAAGGATACTCCTTGGTACAATATGCTGCTCATATAAAGTAAATAAGTGCAAATAATAATGCAAAAATGTACCTTTTCTACTATGTACTCTGGTCATTGAGCTGAAATGGCTCAACTAAAAGTTCTCCCTCACTCTCCATGAGTAGGGAAGTGGCTGTGAAAACCTCTCCATCACCATCTGAGCTATGCATCACTCCATATGCTAATATATATCATGCTGGATGCCCTCCCAAGTGAACTCCTCCATCAAAGAATGATATGCATCAAAGTGCATAGAAAGGAAGTCCTCATGTGTTGCATGTAGCAGCTTCTCCTTGAGCTTAGAAGCTTTAGTCAAGAAGACTCTGCCATGAGAATAGATGACCACATCATCCACCATATATCTATCATTTCCATCCGAGTCATCAAGAATCATGCAAGCACCAAGATCCTTGGAGTACTCTACCAAGAGTTGAGACCTCCAATATGGATCAATCCTCCTAAGAGACAATGCTGATGATCTGGATTGTGAAGCTCCCCACATGCTGTTGTCTACTCCTTTGACATCCCCCATGCCAAAGTCATCCTCCAAAGTGCTGCCATGCCCATCATGCAGTCGCTCATGCTCAAATAGAAATGGTGACTTTTTGAAGTTGGCTTCCCATGAGAAGCTATTATCCAAAAAGAACCTCCTGATCCTGGCCAATGTAAGCATGAGTGGCCTCAATTTGCTCCAATGTATGGAGGATTCCTTCCTCAAAGGAAGTACCCTTTGTTTCTCCAAATCCATGGAGCAACTCCCTTGCACCATGGTGGTGCCTACATCCTCCATCACTGCAGCAACTTTTGTCAACGCAGAATAGGTAATGAGAGTGGGTAATGCTGAAAATGGGAGAATGCCTCCCTCCTCCTTGAGTCTACCCCAAAATATCTGCGCTGTAATAGACCCTCCAAAGTATCGAACTCTCCAGGATCTAAGAGTGGTGAACCAAATGGTAAGATGTCTCCCACCAACTCTAGATCTGGTGGTCTCCTGGGTGGAATTCCCCCATGTAATGAGACATCAAAATCTGAAGTGAACTGTATATATGAGTGGATTGATTTGTCCCTCTCTTCACTGCGCAATACAGTCTCCTTATTTTGTGCAGAAACCTCCCGAGGTAGATAAGGGTGAATCCCTTGATGCTAATCCTTCCTTTCTTCCCATTTCATCTCACAATCCACAAAAACTGATGCATGTTACTCCTGAATTGTGTTTTGGTTCCCACATGTTGAATCATTTGGAACTCCTTGCAAAGACACAAAAGCTCCTCTAATGGAAACAATGTCTCCCTTTCCACCTCCATGTGTTGATGGATCTTCTCCCAATGGTACAACGATGTTAGCTCTTCTCTGCTCATCCTCTTCATCAATATTTGAGAATGCCTCATCATTAATGAGAGACCCTTGATCTTGGTCTTCCCTTGAAGGAGGAAACTTTATGTCTTCATCTATAGAAGAGGGCTCTTCAAGAAGCGGGGATCTTGCCCTTGGCAAGGCATCATGTATGTTTTTATCCCCTTCAAAGAAATAAGGAGTGGAGTGGGTAGAATAGATCTCTCCAACTTATGCAAAGGTTTTGATTTTTTGGGTTCAACAAATGATGTTTTACAATGTTTAATATCAAATATTCTCACTAATTTATTTGTGAACCCAACATAAGTGTTTACATTTTCATGTTTAAATGAAGTAGAACTACAAAACCACCAATCATGGGCCATACCTTTGAGGTGCAGCGCTGCTACTCTGATGGCCTCCTTTTCTGAAACTTGGTGTAGTTGGAAAGAGGAATCTAGCTCCTTCACCCAAGCTTTGGATGTGCATATTACTGATCCATCAAAGTGAGATAGAAAGATTCTACCTCTCTTGCTTCTATTATGTTTTTTGGATCTTCTGTCTTCCTTGAGTTGGAAAAACCCTTGGAAGTCAAAGTGCTCTTTGAATCTCCATGATTGAGATTCATACTCCTGAAGATAGTCACTCAAGGTCTCCTCCCTTGGTGCATATTCTTCCTCCATCCTTCTTGCAGTGAATGTGGGCAATAAACTGCGTTGTGGATCTGCATGTGTGGCTAAATTTCCACACCCATCTTGTGAATATCTAGGGCTTGCTTCACTTCCAAACCCTCTAGGAATTTTTCTACACTTCGCTCCTTTCATCTCCTTGAGATATTCTTTGATAATTTTCATAGTTTGGAAAAGAAGTTGGGAGATCCTTTCTTCCTTCATTTCTCCAAATAGTGGAGTCATGCCTTTGTTTCTTCTATGCATCTTCTCTTCTCTGTGAGAAGAAGCTTCTCCTTCTAATGGCATAATGTCTTGAATGCACAGGCTAAGCCAAGATTATGCTCCGATACCACTGTAATATTCCAAATTGGAAATAGTAGCAATATAAGACATAATAATGTAAAACACAGAAAATTTGATCATGACATGAGAGGGATCAATATGCAGCCATCATTTTATTAATATATCCACAACAATATAAAAAAAAATCTTGAGGGACAAACCACTCAAGCAATAAGAACAATCCTCCAATGATCAAAAAAATTAGCACATGAGTTGCTGCAACTGTATAGAATGTCGGAGAGCAGTGAAAGCACTGTCTATATTAGTGTAGTTGCTGCTATAAACATACAGAAATGGAATATGGCTGATAGAAACAAAATAAATGTCCAGAAAAGAAGAAAATGCAGTGCTCCTAAAGGAATGCACTCAAGCCACAAGATGGCTGAAATACACCAAAGAACCAAGCACTGGAAATGTGTATTGCTACTGTTGCTGCTACTGGAAACTCCTAATTCTGATGCAAAGAACCATGTGCAGAAGGTTTTTATCATGCTTCAAATGATCTAGGATTTTAACCACGGATTATACTCAAGAAACCCAGAAAAACCCATAAATGGTTTGGCCAGATCTTAACTTTGGATTTTTCGGCCATTTTTGGGTTACCCACTACAACGACTCACTAAAATAACGTAGTCATGGATTGGAAATGCACTGTGAGGGATGGGAGATGGTTGGCCTGATGCAAAAAATATAAAAATATGCCTAGGAGCCCTCCTTGTTGATCCTCCAATGGATAGGCTACCTCTCCACTGAAAAACAAGCCCAGAATTGGCTCTATGTGATCCTCCTTTGCTGCACCCTACAACACAACCCAGCTCTAAACAAAAAATGCATTGTAGATGAAGGATATAGCTTGGAAAAAATTCCAGAATGAGGAAATTCAGCTCAAAGAACCTCTCCTTCCCTGAGGATGAGGTAGGGATTCCCAACTAGGAACACCCTTGTGCTAAACATAGCAGTAACCCTGCTAAACAACAAAGGAATGTAAAGTATAAATAGAACAATATCAAAATGATAATATAAAACATGAATAACAATGGCTTTCATCCCCTCCATATATAGCATGAGAGCCTACTCACATCGGGTCCCATCCATACTTGCCACCAAGCTCATGCAAGTTGTCCTCCACTAAAACTGTGTTGTCTTATCATAAAGGCCACTCCTCCATGACATCATTGTTGATTTGGTCAAAGTTGACTGAATCAACATGATGCAATCCCTATTAGCACCCAAAGGCGCTTAATCCAGCTGCTTATTCTTCCTCCTTTCACATTAGGAGTGTTACTATTCCTTCTAAAGGGGTTTTATGAGCCTCCCCACCCACTTATTCACCTACCTAGTGATAAAACAAACTATAATATTTCGTTTAGGTGAAGGATAAATTTTTGGAATATTACATTCTACTTCATTGGGAGGAGTGTATTAGAGTGTTTGGGCTACATTTTCATTTCTTGGCATGTGTCCAACCACATTCTAAACCCTACAATGCATTTTTACTTCCAAATCTGCGTTATTCCTGAAGGTGTTGTTGCAGGGTCTTTTGGCATACCATCCAGAGAGTTGATTTTCAAGTGTTGGGGATCTTCCCTTCACTTTGGAGATCCATTGGAGGGATCATTTTATTGTTTCATATAAGATCAGATCCAATTCCAGATCTACATATTTCTACATATCTGTAGCCTTAAAACTCAGATCTACTCATTGTACATGGTGTAATGCTAAAAACCCCAAGGGGATTATGAAGAAGAGCCAATATAGTGTATGGATCTGTCATAGATCTAAATTTTCATGCATTGTTTTGCTCTAGATCTGAAGTGTAATAAAAAACTGTTTGCAGCCAATAAAATAACATTGTCAAGATCTTTTCAGTCTTAATACATCATTACAACACCTCTTTTTGAGGTTTTTCTTCTATTGGTGACTTGTATTTCCAACTATGCATCTTATGGGCCTCTGTTGGAGAGGTAAATCCCCTCTACAGACAGAGGCGATCCCTACTAGCTTAGATCGGGTCTAGCAACAATCGTATCACATTAAGGTGCAAATTCCTAATTGCAATACACCAAATTGCGAAGAAGGCCTACCTTAAGTCCAACGCTGTTGTTCGTAGAGAAGATAGCGCTCCCATTTCGTTGCTCTGACAGATCACAATTCTCCCATTTGTCGCGATCAAACACCTACACACACAAGAAACACAACGAACACACAAGCATAAACCCAATATATACAATTATGTATCAGTCAGAGAAGATACAACTCATAATCACAATGAACAATACGAGTGGAACCATAACCAAAGTCGCTTATCATTAATTAATACAAAGAAAGATACAACCTGGCTCTAACGATGAATCCTCCTTCAGCAGGTCGACAGTGGAATACGTCTTGGTAAAGCTCGCCGGGAATGGGACAAGCCTCTCTCTTCGGTTGTCTTGACAATGATATCCTTGCTACTGATTTGGCTCTATGAGGACTATCAAGGCTCTTGCAGCATTCTTTAGGCTATGAAGGCTCTTGGAGACTAGCTTGCAAAGGAAAATGGCAAGCTTATATAGATGGTGGAAGGGGAGTTGGGATCCCTACGATCATGGGATTGGCCCTATCCTCAAGGAAGCTTCCATGAGAGGTGGAAAACCACTTCCTCTACATGGAGATCCGGAGCCAAACTTCCCAACTCAATTTAGAGACCAGTTTAGGAATTGGTTGGAATCAATTTTCCGCCATTTATTTTTAAAAAACACTCCTTAATAAGCCTGACGTGGGTACAACACTGAGATAGTGCACCAGCTGGCACGCCCTCTTTGGAGTATTTCCCCCATTGGCGCGAGGGCTGAACTGGCTAGTCACGCTAAGGAAAAAAAGGCTATTTTTAGGGTTTTTCACAAGGAATTTCCTTCGGGGGAATGAATGTCTTTGTTCAAGGGAATGCCATGAAAGTGGTTTCAGGTCATGTCACTTCTCACAGGTCACGGAATAAGCCCTCCAATGTGCGGGACAAGTAATTTCAGGGACGGTGACAAATTGTTGTGTAACAGATGCCCTCTAAAGCATGAGGCCCGAAAAAGAGAGAGGGGTGAAATGCTTTACGAGAACGTGTCCAACTGAAAACACTGCCATCGGAAAACCTGCATAGAGAAGTACGACTGATATCTCAAATACATTATATATGTGGTATGGGCGCAACCATCCATAACAGAGTATACAATAATCCAGATCCAAGACATGGACGCAGCCATCCAATGAGGATTTATAAATAGACTCAGGCATGGTCGCAGCCATCTAATGAATGAGTCATGTAACCAATCATAATAATCCCATAATCACAGCCTGGATTCTAACAAACAAAATCCAGGGTTTTGCGCTCCATCTCGACCCGAAAAAAGTACAAGTTCAAGCATGTGAATAAGTGAGCTGAAGTCGAACATGCAAGAACATCGTCTGATTACCGGCCAATGATGAAAGCTGTTAACAGACGCGAGAGATACCACCAATAGTGAAAATGGACCTCAAGGTAATATAGGTACAATCTACGGCATGTGAATCAGTGAGCTGGCGTCGAACACTTGTAGAATCACTCGATCGAAGGCCAATGATGAAAACCTCACGTCGAATGCGAAGAACCTACCATTGAGGCATGCAGGCTCCAAGGCACCAGAAGGGAGTCTCTAGATCAGCTTCCTAGATAATGAGCTGAAGTCGACAGGAGGTGACCTTGATCAAAGGTGGGCCATAATGTTTCCCACATCATCGACATGAGACAGAGGAAAATAATTTTTTTGAATCAGGATCAGATGAGAATCATAGGAAGGTTGAAACTTGCAGAGGTCAAATTATCTTGAACATATCGGCGACACGACAGTGGATTTGGCAGTATTTGACATCAAAAGATCAGAGGTCATGATGACGAGGCGAAGAGCAGATGAGAGGTCAAAATGGATTACCCAAACCCATGGAGGCAAGCAGAAAACGAGATGACATGTCCCCAGCCCGACACGAATGCAGACAAGTGCCATGTTCAAGAGCGACACACTGCCGACACGACGATGATACTGGTTCCATTTTCCCCACCATTTCTAGCGAGTACCCCAATTATTTTTGAAAACAAGCTTGAAGGGGATAGCATATGCTTGTAATATAAATCCGTCCTTTAGACAAATCCATCCTAGTACATTTAACGAGCCCCAGGAAGGAGAAACTCGAATATCGTCATTACGACTGAATCCGATGTGATCAGGGTTTAGCGAGTCTGACAAAGGAAGAACTCGACGTCTTTTCATGTTTAGAGAGTTTGAAAAGACAGCAGAAAAGTAAACTCCAATAGTCCCTTTTCGTAAATAGTTCCTCAGATCCGAAAAGGTAGAAAAATATGTCTAAGAAAACCTCCTAGTCACGACAGGCTAGGGTATTCCTTTTTCATAAATAATCTATCCCAGCCCGAAAAAGGGGTAAAACGTATACTGGGTAGATGTTGTTTCACAGCCACTTTAATGAGATCGAAACGACAAGGGACTCGACAATCTTTTCATGTTTAGAGAGTCAAAAAAGAGCTGAAAGATGACTCCAAAATGAATTTTTCGTGTTTTTACCGAGTCCGAAGAAGTATAAAATGCAACTCGTATCACCGTCGAAGTGCAAAAAAAACCTGTCGTTTTGTACATAAAGGCAAGTGTAAAATCCATTTTTCGACAAAATATATTAAAATATTGAGAAAATTTACTTTTAAAACCTAATTTTGACTCCAAAAGTTATAAATACGCCACAAATAGTAAAAACACATTTAATTTTACTTTTTACCTCATTTGGAGAGCAACAGTGGTCTTTTTGTGTTCGAACTTGCAGCGGTAATTGCGACTAATCCAGGACACCACTCAGATTCTCGTCAGTTCCAGGTAAGATGCGCTCCCTTAAGCTCTGTTTTGATCCATTTTTTATGAATTTCCATTGTGCATTTGATCTCTAGGGGGAACCCTTTGGGATTTTAGGGCTTGGCCCATTGGCGCGGGTATCTGGCACAGACCCGCGCCAAGGGCGCAACGCGATTTCTCGCTTTAAATTTTCAAAATGTGAGCCATCCATCTAGATTTTTGAATGCAACAGAGATCTAACAAAGCATTTTTAATCATTTTGATGCAGGTATTTAGGCATATTGGTTATTGAATGGAAAGAGAGGGAACATGGAGAAGAAGACGAAATGGCCACGGAAAACGAAGCTTGCATGAATGCACTCTGGAACTGTGGTCTCAAGAAATTCTTCCTCACACCATGCTTATGAGCTCAACCTGAGCTATTACAGTACTTGGTCAGTATATGGTATGAAAACGAGGAAGTGTTCAAACTTTGGGACCAAGTGCTAGAACTTGAGGTCTCTGATGTCTATTTCATAACCGGACTGTCGCGCAGAGGCCCAGTGCCCATTATGACCGGCAGTAGACCTTCTGGAGAGAAGATGGATCAGGTAATGGCGAGAGTGTGCCTAGGGGCACAGACAGGATCGGGAAGTGGGAAAGTGCACATCCACACTGTCCGTGACCTAGCACTCAGAGTAGTGCTTCACACCATTGCGTGGGCTGCGGGATCGCAGGCACTACATGAGGCAACCAAGGCGCAGATCCTACTAGCCTCCGAGTGCATGAATCCTACATTGTTCGATTGGGCCACCGCAATGACAACCAACATCAAAAGGCAGCTAACAAAATGTAAGAAAGCCAAACTGAAACAGTTTGTATACGGTTCCATTTTGGTGTCATTCATCTTGGAACGACTACCCATTTTCCAGGGCCAAGGGGCAATAGTTTCCGAGCCGATACTGAGAGAGCCGCAGATGGCTCGCTAGGCAGTGCTTATGCCCAGGTCAGGAGGGGGCCAACAGATGTCCTGGAGGCCTGAGTTCTTTGTGTGGTTACAGCGTCAATTTATCGTGGTCGAGGATTGGCCCTATGGTGGGACCGATTTTACTGGAGACCCAGATCTTCCGCTTCTAGAGGGGGATGATTGGGACGAGGAGTTAGGTATGACTCTCCTTTTTTTTATTTTTTATGTATTTATGATTTTTTGTGATACATGTCCATTCTAACAACAGTTCTTATGTGTATACAGATGTTGGCCCAGAGAGGCCCGCGGGCATGTCGCCCATTGCACGGAGGACCCCTCTTGCGCATGACCCTCAAGCTGAGGGTGGCGAAGGGAGCGAGCTGATCCAAAACCTGGAGGGCATTTCCCGGGGGATCTTGGACTATGCACGGCTGGAAAATGTCCCATTAGCTTACCAACGACACACTGTGGGGGTGACTAGTTGCCTTCACCGACTATTGAGGCGATTGGTGTGCGCGGTAGCATGTTACCACGAGCACCACGCTGATTAGCTATATAGGGCTTTTATATGCATATTTTTTGAGAGACATGTTGTCTCCGGCTGTTATTAGACAAAAATGTATATTTTTTGCCTTTATATGATGTACACAAACTGAAAACTATTTGACATATATATATATATATATATATATATATATATATATATATATATATATATATATTTATATATCTATTTCTGGATGGATATTTTTACATGTGATGATGTTTTTACAAGTTGCGCAAATGTCTATCTAGAACCATATTAGCTACTGCATCTGTTAATGTATTCATATGTCTGGGTATGTGTTGATATGTGATATAATCAAAATTTCTTTCCAGTAAATTAATACGTAGATACAGACGTAAAATGGATGGGTTTCTAACTGAATAATGACCATTAAGTTGTAATACTACAAGTTGTGAGTCCAAATATACAAGTAATTCACGGATACCGAGGTCCACAGGCTCGGTTAATAATTCCAACACGGCACTATATTCCGCGATATTATTTGTAGCAGGCCCCAGACACACACCTTGTAGGTTGACCAACTCACCAGCAGGGTCATAGATTACCCAGGCCGTCGAAGACAGATTCCTGGTACTGCGGGAGGCACCATCCGCGAAACCAACAAACGGAGTAATGGACATCTGCACAATTAGGAAGACCCGATCAACAGAAAGATGCTTACATCGCACACCACACCACACATGCACACAAATGAATATACACACCTATGTACACACACCACACCAAAAATAACTCAAACGTAGTATTTTTTAAGGTACAGCCCGTTCCTAAGTTGCGTCAACGGAACTCTTTCGTAATCAATGAGCTCATAAGCCCCATTTTTCAATACTCATTTTACTATATAGGGCCCATGCCACATGGGTTGGAACTTTCCTGCTCCAAGTTTGTCGTGCGCTTGGTCGTATAGGAGGACGAGGTCCCCTTCAACAAAGGAACGTGGAGAAACTGATTGATCAAAGTGGGCTTTGACCCGCTTCTTCTGTGCTTCGATGACTAAAGCAGCCAAGCGGCGGGTTTCATCCAGTCGTTCCAAATACAAGAGACGCTCTTCTTCAGGAGAAGTTTCAGGCAAAAGTTCCACAGCCAAATTTAAAGAAGGAATTTCGCATTCAACTGGGAGAGTTGCTTCCAGACCATACACCAATTGGAACGGTGTGAATCCAGTCGCACTCTTTGCTAATGTTCGGTAAGCCCATAGAGCTGAGAAAAATTGGAGATGCCAATTGGACTTATGAATACCAATTGTCCGTTGAAGCATTGTGACCAAAACTTTGTTCATAGCCTCAACCTGGCCATTTTCCTAGGGGTAATATGGCATTGAGATATCATGTCTCAAACCTAATATTGATGTCAACTCGGCCATCATGTAATCTCAAAAATGAGTGCCATGATCGGTAACAAGGGCCTAAGGGACCTCAAAACGTGAAATAATGTGGTTGAAAATAAACTGGGCAGCTGTCTTACCATCGACGGCTAGTGTAGGCATCGCTTCGGCCCACTTAGTAAAGTAGTCTACAGCGACGATTATATATGCATGCCCCCCAGCCAAATGAGGGTTACACATCATGAAATCTACGCCCCATTTCGCAAAAGGGCCTACGGTAATGACAGGGTGCAGAGGGAGGGGTGGCGCATGCATCTTGCGCTAAAAAACCTGGCACGAATGACATTTTCGGACTGCAACAATACAGTCTTTGAATATCGATGGCCAGAAGTAGCCTGCACGCAGAATCTTCTGGGCGGTGGCATATCCGGACATGTGACCGCCATAGGCGCCACTGTGACAGTCATTCAAGAATATTTCAGTCTCTTCCAGGGTCAAGCACCAGTGGAGCACCGAATCTACTCCAACCCGGTATAAGGTATCTCCTACAATGCGGTAGGGTTGAGACTGATGTCGAATCCGACGTTGGGAATCTTTGGTCAACTCAGACCAAAACATTGAATTTTGAAGATACACAATGATGTCGCCGTACCATGGATCGCGAGTGCTGATAAGGAAGAGTGTTTCGTCTGGGATATGATCCTCGGAGTGAGATGGGGTGGAGTCTGTCGGGAGGGAGAAAATGAGATCCGCAAAAACCAGTGATTTGGTATACTTAGCAGTGGTAAAATCTAAATTGAACCCCTGAAGGATGACGATCCATTTGGAGTACCTGCCCCCCAGTAATTGTCGAGATAGAATGTACGTCATGGGGTTGCAATCCGAAACCACAGTTACTATACGCAATAGGATGTACTGGCGGAAACGCTACACAGCTTGCATTGCGGCTAATGCCAGTTTCTCGACGTGAGCGTAATGCGTTTATGTGTCGAGAATATTTCGTGATAGATAATAAAAAACGTGTTCATTTCCATCATCATCATCCTACACCAGAACCATAGCTATGGTGCTAAACGCGGCGGCCAAATATAGAGTGAAGTCACGGTGATATTTTGGAGGATGAAGCAACGGAGCATTAATGAGTAACGTCTTGAGATTCTTGAAGGATCGCTGAGCAATCTCGTCCCAATGAAAGGGAAAATTTTACTTTAAAATACGCGTGAATCCTTTGGCCACTTCCGCGTAGTTCAGGATGAAGCGTCGTAGGAAATTAGCTTTTCCCTGCAGACTCTGCAATTGGTGTAACGAAGAGGGTGATGGGAGATTGAAAATAGCCTCGACCTTTAGGGGGTCAAGGCGAATTCCATCCTTGGAGACTATGAACCCCAAAAGACGGCCAAAATCCACGGAAAAGATGCATTTATGAAGGTTAAGCCGGATATTATAGCATCTACAGTGAAGGAAAATCTGGCGGAGGTGTTCGGGATGGTCCTCTTGCCAAGCTGAATGAGCTGGAAAATCGTCTAGATAAGGCTGAACGATATGGCATATGTCGTGGAATGCGTAAGACATAGCATGCTGGAAAGTTGCTCTCGCGTTCTTTAAGCCGAACGGGAGCTTTTTATAAGCAAAGGTACCCCACGGACAGATGAATGCAGTCTTGTGTTGATCTGCAAGTAAAATATTTATCTGATTGTACCCGGAAAAGCCGTCCATCAGGGAATAAATCTCACTCCCAGCACATTCATCAATGATTTGATCTATGAAGGGAGTGGGGTAATTTTCCTTAGGACAGGCCCGATTAATATCACGGTAATCAACGCAGACTCTTATAGTACCCTGCTTCTTATCTACAGGGACAATATTTGAGACCCATTTTTTGAGGGGAATCGGGTAAATGAAGCCCGCGTTCAGAAGTTTTTCAACTTCTGCTTTAATGGAAACAACTTTGCGAGGATGCACTGGGCGTAGGCGCTAGCGCACGGGTTTCGCACCGAGATAGGTAGGAATCTCATGCACTACTATGCTGGGATCAATCCTAGGCATTTCCTCATAGGACCAAGCGAACACGTCTCTGAATTCACGGAAAAGATCGGTATAAACTTGTATCTCATCAGGAGAACAAATCACTCCCACATGTATGTTCTCAACTATCCCTGGTTTGACGGAGATGTCGATCGGAATGGTTTGAGTAATATTGCTCAGGTTTCCCTCTGAAAGGACCTCATGAGTCAATATGGGTGTCTGGAGAGGTGGAGTAGGAACCTGAGATGCAAAGCGCTCTAGACAATCGGACATTGCCCCCAGGCTGGGCATGAAGGAGGAACGATGATTTCCATCGCTCCAAGGCAGCTCCTCAAGAGACATTGTTTCAATAATGGCCTCATCAGAAGGGAAGATCTCTTTAAGAGGATCAGCCGAGTCGGCCTCGCCGAGCCAGGGGGATTGGGAATAGATATCTAAAGCCATGCTTGAAGGAGCATGTTGAGGAGGAGGAGGATCGGATGCATTGACAATTTCACAATAATTAATCTCTACTGGAGTTAAGGGCATCGATTCTCCAAAATCAGTCACCTGTTCAGGTGAAGGGATGATCCATGGGTCGTCATACCTAGAGATCATATTAACTTGAACGGTGTGCGGTGGTGGCGTGGGAAAAATACCCATAAGTACGGGGTCCTTGAAGAGACCGGGTCCTACACTGTCAGGGGGATTGGGGATCTGATCCACGTAAGGAACGTTGTTCTCAGAGGATGAGGTGAAGAAAGACAATTGATCCAAAGTAAAAATTTTGCCCTCGTGAGGAAACTTAAGAAGTCAGAAGAGGGTGGACGGCACACATAACATGGCGTGAGTCCAACTGCGGCTGAGAAGAAGATTGTAGTTAAGCTTGGCATCAACCACTTCTACTTCTACATTGACTGTCTTCTCTTGTAACGTAATCGGCAAACTCTCGAGAACACCCATGGGTTTTGATTCCCGACCATCGAATGCTTCTAAGGCATTGGGAGATGATGAAAGAGCCGGAGAGCCAATGGCCTTCCAGCAGGCAGATGACATGACACGGGTGGAAGCACCTTCATCCACAACGGCCCTATGGATGTTGAGGCCGTTGATCCTGACTTGTATCACAAGAGAAATTTGATGCAGAAGTCGGGGGGTAAATTTTTCTAGGTCGAAGGTGAGAATATTAGAATCAGTGGGATCGATTCCACCAATCGCAGACAACAGAGATTTCCGTTGCGAAGGGAAACTTTGAAGGACTTCCAATGCAGACATAGCAAAAGGCACTTGTGCCAAATCCTCAACAATACTGTAGTGCTGAGCGGCATGGGCATTTGGGTTGTAGGAAGATCTTCACAGAAAACCTTTAGAGGGTGGCCTCACAACAGGTTCAACAGTAGGCTTCTCAATTTCCAAGGGACCGGAGATAGGTGGAGGAGGTGGGCCATCCAAAACTTCCTTCCCATCTGCCTGACGCGATCTGGCATAATCCTTCAAGCGCGTAGCAATTGAGACACTAGGTGCAGCACCATTCATCATAAAGACCTGGGACCCAAATGGTGCAGATGGTGAAGGCTGTTCAACCATCTGGGTCTGCTGAGATGGGAACGGTTCTTTGAGAACTGTCGGAGTCCCTTTGGAGCCTTTGAGAAGTTGACTAATTTCAGATCGTCGGGGACAATCCTTGGTATAATGATCTCCTTCACAAATAAGGCAGGGGTACTTCGGTTTACATTGGGAACTGTCATCAGTACGAGGTTTAGAAGACTCTGGTTTAGGGGTGTCGGGTTTGGATTTTCCTTTGCCCTTCTTCTTTCCTTTGGAGGCCTTTTCCGTAGGATTAGCTTGAACGACATTGACCTCCGCAGTTTTCCCAGAATCTGGAGGAGCGGGAAGAGAATAATTATTGGAAGAATTGGACTTCTGCTTCTCGTTTGAAGATTTTCGAGAATTTTGAGACACGGAACCAATAACACCATCCACCGCTAGGGTAGGTGGTGCTTTAAAGGTTCCCGGCCGTGGAGCATCAGTCAAAATATCATAAAGCGTGCCAGACTGAGAGTACACCAGATCCAGGTACAGGGCACGTGCGATGGCTTGTTCTTCAGTCACACATGCCCCCATAGCAATATCTTGAGTGATTTTGTTAACGAAGGAGGTGGTTAACCAATGAGTTAGTAACTAATCAGGTATATCAAACTTGATCAGTCTACGATGACGCCGCCACTCATGAATATGATCGGATATGTGGGTGGCTTTATCCTGCTTCAAAGAAGTCAGGAGATGCGTCACGACTTCATAGCGAACCGGTAACTGGAAGTGAGTCAGAAAATCCATTGCTAACGTATTTAAGTCTTGAAAGATGCCACAGGGTAACATTATATACCACTTAGCGGCAGCACCATGTAAGAGTGCGCTGGAAGAGACGTAGACAAATTGAATCATCGACCCAAGAATTAGTTGAACACCACAGATGGTAGGTCATTACATGAGCTTGGGGGTCCTCTCTAGCTTTGCCTTCAAACTTAGGGTAGTCGCCAGGTACCTTGGTCAGAACCGGGGGCCAATAAGGATTGTGAAGAATCGGATCATTGGTTAATTTAGAAACGTCTGGTAACTCCAAGGTAGCCAAGAATGGAAACTTCGGATTAAAAGGCATACCAGGCCCTCGATAAGGACCTGTACCTGTACTCCATGCTGGTTGAGTGTATCCTTGCCCCCATGGGTTCTGTCCCAGAGGATTCTGACCATAGGGGGTATAGGGCGTATAACTAGTCTGATATGGCTGCTGGTAACCAGTGTACGGGGGTTGATAACCAGAGTATGGACCTTGATTATATGTCGGCCCCGTTTGAGCAGTCTATGGATTTGGCTGTTGAGTATAAGTGTAGCCAGGTTGTTGAGTGTAATAATGGGAACCTTGGGGCGGGTTATAAGTCGGTCGAGATTGACCTTGAGAACAGTAACCGCCTTGGGGTTGAGCGGGCTGCTGGTAGGTGGGACCCTTCTAAGCCTGATAATTAGGGTGCACCAGTTGATTTAGTTGCAGCATCGAGTAAATCGGCTGTTGAGCAGGGTTGACAAGATGTGCAGGCTGGCCTGGTTGGACAGGTTGACTTGGTGGACGGGCTGACCTGGCTGAGAAGGTTGACCCGGGTAAACAGGTTGCGCCAGTTGTGCGCGTTGACCTGGCTGTTGTGGGACACCAGGCTGAGCCGGATGGGCCAGTTGGTCGGGTGGTGGAACGAGGCTAGGTTGTGGCTGGTAACTGGTTTGACCTGCAATAGGACCATAAGATGATCCTGGCTGATGTGCAACATTTAGACCAATAGGATACTGAGGTTGCATAGGTTTTGAAGGTTGGACTTGCCCCCCAGGACTATACAACGACCCTGGTTGGTACCCCGATTGACCTGTGGGTCCTTGAGGTTTCCCTTGTTGGACCACAGGGTGAGGCTGGATAGGTTGACCCGAAGGGTTGTAGGACTATCCTTGTGGACCGTATAACAACCCCTGGTGGCTCGAAGGATAGCCTTGTAAGGGCTGTCCTTGCAGGTCGTAAGGATAACCAGGTTGGCCCGAAGGTTGGCCCTAGAGGGGTTGCCCTTGCAGGTTGTAGGGTTTCCCAGCCTGGTTAGATGGAAAACCTTGACCATGGAGATAAGCCTCTGGAGCGGGTAAACGTAAAGGGTTTCCCTGCTCATTGTATTGATATGGAAAAATGTAAACAGGGGTACCATCCTGTGCATAATGCGAAAAATACAGGCGGTTGGGATCTTGAGAGGATTGTCCGACCTTGGGGTTCAATTTTTGTAGGGACAATCGATACTCCTCAGGAGAAATGTTCTCTGGCATAGCAGATGCTATATAGATGTCTTCGGGAAGCAATGTGGTCTTTACGGACTAAGTGGTAACAATGGGTGTATGCGGCCACACAGACGGTGGGCCAGACAGGAACTGAAGTGACCTGAGGGGATGACGCGATGGGTGTCCTTGGAGACATACCCAATGAAGGAATAACCGGCCTCGTAGAGGGAGTTGATATCCCCGTAGAGGCAACGACGGTCATGATCTGACTCAAAGATCTATATCCCGTTAGAAGTGAAGGACCGGGAGAAGACATGACAGATAACTCGGGGTTGTCTTCTGGGAACAACTGGTAATATTCACCAGACGTGGGGATTTCCTCACCAGGAGAATGGCTGGATGAGCCCATGTCTGAACCTGCCGCTAGATCTACTAGAAGACGGCGAGGACTAAGAGGATTAACAACAGCTATAAAAGGCGAACCCGATGTAAGAGGAGGGAAATGTGTTTCGGGAAAAATCACCCTAGAGGTTCGTTGGGTTACAACCTCCACAGAGCAGGGGCATGCTACTTAAGAAGGACTCACACAACCATACATGTTCATGAAAAACTAAATAGAGTAGATCGAGGAAGTTACCCGTAGGTCCTACAGTTGAAGCAGATCCCGCGGGGTCCAAACCCCCAGCAACCGTTCTTCCTTCTTAACCTAAAAGACAAGAAGAAACAAGCACAAAGAACTGGTTGTACAGCATATATCTACTCTAAATGTTAGCGAAATCCATATGAAACATTAGATAAACCATAATGAATGCTTAAATAACAATATTCTCATATATGCAAGCAGACACTAACACATATATTTCGGGAACAAGATGGTACTTCTGTATTATAAATAGCATGTACAGAAATAACGAGTGGAGAGATCACCTGAATCCTTCCACGATCTTCGAGCAGACCATCGTCCGGATCCGTCCCACCCTTGCCTCGCTAAGATTCCTTCCGAACTGGTGCATACGAGATGACATATAAAGAGATGAGCATCTCCAGGAAACAAGGGTTTCCTGTAATGAACTGGGAAGTGCAGGAGGCACGGGAATTCAGACTTGGATAGGGAATACCAACAAAGTATAATATCAATAAATTCTCTCTCTCCCTTAGGCCATGCACATGAGGGGCTTTTATACTCCCTCAAAGTAGTTTCAACAGTTGGAAACAGTTGGCCACGTGCTGGGGTGGTTGAACTACCAGAGTAACCATCAACCCAGCCCGAAAATAGGGATTTTTTATATATTTTTTAATGATTTTAATGGCATATGCGGGAAAGTACATGTGGACTCACGTATACACGCGGAAAAGTCTAGGCATAACCGCATATGGGGAATTTAACACTTTTTTTTAGTGAATTTTGTCCAAGTCTGTAGGAATGGGTGCCCAAAGCCATAAAAGAAATCATGAATCATGTGAAGGTGAGAAATGATGCTATAACAGATGCCCCCTAATATATGAGGTCATAAAGGGTACATGATGGCCGAAATGTATTATGCACATAGAAAGAACTTCGCAAGGACAAGAGAGGACTTCACCAGATTTCAGCCTGCCAAAAACCAATGAAAGAAAACAGAGAGTCAACTCATGCTGAGGTGGGCATACCCATGCTCAGTCAAAAATACATCATATGGAAAGTACTTAATAGATCCAACATGTATACAAGTATAGCTGAACTGAAAGTACATAATGAATCATCTGAGCATGGCCCGGAAATACAAGTCTGAATCAATGTCCAAGTATCACATATAGAAAGCTGATCAAAGATGGTGCAACTGGATGTCTGATCAAATAAGTAACTGAATCTCCAAGTACCAAATCATAAGGGGTGGAACAAACGGTACTATCACGCAACTCGGGAGCCAACATATAGGATGCTGCTATACTGAACTGCAACATATAAGGGTGGACGACATCACTGGCAGAAACTGAATGGACTGTCAAAAGTGAACCGAGAAATGATGATGCAACCCGAGGTCTTCACCGATCACTATGGCACAATTCTACACAACGGGAATAAATGAGCTGAAGTCGACCATGTGAGAAATCGTTGGATTACCGGTCAATGATGTATACCGTTAACCAACGCGAGACAACCCACCAATAATGAAAATGAGTGTCAAGGTGCCCCAGTACAATCTAACAAGTGCGAATGAATGAGTTGAATTCAAACACTTGAAATAATCTACCAATCAGGAGGCAATGATGAATCCCCACTGTTGATAGCGAAGAGTCTGCCACTGATGACTGCAAACCCTAAGGTACTGACAAAAAGACTCTAGACCTTATTCCCAGAGCAATGAGTCGAATTCGATGGGAAAAGATCTGCTGGAAGGAAGGCATTAAGGCATCCCACATCAGTCCAGCGCGAGTGTAACCCGCAGGCCAAGATTTGGAAGGAATCGGATGAAGTAGAGTGATGGAACCAAAACCGAAGTATGTTTCCGACATGCACAAGATGAAGCTAGCGCACGGAAGAAACCCTCTGAACCAACCAATAATGAAAGCTGACACAGAGGGGAGAAATCCACCGATAGGGTCAAATGGAAATCAAGGTACTGCACGAATCCCAAGTGTGATAATGTGTGCTGACGTCGAACACAGGGGAAACCACTCAGTCAAAGACCCATGATGATGATCAAATGCTGAGCACGAGGTCACCTATCAATGATGAAAATAGGCCCAAGGTGTGGCTCTAGGCTTGCTCTCAGAGCAATGTGTCGTAGTCGATAGAAAGTGACCGCGACGAAGAGTCGATAGGAGACCTTCTCCAAACGGCCACCACGAGAGAAGACCAAAACATACGTTAACGGTGAGACAAGATAAACCAAGACGGAGAAAGTAAGTGAATAATGAGTCAAAGACAGCGGAATGACGGAAGCTGCGGTTAGACTTCCTTGAGCAGAAATCACGACTTATCGTGACCATGGGTAAAAGTGAAGATTCTTTGTATAAGTACGTTACATATAATTTGCAAAAAAACTCTCCATATGATTGGAAGAGATAACCAACCGGGGGAGAACTGACAAGTGAAACAAGGTAAAGGATTAACCTAGGTCAAAACTAAAACCATCCCAATGTAGGAAATATATATAAGTATATGTGCTTTGTTCAAGGGCGACAAAGTAACTCTGTACTGCCATCAAAACAACGAAGATACATCCCGTTCCCGCTCTTTTTGTTATATTTGATTTTTTTGTGTCTTTTTCATATAATAAGCCTGAAAAAGAATAAAAGAATGCTATGGTACAATGGATAGAACAAGTATCAAAAAATCAGATGCACTAGTTCCTGGGATTGGAACAATCCTATGCTTAATGCAAGGTGGCAAAAACTGGTAAGCAATACTCAAAGGAATGTTCCATCCATGGGTAAAAGGGTGTCAAGTCACGATAGCTAAGTGCATGCAATGGTTAACTTGTACAAATAGTCAAGGTCAAAAGTTGGCTTAAACACTGAGTCCAAATGAAGCCGGCTAAAGGCCAGGATAAACAAGTAGCCAATATGCAATGCAGTAATACAACTTAACGACACCAGGGAGCCTCTAGGGTAATAGCCAGAAAAATGATAGTGAGGAAGAAGAAGAATGAAGCTTCGACACATAAGTCATGGCGGGACTAAAGAGGACTCCCGAGCCTACATAAAACGCAACATGGGCAACAAGTGATAGCGAGGAACTAACTAGGAAGCCCATGTAAAGGAAGGCTCTACCACCAAGTCATGATTAAATAATCGGCGAGTGAACTGGGTGTAATAGTCATGACCTGATGGGATCGACCCTATGGCAAGTGATCAGTATGAAGGCTAGTATGCAAGATGCAACGGAAAGTGATTTCCCTAACCTATATGCCAGTGAAGATCATATACCTGCCGTGACGAGTCGATAATCATGGATCAAAAACGGGAAAAAATCTCAAATTCATCAAAATGTACCTGAAAGCATACCAAACTGGGCACTTCCAAGCATCCGGGTTATGCAGCTTAAGATAGATCGAAAAAATAAGCATAACAAATTTTTGCGAAAATTTTCAACTTTTTAGGCATAAATAGACAAATTACCTCATATTTGGTTCATTATTACATTGCTGATTTGGAAAAAAGTGCTCTGGAGCAAAAAAATTCTTTCATCAATTCAGGAACAACCGACCGTCGAATCGCACCGAATTTTTCAGGTAGGCTCCTCAATCATCCTTGAAAATCATTTTGTCCGCTTGGAAATTAAAATTTAGTGATTTTCACCATTAAAACCATTGCTAAAAAACACGGACTTGCGCATACGCGGGTTTGTAATGGGAAAGTCGCGTATACACGCGACTGTGCATAGAAAAAGTCGCGTATGCGCAGGCCCGAATCAAAAAATGCGTGGCTAAAGCAGGATTTATTGAATTTTGACAGGATGACAATCTCATGGAGAGAGCGTGAACACAGCGCAATTGATCAAGAGGTCATGCAAGATCGAGCATCGCAAAATATTCTTCGGAATTGCGGATTGTTCAAATTTTTCAAAATGCCAAATATGAAAAGCAATGTTCGGTTGCTAGAAATGCTCGTCAATTACTGGGAACCGGAAGAGGATTGCTTTATGATAGATCAGATGCCAGTACGCATTGAAGTGGAAGACATATACTTTATTACTGGACTCTCCCGGAGGGGGGAACCAGTAGACTTGCACAGGAAGCCCTTGGGAGGGCTAACCGTGGAAGATTATGTCCACGTGTATTGCGTAGAGGGTTCCAAGAAAGTTGGAACTCAGATTGCGATTAAAGATTTACGGGATTTGCACATGAAAATCCTCCTTTTCACCATTGGCAGAGTGGCAGGATCTGCCTCCCTACATCAGGCGTCCAGGATGCAAATGAGCATAGCAGTGGAATGCTTGACTCATGTGTATGATTGGTGCACAGCCCTATTACTGAACATGAAGCAACAATTGACCTCAATCCGCCAAGCAAAGACCAAACACTTTGGCTACGGTACTATTTTGATGACATTCTTCTTTGAGAAGATACCAACATTAAGACCCAGAGTTATCTCTACCATCAGTAGCCCGAGGGACCCAAGAATTTCCAGTTGGGCGGACATGATGAAGATATTAGGGGGAAGTGAGGTTCCCCGGACCACTTGGGATGATGAGTTCTTCCTTTGGTGGGGAGAACAAATCATCGCTTTGGACGACTATCCCTATGTCGGGATGGACTTTCGTGGAGATCCAGATCTTGTTCTTCCACCAGGCATAGCATGGGGCACAGTCGATAATTTTGAAAAAAAAATTGACTTATATAATTTTTTTCGATTTTTTCAAAATGTATGAAAAAATGAAAATAAACATGTTTTTGATTGGATTCATAATGATTGACAATGTAAACATGATCATGATAAAGATATTGGACCAGTGTGACCTGAGGGTTTCCTGCGCCACAAGCGTCGCAGGGGCGAAGCAGATACAGTGGATTCAGACAGGACCCTCCAGGCTGTGCAAAGGAACTTGGAGGGGTTAACCCGCCAAATACCTATGGCTGCCGTGGAAGACCTGCCGGAAGCCATCCAGAGACGGGTGGTAGGAGTGCCCCGAGACTGGGTATGATTATTCCGCCGAGTTGCCACTGCAGTCACGTTCTATAGGAACACGACTTCTGGGTAGGGACCTCAGGAGTAGACAGATATTATGTATTAGATGACTGTATATTCTTTTTTGAGACTGAACATGATCGGGCATAAGCCCAAGTTTTGTATGACCTTATGGATCCAAATTTTGTAAAGTTTTTTGAACACTCTGATGATATATATATAACGATATTTGATGTGATGTGATAAATGTATCAAATGTATGATGTTTTTGATTATTAAATTTTATTGTATGGAATGATTAATATGCCAATCAATTGCTTGATTAGCTAATGAGTCTGCTAACCAGTTGTCAGCTCGAGGAATATGAATGAAAGTTAAAAATTGAAATGATATTTGTAACAAACGTACCCTCAAGAACAACCGTAATAAAAATGGGTCACGAACCCGATAAGTATTGTTCAACTGCGACACCACCAGCTGAGAGTCCAAGAAAACTACCAACGAATCAACACCCAAAGATATTGCCTCCGAGAGTAGATAAACAACTGCAGTGTATTCTGCTATATTATTGGAAGTAGGACCAATGCAGACCCCTCTTAATACTAACAACTGACCGGAAGGATAGTGAAGCACCCAAGCCGCGGAAGCTAAGTTCCGGGTGTGTCTACTAGCACCATCGGCAAAACCAAAATGACTCATGACATCCAACACAACTTGCCAAAGCAGATCAAAAACATCACCAACTCATCAAAGATCGAAAATCAACCAGATATGTACAAAACAAAACTACTATATACAAAAGCAACATGCCAGGCCAAAGCCTAGGCATAATACTTCTTCAAATAGAGCCCATTTCCGGGCTCCGGCAACTTGCTCCCTTCAAAATCAACCAAGGTATACACTCCTTTCTTAAGGATTTTTTTAACAATGAAGGGGCCATACCACATAGACTTAAAATTTCCTGCCCCAAGGGCATCTTTTTCTTGGGCATAGACCAAAACAAGGTCACCTTCCGAAAAAACCCTGGGTTTGACCGCCTTATCGTACTGAACTTTAACTCGGTTTTTATGCGCTTCATTCACCGTGGCAGCATCCTGACGTTGCTCATCGAGATGTTCCAGACGAAGGAGTCGTTCTTCAAGACTAGAAGTGTCAGGAAGAAGTTCAACAGCTAACTTAAGATAAGGAATCTCGCATTCAATAGGAAATACGGATTCCACCCCGTGCACTAGCTGAAACGGAGTAAAGCCAGTTGCAGTTTTCACTGATGTCCTGTATGCCCAAAGTGCAGGATATAGCATAATATGCCAGTTGGATCTAGCTTTATCGATTGTCCTTTGAAGAATTGTCTTCAAGGATTTATTCATGGCTTCCACTTGCCCATTGGCTTGGGGATAATATGGAGATGAATGCTCTTGCCGGAAACCCAATTTGAGAGCCAAATCAGCCATCATACTATTCTGAAAATGACTGCCATGGTCAGTGACAATCTCTCTAGGTATACCAAAACGAGCGATAACTTGGTTGAAAAGGAAAAAAGTAGGGTCTCTGCCATCAATTTCCAAAGTGGCACAGCACTGTGCCTTTGTAAAGTGATCTGCTACAATAATGTACTTGTGACCTTTAGCCGAAGGCGGGTTACAAGTAGTATAATCAATACCCCACTTTGTAAAAGGACCAAGCCCAACTCATTGCAGAAAATTGATGGATTGACCTTGCCATTCCCCGAGAGTATAGACTTGACACGGATGACGCACGGCAGATTGATACGATCCTTGAAAATCGAGGGCCATGTAGCAAGCCCGGATAAATGACCACCACAAGCTCCACTGTGGGAATCATTCAGCACAGCCTCAGCTTCTTCAAGAGTTAAGCAGTGTCTCAGGATTGAATCAACCCCTCGACGGTATAAAGCATCACCAATAATCAAATAATTCTTAGCCAAGTGACACAACTTACGACATTCATCTTTCGAAAAAGTAGAGGGAAACTTCGTAGTCTGAAGATACACAATGATATCTCCATACCAAGGATCTTGTGAAGAGATAAGAAACAAATGTTCATCCGGGAAGGATTCATCATAGATCATCTCCTCCCCACAGGGCAACTCGGAGATGATTAGCAAAGCCAATGATTTGGACTTGTGAGGCATAAACTCAAGATCAAATTCCTACAAAATCACAATCCATCTATTGTATTTTCCCCCAATCACTCGCCTACTGAGGACAAACTGAAATGGATTGGCTGCTTCCAAAACATAAGTTTTTCGAAGAATAATGTAATGCCGGAGTCGCTGCACAGCATGAACTGCTGCTAAAGATAAATTTTCTATCAGAGTGTACCGGAGTTCAGGTCCTACCAAGCCTTGACTAAGGTAGTATATAACATGCTCTGCAAGAACATCATCCTCCTGAACCAGAACCATACCAATAGTAGATTCTGTTGCTGCCAGATACAAAAGGAAATCCCTGCTATAATCAGGTGGACTCAATAAAGGAGCAGAGGTCAATGCTTTTTTCAAAGCATCGAACGAGCGTTAAGTGAAGTCATCCCAAAGAAATGGAACTCCCTTATTCAACAATCTCATAAATCCCTTTGTAACTTCAGCATAATTTACGATAAATCTTCGAAGAAAATTAGACTTTCCTTGTAGACTTTGAAGCTGACGGATAGAGCACGCGGGAGGCAACCGAAGTATTGCCTCAACCTTGAAGGGATCTACCCTTATCCCTTCCCTAGACACAATGAATCCCAATAACTGGTCGGATGTAACCGCGAAAACGCACTTGTTCGGATTCAATCTAATCTTATAGAACCGACATCGTTCAAATATTTTCCGGAGGTGGCCAGGATGATCCATCCTCTTTCGAGAATGAGCAGCTAAATCATCTAAGTATGCCTCGATAATCTTTTTGATGTCGTGGAAGGCGTAAGACATGGCCCGCTGAAAGGTAGCTCCAACGTTTTTAAGACCAAAAGGCATCTTCTTGTATGCAAACGTACCCCAGGGACAAATAAAAGCAATCTTATGTTGATCTTAAGGACGGATAGTAATTTGATTATATCCGGAGAAACCGTCCATGAAGGAGAAAATCTCGCTTCTCGGCTGCAGCAAATGATGCGATCGATAAAATGGTGTACTGAGATGATGCATCTTCCAGACATGCTTTATTTAGGTCTCTAAAATCGATGCAAACTCGAATCGTTCCTTGCTTTTTATCTACCGGAACAAGGTTTGAAACCTATTCAGTCAAAGGAATAGGGAAAATGAATCCCACCTTAAGAAGCTTCTCAACCTCAGCTTTGATAGCTGTTGCCTTCCTAGGATTGACCAGACGAAGTTTTTGCCTCACCGGCTTAGTGTTTTCATAAGTCTTGATCTCATGCTGGACAATAGATGGATCTATACCAGGCATTTCCTCATAAGACCAAGCGAAATCATCCCTGTACTCTTTCAAGAGCTCGGTGTAAATTTGAACCTCTTCACGGGAACATTCAGCTCCGATGAAGACATTCTCGATAATATTGGGATCCCTAGAAATATTCACCGAGATAGTAGGAGAAATCACAGCCATGTTCCCCTCAGCATAAACCTGTGTTGGTGCTAAAGGGTTCAAGGCCCAGGTGAATAGGACCGGGGCGAGGACTTGGAAACTAGTTTCAACCGCTCAAGTCGGTAAAAAGTAAGGCGAATGATGCGAGTCGCCACGGTCTATCTATAGGTCATGGCTTCCAGGATGGCCTCTTCAGATGGAAGAGTGGTATCAAGGAAATCTTGGGCAGAAGAAGAACTAAGTGTCCAAGCTGGAGCCACATCGCCATCCAACTCTTTCGGTGACAGAGGAGCTGGGATGGAATCTGCAGAGTCAACAATAGACTGATAAGAAATCTCAGCTGCAGAAATAGGAAATGCCATTCCACCCACTTGACCTTCTGCTAATGTGGCAGTAGGGGAAGGTAAGGTCAAAGGGTCCGAAAAATAATGAGTTCTGAAGAACTCTCTTCGAAGAGGAGCCTTGGAGGATGAAATTGCATTAATATGAACTGTAGGAGGAGGAATATCGAGATTACCCATCAAGGAAGAATACATTCCAACTCCTAAATTCTCAACAGGCGCCTTAGTATTATCCAAATCTGGAATAGACGAGTCAGTAGACGCATTCGGGTCTACAGGAGGACAGTCTAGTTGATCCACTGTAACAATCCTCCCTTCGTGGGGGAAACATATAATCCGAAATAATGAGGATGCAATGGCATCCATCTCGCAAATGGGTTTCTCACAACAGAAGGTTGTAGTCCAAGGCTGCATCTACTACCTCAACCTCTATGTTAACGGTTTTGCCCCCAACACAGATGGGCAAAGGCGGGACAATACCATGGGGCCTATGAGAATGGCCATCGAATGCAGTAAGAATTGTGCTAGATGGAACAGCTTTGGGAGATCCTAGTGTCTTCCGGCATGCGAGAGACATCACGCATGTGGAAGCACCCATATCAACTGCTTGGAAATCGAAGATGTTCACACTTAGGTACGATGATTTAGCCATGAAAAGCCATGTGATGAGGGAGTCTCTTATTAAAATTAGTCATATCAAAAGTAATCAGAAGAGAATTTTTTGGATCAATAGCCCCAATGGCAGTGAGCAAAGCACTGCGCTGAGCCGGACAAGACTGGAGTACCTCTAAAGCCGACATAGCACAAGGACTCTGCGCCAGATCTTCTACAATCGAGTAGTTCTGGGCAGCCCTCGCATTTGGATTAATCGTTGATCGCTTAGAAGATGCTTTGGGCATCCGAGGCATAGACTCGACAGTAGGCTTCGTAATGTGAAGCGGCTCAGTAGCATCAGGGACTTCCTTAGCTTTCGAAGACTCTTCTCCACCATAATCACGGGATCTCGTAGCGATATCCGCGTGAGCACTCATCATGAAAATGTTCGATGGAATTTCCCCTTCCTGGGTGCCCCCAAAGGAAGCCCCGGGATTTTGATTCGCGCCAACAACTAATTGTTGCCCTTGGGGAAAAGGGTTTGTTAACACAGCCTGGGAACTAGAAGAACCCTGCTGGGCTAACAAGCGCTGCGCATCCTGAATTTTAGGGCAAAGGTGCGTAAGATGGTCTCCAGCACACAGCTTGCATGGAAACTTCACTTTCCTTTTCTCCTTTGGACCCTCACCAACATGCTCATTGGTTTTATTCGCATTAC
>CM076582.1:808412918-808761660 GCA_034641835.2 Pinus albicaulis | reverse complement strand
AGCAAGCAAAGTCAAGAATTGACCGAAAAGACAAGACAAGACTCCAAATCAATGTCTCCCCAGTGGAGTTGCCAATTTTTTGGAGAGGTAAATCTCCTTTGCGGACAGAGGCAATCCCTACTAGCCCAGATCGGGTCTAGCGACAATTGTATCATGCTAAGGCGCAAGTTCCTAATTGCAATAGACCAAATTGCAAAGAAGGCCTACCTTAAGTCCAACGCTGTTGTTCATAGAGAAGATAACGCTCCCATTTCCTTGCTCTGGAAGATCACAATTCTCCCACTTGTCACGGTCGAACACCTGCACACACAAGAAACACAATGAACACACAAGCGTAAACCCAATATATGCAATTATGTATCAGTCAGAGAAGATACAACTCATAATCACAATGAACAATACGAGTGGAACCATAACCAAAGTCGATTATCATTAATTAATAAAAAGAAAGATACAACCTGGCTCTGACGATGAATCCTCCTTTAGTGGGTCGACAACGGAATACGTCTTGGTAAAGCTCGTCGGGAATGGGACAAGCCTCTCTCTTCGATTGTCTTGACAATGATCTCCTTGCTACTGATTTGGCTATATGAGGACTATCAAGGCTCTTGTAGCATTCTTTAGGCTATGAAGGCTCTTGGAGACTAGCTTACAAAGGAAAATGGAAAGCTTATATAGATGGTGGAAGGGGAGTTGGGATCCCTACAATCATGGGATTGGCCCTATCCTCAAGGAAGCTTCCATGAGAGGTGGAAAACCACTTCCTCTACATGGAGATCCGAAGCCAAACTTCCCAACTCAATTTAGAGACCAGTTCAAGAATTGGTTGGATTCAATATTCCGCCATTTATTTTTAAAAAACACTCCTTAATAAGCTTGGCACGGGTACAACACTGAGATAGTGCGCCAGTTGGCGCACCCTCTTTAGAGTATTTCCCCTATTGGCGCGAGGGTTGAACTGGCTAGTCGTGCCAAGGAAAAAAAGGCTATTTTTATGGTTTTTCACAAGGAATTGTCTTCAGGGGAATGAATGTCTTTGTTCAGGGGAATGCCATGAAAGTGGTTTCAGGTCATGTCACTGCTCACAGGTCATGGAATAATCCCTCCAATGTGTGGGACGGGGAATTGCAGGGACGATGACAAATTGCTGTGTAACAGCTTCATTGTACATCTATTTTGCTACTGTAAATACATATAGAAGGTCTTCTTATTGGCCTCCTACATTGTCCTTGATGATCTGCGTTATTTTTCTGCATAACTGTCTTGTATTGTTGCATTCCCCATTCGGGAATATTACACAACTCTTCCTTCCTAGCCTTGATTCCGAAAATGCTAATCCATAATCCTTTGCAATATTTCAACCTATTTCCCTTTGCAACACTTCCTATCAAATCTTCTCAAAAATCCTATCCCTTAGACTCAAGCCCTTGTTTCCTCTCATGATATTCGACAACCAAGGGGGGTTCATGCCGTGCAGAAAAATCTTTGACAATATTATCCTCATTCAATAGGATATTGACTCAAGCTGAAGAAGAGGGGATGTTGAAATGGTTATTAAGTTGGTCATGGAATATGCCTTTGATAGGGTAAATCATGAGTTCCTTTGGAATATCCTCAAGAAAATGGGAATGGGAGAAAAATTAATAAGATGGATCAAACTTCATTTTTCTTCTCCTTGGATTGCCCCTCTGGTCAATGGTAGAGAGCCGGGTTCTTCAAAGCCTCCAGGGGGTTGAGAAAAGGGTGTGCCCTTTCCCCATTCTTATACATCATCATGGAAAAGTATTTATGTCGGAAACTAGAATAGGAAAGAATATCGATGAATCTCCCTGGCATAAGGTACAAGGAATGGATAAGAATCATAAACCATGGCCAATTTGCTGATGATAATATCTTCTTAGGAGGAGATTTGTCGGTAATTTCCAGAATATTCAAAAGTAACTTGGATAGATTTATAAATGCCTTCGAGGGGGCTATTAATGATAGCAAGAGTAACATATATAGTTGGAACATTTCAAAAAAGAAGGAGAAAAAAATAGAGGAGATTCTTGGGTTTAAATTAGAGAGAGGCTGGAAGGAATTCAACTACCTAGGAATCCCTATTTCTTAAAGAAGAGCAACCCAAAAATCCTGGAAAAAAGTTATAGAAAAGATAAAGGAAAAAATTGTGAATTGGGGTGGATGGCAGTCAGATCACCATTTGGAAATATAAAATCCACAGATTGAAAAAATATATTAAAAAATGGGGTAAGGAAAGAATTTCAAGAAGATTGGGGAGCATAAAAAACATAGAAGAAAAGTTGCCTACTATTCAAGGAAATATGGAAAAGAATGAGGTTATTGTTTCATATTTCTATAAGGAAGCATAAAATTTCAAATCCCTTCACTCGAACCTTAGGAAAGAGGAATAATATTGGAGGCTTAATTCAAGAAATACTTGGTTAAGGGTAGGTGATAGAAACACCAAATTATTTCCCAAACAAGCCAAATTCAAATAATCAAAAAACATGGTATCACATATTAGCTATGGAGGGAAAACTATCGATAGATTTCAGGAACTTAATGGAGCAGTTGTTGAACATTTTGGGAATATTTATACTGGTGTCCCCAACGATATTCAGATCCAATTCCAGATCTAAATATTTCTGCAGATCTACAGCCTTAAAACTCATATCTACTCATTGTACATGGTGTAATGCTAAAAACCCCAAGGGGATTTTGAAGAAGAGCCAATATAGTGTATGGATCTATCATAGATCTGAATTTTCATGTATTTTTTGCTCTAGATCTAAAGTGTAATCAACAGTTGTTTGCAGCCAATAAAATAATGCTGTCAAGATTTTTTTAGTCTTAATACATGGTTGCAACACCTCTTTTTTAGGTTTTTCTTCTATTGGTGACTTGTATTTCTAGATATGCATCTTATGGGCCTCATTTTACATATATTTTGCTGTTGTAAATACATTTAGAAGGTCTCCTTATTGGCCTCCTTCTTTTTCTTTGATGATCAGCGTTATTTTCTTGCATAACTATCTTGTATTGCTGCATTCCCCATTTGGGAATATTACAGTGGTATCGGAGCATCATCTTGGCACATCCTCTACTTTCTAACAAGCCAATATGTCTTTTAAAGAAGAAGAACCTCTTACTGATAAAGAGAATAGGTATCTAAAGAGAGGACATAAGAAGAAATTTGATTACACAAATGATAATGAAGACAAGGGTAAAGCCCCTGTATCTGTAAGTGAAAAAGAAGAAAAGGATTTTCCTAAGATCCTTTTGAGATCCATGCAAGATCTTGCTAGAGAGATCAAAGAGATGAGATTGGACAGAATCAAAGAATCCCCTAAAGGATTTCATCTTGGAGAAAGCTCTGGCATGTCTCATCACTGGAATGATCAACCAGTGCATCCGCCACAATTTTCCCAATGCTCTACCATGCCTACCTTTTTGGATATGGGAAATGAAGGGTTTCAAGAGCTAGAATCCCTTGAAGACTATTTTGAAGAATATGAGTCTCAAAATTAGAGATTCAAATATCACTTGATTTTTTAGGAGTTTTTTCACCTCGAGGACAAAATAAGACCAGGGCATCATCATAGAGGTGGTGGATTCATTCAGAATCATGATCGACATCACTCTATGGGTAGATTCTTCTTACCCAACTTTTATGGGTCATCCAAGTGTTCTGCTAAAGAATGGGTAGAAAAAATTGACATCTACTTTCAGTTGAACAAGGTTCCAGAGATGGAGGCTATCAAGATTGTAGTGCTGTAGTTTGAAGGTGAAGCACATGATTGGTGGTTCCATGGCTTGTCTACATTGGGTAATTCCAATGTGACTACTTATTCAGAGTTCACTAGAAGGCTGGTGGAAAGATTTGATAGAAGAGATCCAGAGGCACCATTCATAAGCCTTGCAAAGTTGAAACAATCAGGTAATACAGAATCTTACATTTCTGAACTCTTAAGATTATTTGTTATGGTTCCTCATTTGTCTGCAACAAGAAGGGTGTACATGTTCATTGATGGTTTAGATGAACCTCTTCATGGATTGGTTAAATATACCAAGCCCATTACCCTGCATGATTCTATTGAAAGGGCTAGAGACCTTCAAGATGCATTGCCAAAAGCAAAGGCAACTTTTCAGCATAAGCGCTCTTTTCCTTCAAAGGGAAAGGAAGAAAAAGCTGCTCCTTCCAAGGAGAGCTCATACAAGAAGCCTCTTGATGATGAAGTCCAGAGAGATATAAGAAAAGGGAAACTATGCTTCACTTTCCAAGAATCATGGGCACCTGGACATAGATGTGCTGCTGGAAAATCAGATTACATAGAGGTCTTCTCAGATGTTGAGGAGGAAGAATAAGATGAACCAAGAAGAGGTCACAGTGTTGACACTGCAGGAGGAGAGACAATACCATCAGGAGATGGGAATGGAGCATTTTCTCCTATTGGAGGGGCTCTTGCATCTTTGAGAGGATTACCTAAGTACTTGACCTTAAGAGTTCAAGGTTCCATCTTGAATCAGAGGATTTTTGTACTAATTGTAGCCCCACAATTTCATTGATGCCCATCTAGTGCAAAGGAGGGAAATACCCACTGATACTTTTGAGGGATTCTTTGTTTTGGAACCAGGAGATAGAACAATGAAATGCATGCATTATGTCCCATCACTTTCAGTCACCATGGGCACATATACATTGGTTGATCACTTCTTTGTGGTTGACATACCTGACACCAATGTGATTTTGGGTGTTCAATGGTTGATTACATTGGGGAAAGTCACCACTGATTTGGAGGCTTTGAAAATGGAATGGGTGGACAAGAAGAGTGGTGAAAATAAAATTATAAAAGGCATGCATACATACCCCTCACATACCACTTCCACATAAATATCAGAGATGGATTTGTGTAGTGGAAGCAAGGACCTTACAGTCCCATCTATTATGCTCATGAGATTGTTGCATGGAACACTTCTATCTAGTGGAAAACCACCTAGGAGGCCACATGATTCAGTTTTTGTGGGATATGTCTCACAACATGATGCTCCAGATTCAGATCCAGGAGGGATGGGAGCATTGGAATACAATGATATAGCACTGGGAGTCTTAGGTAGGTTCAAGGAGGAGGGAGATCTTCTCCCTTTATCATCATCACCCACTCTCATTTCTGAATCTGTGCCATGGGAGGAGAAGAGTGGAAGTAATAGCCTTCCAACTTATACCTTAGGCATGGGAGATGTCAAATAGGAGTTCATCCACATGACAGACATTTCAGTTGATAGATCATTAGCACTATCATTGTTGGGGAGTTTGGATCCATATTGGAAATCCCAACTGTTGGTGGATTATTCCATTGATTTTCACACTTGTAGGATACTTGATGACCATTTGCAAGAATAGGGCTATTTAGTCCAAGAGGGAGTCATCTATCATCATGGTAGGATCTTCTTGTCTAGAGCTTCCAACCTCAAGGAGAAATTGCTACAAAGAGCATATGGAGAGTTTTGTTTCAACCACATATACTCCATGAAGATCTACAACATCATCATGAGGAGATTTGATTAGGAAGGCTTTGAAGGAGAACTACATCAGAATTTTCAAGAATGCATGAACCATGTGGAGTTGGGACAACAACATGACTCTATGAAAGATATATTTCATCCATCTCTTCCTTCTTTTGAGAGAGGAGATAGATCTATGCACCACTCCATTTGTATGAGGAGGATTGTTGGTGAAGAACATACTCATGTAAATCATATTTTATTTTCTAATTGTATGTATTATTTCACCATGTTTATGCAGGCCATGACTCCAAGGAGGAGTATTGTATCTTGTAAACTTCATGGCCAACCTTGGGCCACAAGATTTTTTGAATTTGGCCACTCCCTTGGAGGACAAAGAGGGTTTTTTCATCATGATGGGTATATCTCACACTTTCAGCCATAGTGAGATAACATGGGAAAAAAGTAAGTAGTGGGGAAACCACTTACCACATCTAGATCTGATGCAGGCAGGAGATGCATTGCACTGGTTCCACATGTGGGACTATGACCCACCTCCATATACACATATTTATGTTTGTATGTATGTAGTTTTGCTCCCATACATTGATGATATACTTTTAATTTTTATGGGAATGTATGGAGGGAGGATGGGAGGTATGTATGTGCCCTATGGGATGGAGGTTCTCCATGTATCTTATGCTACATGTTTCAGGGAGGAAATTGGGCAAGCCATGTTTGTTTCATTTGATTTATTGTCTCCTTATGGGATGGACTATTTACATCTCATGAGAACTTTGGAAGAACAATTCATGGAGGGATGGATTGGTGAACACTTAGCTTATGGAGGAATCTTATCACATGATGGTGTCACCAATGGAGGAGGAGAAGAGTTGCAACACTCACCTTATCAGTTTCTTGAGGATAAGAAACATTTGGGAGGGGAGGACCGTAATATTCCAAATTAGTCCTAAGCTAATGGGAATATTCATTTTTGTTTTATTTTTCTGTTTCAAGAATAAAAATGTAAAGGATGTTCATAATACTCCTAAAGAGTGAATAAATCAATGCCAAATGTGAAATATGCTAAATCTTGGCTATGTAAGCAAGCACCCTTAGGTGTGAAAGGGGCTAGATATTTCGACTGGGTCAACCATGACCAAATCTACAACGTTGTCTTGGAGGAGTGGCCATCAATGAGGCACAATGTAGTTTTAGATGGAGATGGCTTGTGTGAAAGAAGCTATTTCATTGAAGGTGGTTTAGGGTTTACAAGCTCTTAACTTATAAAAGGAAGAGGATGGCAGCATGAGAAGGTTGTTGAATTATATTGGATTTTGATGTATTTTCTGTTTAGACATACAACTTTCTTTGGTTGTTTAGCCTAGATTGAAAATGTTGTTTAGCATTGGGTGTTCCTGATCGGGAATCCCACCTCTTCCCATTGAGTAGCTCTTGGGAGAGTCTTGTATTGCATAGTCCACTATCTAGTTGAAGGCCAAGCTACTTATTTCAACTACAACATAGATCCTGTTGAGGGTTTGGTTGTCTTTTCAAGCTACAACAAGTGGAGGCTAGATCTACTCAGATCTAGACCATTTCAGTGCCCTTTTTCAGTGGAGGATGCTTCTACTCCATTGGGAGGAGTGTATTGGATTTTTTGCGCTACATTTTCATATCTTGGCATGTGTCCAACCACATTGTAAACCCTACAACGTAGTTTTACTTCTAGATATGCATTATTCCTGTAGGTGTTGTTGCAGGGTCTTTTGGCATACCATCTGGAGAGTTAATTTTCAAGTGTTGGGGATCTACCCTTCACTTTGGAGATCCATTGGAGGGATCATTTTCTTGTTTCATATCAGATCAGATCCAATTCTAGATCTAAATATTTATGTATATCTGCAGCCTTAAAACTTAGATCTACTCATTGAACATGGTGTAATGCTAAAAACCCCGAGGGGATTCTGAAGAAGAGCCAATATAGTGTATGGATCTGTCATAGATCTGAATTTTCATGCATTTTTTTTCTCTAGATCTGAAGTGTAATCAACAGCTGTTTGCATCCAATAAAATAATGTTGTTAGGATCTTTTCAGTCTTAATACATGGTTGCAACACCTCTTTTTGAGGTTTTTCTTCTATTAGTGACTTGTATTTCAAACTATGCATCTTATGGGCCTCATTGTACATCTATTTTTCTACTGTAAATACATTTAGAATGTCTCCTTATTGGCCTCCTGCTTTATCCTTGATGATCTGCGTTATTTTCCTGCATAACTATCTTGTATTGCTGCATTCCCCATTCAGGAATATTACACAACTCTTCCTTCCTAGCCTTGATTCCAAAAAAATTTCCCTTTGCAATGCTTCCTATAAAATCTTCTCAAAAATCCTATCCCTTAGACTCAAGCCCTTGTTTCCTCTCATGATATTCGACAACCAAGGGGGGTTTGTGCTGCGTAGACATATCTTTGACAATATTATCCTCATTCAATAGAATATTGACTCAAGCCAGAGAAGAGGGGATGTCGACATGGTTATTAAGTTGGACATTGAATATGCCTTTGATAGGGTAAATCATGAGTTCCTTTGGAATATCCTCAAGAAAATGGGAATTGGAGAAAAATTAATAAGATGGATCAAACTTCATTTTTCTTCTCCTTGGGTTTCCCCTCGATCAATGGTAGAGAGGTTGGGTTCTTCAAAGCCTCCAGGGGGTTGAGACAAGGGTGTGCCCTTTCCCCATTATTATACATCATCATGGCAAAGGATTTATGTTGGAAACTAGAATAGGAAATAATATCGATGAATCTCCCTAGCATAAGGTACAATGAATGGATAAGAAGCATAAACCATGGCCAATTTGATGATGATACTATCTTCTTAGGAGGATATTTGTCGGTTAGTTCCAGAATATTCAAAAGGTACTTGGATATATTTATAAAGGCCTTCAGGGGGGCTATTAACGATAGAAAAAGTCACATATACAGTTGGAACATTTCAAGACAGGGGGAGAAAAAAATAGAGGATATTCTTGGGTTTAAATTAGAGAGAGGCTGGAAGGAATTCAACTACCTATGAATCCCTATTTCTTAAAGAAGATAAACTCCAAAATCTTGGAAAAAAGTTACAGAAAATATAAAGGAAAAAATTACGAATTGGGGTGGATGGTAGCCTGATCACCATCTGGAAATAGAAAATCCACAGATTGAAAAAATATATTAAAAAATGGGGCAAGGAAATAATTTTAGGAAGATTGGGGAGCATAAAAAACATAGAAGAAAAGTTGCCTGCTATTCAAGGAAATATGGAAAAGAATGAGGTTATTGTTTCAGATTTCTAGAAGGAAGAAAAAAATTTAAAATCCCTTCACTCGAACCTCAGGAAAGAGGAATAATATTGGAGGCTTAATTCAAGAAATAATTGGTTAAGTTTAGGTGATATAAACGCCAAATTCTTTCACAAACAAGCCAAATTAAAAGAATCAAAAAACATGATATCACATATTAGTCATGGAGGGAAAACTATCGATAGATTTGAGGAACTTAATGGAGAATTTGTTGAAAATTTTGGGAATATTTATACTAGTGCCCCTAGAGGGGGTGCTGAGGATGAGGATTTTCATCAACGCCGTCTTGAAAATAATCACAGAGGAGATGAACCTAAAACTTTCCCTCCCCCAAAGAAGGAGGAAATACAGAGAGTGATTTTCTCCTTCTCTCCAGAAAAATCCCCTGGGCGAGATGGTTTCATCGCTAGCTTCTACCAGTTTTTCTAGGAAATAGTCCAGAAATATTTAGTAAGAATGGTGGGATATTCCTTTAAGAATTTTGTAATGGGAGGGGGTATCAACTCCTCCTTCCTAGCTTTGATTCCAAAAGAAGCTAATCCATCCTCCTTTGCAATATTCAAACCTATTTCTCTTTGCAACATTTCCTATAAAATATTCTCAAAAATCCTGGCCTTTAGACTCAAGCCCTTGTTGCCTCTCATGATATCCGACAACCAAGGGGTGTTCGTATCGGGCAGACAAATATTTAACAATATTATCCTCATTCAAGAGGCTATTGAATCAAGCTAGAGAAGAGTGGATGAAGTAATGGTTATTAAGTTGGATATGGAAAACACCTTCGTTAGGGTAAAACATGAGTTACTTTGGAAGATCCTCAAAAAATGGGAATGGTAGAAAAATTCATAAGATGGTTCAAAATTATTTTTTCTTCTCCTTGGATTTCTCCTCTGGTCCATGGTAGAGAGGTTGGGTTCTTCAAAGCTTCTAGGGGGTTGAGAAAAGGGGGCCCCATTTCCCCATTCTTATACATAATCATGGCAGAGGCTGAGTCAGAAACTAGAACAGGAAATAATCTCAATGAATCTCCTTGGCATAAGGTACAAGGAAGGAATAAGAAGCATAAAACATGGCCAATTTTCTGATGATATTATCTTCTTAGAAGGATATTCATAGGTAATTTCCAAAAGATTCAGAAGGAACATGGATAGATTTATAAAGGCCTTTGGGGGTGCTACTAATGATAGCAAGTGTCACATATATAGTTGGAACATCTCAAGCTAGAGGGAGAAAAAAATAGAGGAGATTCTTGGGTTTAAATTAGAGAGAGGATGGAAGGAATTAAACTACCTACGAATCCCTATATCTTTAAGAAGAGTAGCCCCAAAAGTCTGGAAATTTTTTTGAACTGGGGTGGTATTTGGCTCAATACTATAGGAAAAAAAAATTTAGTGAATTCGGTCCTGTAGGCCACCCCCCTCTATCAATTATTGGTGCTACAGGTACCAAATTATGTCTTGCACCAACTGGGGATGTACATAAGGAAATTTATTTGGGAAGGTGGAAATGTTAATACTAAAAAATATCACTTGGTGAACTAGAAAATAGTCATATCTCCTAGGAAACATGGCGACCTCAGGATCAGAGAACTAGAGATGGTTAATACTGCATTGGGGACCAAAATTTACTGGAATATAGTGGTTTCACAAAATCTATGGTGGACACAAGTGATCAGATAAAAGTACTTCCCCTAGCTTGAGAATGGAGAAGAGAATGTTGTTGGTTCACCCATTGGGGCTCTCATAAGAGCTACTTTGAACATAATAAAGGAAAAATTCATCAAAGTCCTAGGTAAAGGAGACACAACAGAGATATTCAGAGACTCCATCCTGGGGCGGCTTCCCTTAGAGAAAGATATGGACTTGCAGGACCTCCAATTTGTGCTGAGGCAAAGAGGAGTGGTCTAGTTGGATCAAATATTAGATTGGGACCAGAATGGTAAATGGAAGAGATGGAAGCTTGAGAATATCCCATATGACCTTCTCAATCAAAGTGATAAGCTCTTAGAAAAACTAAGAGGATGTGACCCTATAGATCGAAGAAAAGCTTATAGTTGGAGTTGGATGAATGGAAAATACTCAGTTAGAAAAGGGTATGAACATTTTCTCTCCCTAGCTCAGGTCCCCTGAAAACACCTAGTTGGAATCAAATATGGAAGACCAAAACAATCCCAAAATTAAACTTCTTCTATTGGGCTCTGGCTCACGAAAAAATTTTAACTGCTAAAAACCTTCAAAAATGGGGACAAACAGGTCCCTCAAGATGCCCTCTATGTGAAAAAAAAAGAAGAATCTATACTACAGATATTTCTTTAGTGCAATGAAACCAAGAAACCCTGGGTTGAGGCTCTGGGGCCTCTATTTAGTAGAGTCAAGTGTCCAACCGATATCATCTTATTTTTCCACTCTTAGCCCAGGTCTTACTCGGGCTCCCTTTAAGACAAATTTTCTTCCAAATCATTTGGTCGACCCTCCCCAAGTATATAAGCTAGCAAGTATGGTTGTTCAGGAATAGAGCTATATTCTAGATGGAAAAACCTTTAGCTATGATTGGGGCCTTTAATGCCATAGCACGGTGCATGGAGTTGCACAGGCTCGAGATTTATCACTCATTAGATCATGAGGAATTATCTTGGATGAGAAGGTGGATCACCCCCCCAAGCCCAAAAGTTAGAATAAAAGAGCACACAACTGATACTCAACGGAACCTCAGAATTTCCTCTGAAGAAATGGAGGAGTGGTTGAAAAATTCAGGGATCTGGACTCTGCAATTTGATGGGGCTTCAAAAGGAAATCCTAGGGTGGCAGGAGGGGGAGGGATTCTCATAAATCCCGATGGAAACATCGAAAAAATGTATGTCTATACTTTAGGTCAGAAAACTAACAACCAAGATGAGTCCCTTGGGTTACTCTTTGGAATTAACTTGGCCATCATCAAAGGAATCAAGAAGCTCCAAATCCTTGGAGACTCCATGATAATAATAAACCACATGAGAAATAATACCCCAACTAAAAACACTCTCCTAAACCAAGACATCAAGAGAAATCAAGGTTTGACCCCCCTTTTGGATGAAGTAAATTTCTTCCACACCCTCAAGGGAAACAACAAAGAGGAAGACAAACAAGCTAATTTGGCTTGTAGAATCAAAGAAGAAGCCACAATGATCAGTGGAATTGAACGTTACCTATGTATTCCTTAACTATGACTAAGAATCCTAAGGAAAAGAAATGATCTAACTGATTAGATGGGAATTTGGATATCTTCTTTGATCCGCTGAGTGAGTTTGAATTCCTTTTAATACCTTCACCCTCGCTTCCTTCAAAGCCCTCCTCCCCCTCCCTCCCTGGCCCTCTCTCCCTCCCCCCTCCACTAGAGAATTGGTATATCTATTGGACTTCTCATTAGTACCCTCCCCATCTCCATAACCCATTTTCCATTCTCCCCCCCACCCCCTTACCCCTTTCCCCTCCCCTACCCTCCCTCATCAACCCACCCCACCACCCCCCTGTCCCCCCCTCCTTACCTCTCCAAGTTGGCACGACAGTCATTTCCACTCAACCTTAAACAAGTGGCCACGTCTTGGCCAACCCATGGAGTTATTTACTATGCTGGGTCCTATCGGAATTAACTACCCCTGCTTCGGCCTCAGCTCCTATGGCAAGCCTTATATAGAAATCAATCTGAATATTGGCATCATGCATCTTGACAACCCGCCACTTGGTCCCTGCATCATCTTAGGCATGTGGTTATACAACTCCACCTTCAATCCTTATTACATTCTCCAAAATTTTGGTACCTTATTCATGGGAATGGTGAAGCCATGGGGGAAGCATTTACTCGTCAGGATCTGGAACACACATGTGAAGCGTGGGAAGATGGTGGCTATGGAGTTTGGAGAAGCTATGGAAATTTGGGGAATAATGGATCAACATTGGGATTCCAACAACATAGGTACCATGATGTCACTTCTCCATCACTTGCCTACTATTGGTGGTTATTTAAGGCATAACGGTATGAGTAAAATCAGAAAGCCTCAAGCCAGGGTAGTTGAGGATGCCTCGGCTCAGTCCTTGTGTTTGCGGCCAAGGGTCAAGAGAAATGGTATCATTCTACAGGACGGTAGGGATGGTGAGCTGAATGTATGGTTGGATGTGCTCTAGGGGATATCGATACTTCTTGGAGGCCTCTAGGTTCATTCGGTCGATATGAGAACATGGGGAATTGATGGAGAGGGTTCAATATATAACTTGTCTTCAAGAATTGAGGTGGTTGTGAGTTACCTGTGCACTGGCTTAGGTGCCTGTTCTATTTATTTATGGTGCTTCAGGTCTTATAGGAGGTATGGGATCATATGTGTTCTGGTGTTTAGGATATCTGAGGCCGCGAATTACCTGTTTGTGGGAACTGTGAGTCTAGTGATTTTACTGTGCACTGGCTCATTTTTCTGCTTTGTTTACTTATTGTGATTCAACTCTTTTAGGAGGTCAGGGGCTATCTGTGTTCTTGTGTCTATGTCTAGTTCTGGGGCGGTCGACCCTCTAGTGTCTGTAATGATGAGTGGAAATGTGAGTTCTACTGCTGAGAGCATAGGCTCAGGATCTTGGGGCCTCCGCAGGCCCAGGATCGAGAGTGTTAGTGCTGAATGGGCTCGTCGAACTAGTAGTAGAAAGTTGAATTGTGATGCATTTACCATGGAACATGGAGAATTTAGAAATGGAATTGCATTTCTGTAAATGTGTGTGCACCAACACCATAAGGATGCCATCGAGATCGAGGAACGAAAACTGGAAGAAAAAGAAAAAATACGAAGGCTAGAAGATGAAGTGGAAGCCCTCAGGCTAGAAATAGATGGGATGAAGATAAAATTAGAAGAAAATAGCAAGAAGTAGGAGGAGGTGTCAAAGTAGTAGGACCTCAACTCCCCAGCTCCAATGGAGGAGTAGACATCCCTCTCACACCTAAAAATTTGAAATATATCTAATCATACTTGTATATATCTCCTATCTCAGTTTTGTAAATTTTATAGTAGTAGGAAATTAGTGGTAAATTTTGAGAATGATATGGCTGCTGAAAAAAATTGCATAAGAGTTAGACCAATTGTATCACTCACAACTAAGGAAAAACACAGTTTTTGTTGTAAAAATCCTTCTTTTTTATTGTGTGTGGATGCATTTTAATACAATATTTATATACTCTTTTTGGTTTAATAAAAAAACGGTCAAATATTTGGTACATTTTGTTCTTGTAAAAAAAAAATTGTTTCTATTAGAAGATTAAATGAGATCCACTTCAACCTTCGTCTATCCTAGGACCCTAAAGTAGAAAATATTGTGTCACTCTATGTATATCAATACTATTCATGACTTTACTGGTTCATTGGTTCCTGTAAGTTTCTTATTTAACTCAATGGTGACCAACTTCTGCTAATGGTTTTACTTTTAATAATACCCTTATTCAATTTCATGGCCGATTTTGCATATCTTTGAAGTCTCATTATTATTCAGTTCACTTTTCCAAGGATATTATTTTTTTCCCTTATCTGTTTAACCTATCCCATTCACCACAAATGCAGTTTAAGGACTTTTATAGGAGGTATTCTTTTTTGACATTGACCTACTAAGATTGAAGAGACTATTGATGTCGTTGTAAAATATTTTTGTGAGAATATTCAAATAACATTTGCATTGGATTGGATTACATATGTTAACTATATATGTACATATTGAATTCAATTTTTTCTGTGAAATATTGCTAGATCCAAGCTTTATCTAGTCTTAAAAAAATATATATCTGCTCCAGCTTGGGTATTACAATTTATGGAATTTATTGGTTCCTGTTGTTAAAGTTTTTGTAAATATTGAATATTGTAGGGCTTGCAATTAAAAATAAAATATCCTCTATGTCCTGTAGTAGTATTCCAAAAATCCTAAATTGGTACTAGTTGTTTTCTTTAGTGATTATATTCTTCTACGAAGGTTGGAAATATATCTTAGAAATTATTTGGTAATTTATAGAGTGATAAAGATGAAATGGACTGAACAAAAATACCAGAAACTATATTCATCTACCTTTGTAATAATCCACAATAGTCATCTAAAACTGGTCCAAAAGTAGACTGAACAAAAATACTAGAAACTATTGGAACATATTAGAAATCATAAACTTAGATATGAAAAACTTTGAAAATATCCAAAACATTGCAAACCTAAAAAGCTAAAGAAAAATTGGAAATATTGGGAGAAAAATTTCATATTTGCAAAATTTATTTGAATTTCACTAACAAACATGCACAAATTCAGAGTCTATCAAATATTAAGGATCTTGCATGGATTGAGCACAAAGGTTCAGGTTTGGCTGCAAAGGGAAATCTAAAATATTATGATAAGGGACCTAGCACCTGATGCAAGTGATAATAGGTTAATATATCTCACAAGTTTGCTAAATATATATTTTCCAACCCTACTTAGAGGTTAATAATTAAGGTATTTGGACAAGTTGTCCCTCAAGAAAATAATTTTCTTGGAACATTGTAAAAAATCCTTATGGTTGTGATAGATAACTCCACCAAGAGGCATAAATATATTTGAAGAAAGTCCAATATTATAAGGTAGGCCAAGAAACTGGACCCACATAGGGAAACACAATTCAACACTTTTCTTGACATAGAAATTATTATATGATTACAAGAAGATGAGGTTGTTTCTACAATCCCAAGGACTGGGAGTAAAATTTCATACCAGAAAGAATTATTCATTAAGTGAAGAGATTTTTTTTTTTGGTTGATTAGGTTGCAATTGGTCTCACAAATATAACAATGAGACTCCTACTCCATCTTCATTTAGGCCTTGACCATGACCTTCAGGGTAATGTGGTGCATGGAATGGCCAAGAAATGTATGTTGCAAATATTGTCCACAAAATGAATCTTATTTAGAAATAGAGATATCTAGTAGGGTTTCATCAAGATTAGTCCCATTAGCTCGTGGAATATTTTCAGGTTAAAATTTTGTGGCCTTTTCAGTGGCAATATATTGATATATTTATCTAGACTTGATTTTGATGAAAACAAGATTGACTATTGCAAATGGAATTTTCAATAGAAATACTGCCTTTGTCATTGACTGAGCCATTACCAGCTCACAAATTCCATATAGCGGGAATCTAGGGCAATTGAGGTTGCCCCAGGCCAGGCAAGAAACATGATTGCAAGTAAATTCTAGGGAAGGAAATAATTAACAAGCAAATGCATGCAGTCACAAACCCATAATATTAGTTAACACATAATGACCTTATACTGATAACAAAAAACATTGAGTAACCATTTTAAAATGAGAAGAACACTAATTTTCTATTTCCTTTCCCTTATAACAAGTTATTTAGGTATTCAATGGAAAGGTATATAGTTACGTTAGTAAGGATTCCTTAAAGGAATGATGATAGAATGAGAATCCTTCATATTAGCCTTGAGCATGGTGCCTATCCAAAAGGCAATCCCCTCTAGCTTCAAACCTAATTTTCCCTCTATTGTGATGAAAATTGATGTAGCGAAAGCTGCAATTACCCACATTCTCCATATAAAAATGCATACTCATTCATGCGCTAAAATAAACTTCAAACAGAGGCACACTTCATAAGCGGAAGTTGTTTCCCTTTTTTTTTTTTTTTACCCTAAGGTTATAAACCATATAATAAAACCCACTTATGGAAAAATCGAATCAATATTCGACTTTGGATTGAAACCCAAAATAAATCTTCAGGCCAACACATACATTAATGTATGTGCCCAATGCTTTACCAATCCACCATATATGATCACCAATCCGAACCAAGAAACATTAATATATATATTCAGTCCCACAACTAACATTTCCTTCATACCAAGGGTTCAAATTTGGGTAAAACCCAATGCACCATTATAATAATAACATCCAGACCAAGTTTTAACACTTCATACTTTGGTTTAAAAAGCCAAGCATCAACATATATTAATGTTTTGGCCCCACAACATTTATAAGTTACCTTGTATTAACCTCCACGCAACTACGAGTGCGAATGTCGTCGGATCTCCGATGGCTAGGATCGGACGGCTATCGCGTTAAATTTACTCCAACGCTTTATCGCTCCAACACAACGCAAAATTGGTGGTATTGGAATTCCGTCGATTGCTACGTGTCACACATTGACCATTATTGAGTTAAAACAGGGATTTTCCACTTACCATTCTTGAGTCACGCAAAAACCATTAGTGGCTTTAAAAACCACCTTCACTGTTCTACTGTGTTAAAACTTAATTCTTGGTTCCACATACACTCACTCTCTGTTTCGCATTAACTCATGATTTCTATTCCATCATTCTTGCTTACCTCCAAGCCTATTCTCGATCTCGATCTCGATCTTGAATCTGGTTCCAATAGATTGCAAAATTCCCCAGCAATCTTCAGAAATAACTCCAATAGCAATTTCTCGAATCTTTGTAACTCCTGACATGGTTCCAAAAGCATGCTTCACAGTTCCAAAGTGTAAAATTATGTCCGGCTCATTCACAACTCCACATTCCGACCTGGATTATAAATCATAACGAGCTTTTATCTCATTATCGCAGATGAATTGTGATCATCTTATAAACCCCGTAAACACAGAAGCTTAATAATAAATAGATCCCGCACAAAAATTTAAATATTTATAAATTTTGCAATTCTAATCACCTCAGCCATTCATTCATTCAAGATCATTCGATTGGGAATTTTACTATACAAAACTTTAATTAACCATATACATATTTCGCAAGGCATAACATAATACAAAAAAACACACGCAATCAAATCTTCATTAATCATGAATTATACAAATACCATCAAACCCTTTTTACAGTCAGGATTTTGGCCTGATATGCCCTTACATGGCCTTTTTCTTCTTTTTTGTCAAAGCCCGTAGGCTTTAAAATTAATTCCTTCTACCATCTATTTCACTCTCATTCCTCTCTATCCCCCTTAATGCTTCAAAAGCTCACAATGTATAAAAGAAAATGATTCATGAACCAATTCAGTTCAAATCCAAAAATCTCTCACTATATCCTAAATTATCTCCACAACTCCTCTCGTTATTCAACATAATCCTAGATTAGATTTTTGTTTAAATCCCTCAAATCCTTACTATTCTTAGGATTCCTTACTCATCCCTTAGACTTTACAACTCATGAGATATTCTTTGCAATTTAAATTTCCTCAAACTCAACTAAACCTAGGAAAATAATTAAAATGATTAAGGGAACCCACTCCCTTTAGTAAATGAAAAATAAGACTCATTGGTCTTATAAGTTTTGAAGAATGCCCCTGCATAAAAAATATTCGATGATTCTTGATCCAGGTAAATTAGTGATACCCTTTTAACCAAGACCTTTTACTTCGGCCGATGTGTTAGAATTGCATCAAAGCATTAATGAACATATATTAAAATATTTGCATGGCGTAAAGAAGAGGAACATAACAAGCATTATCAACATAATATATTGATAACGAATTTCATTCAGGAGGGACTATGTCTATGGGCCTTAGTGTCAAGATGGTGTAGGCCATTGCATTAAGAGCTGGAAAGAGTGATGATGTACATGGATGGTATTTTCTCTATAATACAATGAAAATTCCCTCATGCAAGAGTGGTTGGACCTCTTCACAAGATTTTTTGCTACAGGAACTATCATTCACAAAAAGGACTCCTATCAGCATGACAATCTCACTCAATGGTGATTAAGAGTATCCCGCCGAACATGACAACAAATGGATCTCAAACAACATAAAACAAATCCATGATAGAATTACATCTCACATCAAGAACAAAAAAAGATCCCACATCAAACATCAAACAAGGATCTAGACAACACCATGCATCTCATAGCAAAGAGACAAAGAAGTACATGTTCACATTGCATATACCTCACATCCTGGAGCTATCTGAAGAAAAGGATGATAAACTGTTGGATATGGCTGTACCATCAATCTCGTGGCATCGAATATCCTAAAAACAATTGCTCACACATTGAATGCTGACACCTACACTCCACTTTGAAAAGTGGTCGAAAGATGGAATGGTCAAATGGAAAATCTAAATACACCATCAAATTTGTGGCATCAAATAGTGAACAATCGACTGTCAAATTTCTAAATTCTGACAAAGTGAAAATATGGGGCTACATGAATCTTTTAGATCCCCCCCCTAGATTCCTCAAAGATTCCCTCCTATGGGTCATCTGAATATCTACTGCTCAGATCAAAATTCTGTTTGCGCCATCAACATTGTTGTGAAATTTTGAGAAGAATGAGTATAATGTTAACCTCATTCTGACACCGACAAATTTCGGCCTCCAAGGAATCTAAAAGATTCCCTCAAGGTTCCTGAAGATTCTCCTCCATAGGGAATCTACAAAACCACTGCTGAAAAGGCGAATCTAGGCACACCCAATAGGGGAATTTTGAGGTCTAAAATGGGTATTCTAAAAAAATTATAAAATAATAGTGGAAATAATAAAATAATATTATATTACATCATCAAATTTTAGAGGGAAAAAAAGAAAAAACTATTTTTTCAACTTATCTCCCTATGAGTTTTCTCAAATTTCAAGTCACAACACTCGTTGGATTCATAATTTGATTCCTCATCCAAGGAGTATCCATGTTACATAATTTTGATGGGCCCTAGGACAAAAAAAATGAGAAATACATGAAAAACGTGATTGCAATCACATGATTTCATGTATTTCTCATTTTTTGTATAGTAGGGTCCATCAAAAGTATGCAACATTCCTACTCCTTCGATGAGGAATTAAATTTTACATCCAATGAGTACTCCTTCTCGAAATTTGAGTAAAATCTTAGGGAGATAAGTTTAAAATACGAGTTGAAAAAGTAGTTTTATTATATTATTATTTTTTAATATTTTTACTTTTTTACTCCAAAAATGGTGAATCATCCCCCATGGTTGACATCATCATCTTGAATCATATTGGTTCTTATACAGTTTATTTTTGTAGTACATTTTTCTTAGGAGGCCCATTTTAGACCTCAAAATTCCCCTAATGATCGTGCTCCCTACAAAATTTTGGTTGAAATGCATATAAAGTTCAATACATTCTGACAATATGAAAATTACCTTCAAAGGAATCTTCATGGCATCAAAAGGAAATTCTCTGTCTCGAAAATCGTGCCACCATTTTGCCTCTTTCTCTGACTCTAATTGTGTGTCCACACATGGTTCCCTATGCTTTGAAAATCGTTCCCGCACTTGGTTGCCTTCGCCTAGGCGCACTTGAGAACTGAGCGTTTAAATATATTTTCATGTGTGAAATAATCAAGGAATAGGCCATTGACCTAGTGGTTAAATGGGCAGTTTGTTAAGGGGAGGTCAGGGGATCGAATTCTACCTCCCTCAAAAATCCACATGCCATAGTTTTATTAGGGTGCATTTTAGTTTTTGAATATGGTATGGTTTGTTGTATTGTTTTAATACATACAACATATTGCAATGGTTTTGTTGGGTGGTTGGGGTCATGGCTACCGACCCCACCATATTTAATATTTTTTTTGTTACATATATGCGGTGGTCTCCGCCGAGGTGGCAAGGTTGACAACCCGCCTCCCAACCTTGTTATATATTTTTATATGTAGATTTCATGTGGGGTGGTGGGGTTAGTGGCCCGCCACCCCTAAATTATATATTTTTTGTTTTAAATTAACAAACAAGGCCCCTTTTGAAAATTCGTTAATTTGACCGAAGGAGTCAAATTAATGAACCCACAATTCCTCCTGGAATCTAGTTGGAGCTGGCCAGAAAACTTCCAATTTTTTTCCTTCTTAACCTACCACATCACCAAGTTAACCCAAAACTTTGACCAGCTCTAACTTTTGCATACGAACTCGGTTTGATGAATTTTTCGCACTGTTGTGATCAAAAGATGAAATATTCAACCTGAAATTGTGTTTGCCACATTTCTGTCACTTTTATTTTTGAGCTTCCATAATCCCTCTTTGTCCTGTGTGAGTCTCTAGAGCCACTTGGATCATTCCTCCCCATTGAGGAGCTTTTGGTCCTCCAAAAGAATCAACAATAATTTTCAATTTCTATGTACTACGTTTGCACCACAAGTGTCTCGATAAAGGTCACCCTTCCATCTCCTTCACCTTTGTTCTTCGGAGCCTTAAGCGATGAGCCGACACCTGCATCCTCTGCAAACTTGTAGTACAATCTCTTGTAAATTACATGCTCAAATATGACCAACTATGACCCAAACATTTCCATACTTGCCATGATTTTATAAAACATACTCAGTGGTCAAGCTTACATAAAAATGGAAATCACACTCCAGTTATCATTACAAGGCCAAAAACATCATTGTCACATTGTGATGGAAAACACATCATCACTTTTACATAAAATAAATGCATCACACGAATTATAAAACAAGGCCAAAATATCATTTTTGCTTAACAAGTGATGAAAAAGCACATCATCACTTTTACATAAAGCCTAATGCAACACATGATTTACAAAAATAAGGCCATGAAAAGCTAACACATCTAGAAAAACAATCTATAAAAACCCCTCTTTAGCAAAGTGAATGGGTCATCCCCCTGTGGGGAATTCACTTGTATATTAGCTCTTTTGATTGGTTTCTACATGAACGTTTTGTCTTTGAGGTGCTGCTCTGGATGGAGTCTCCAACATGTGGCTCTTTGATGGCCACTTTGGTCGCAATAACTGCAATGAGTTTTCTTCCTCCATACCTTCTTAACCAATTTCTTTCTTTGATTTAGAGAAGGCTTTCCATGCCTCATCCTCCTTTGGGCTGCCATTCTTTTCCAACACTCAGAAATGACATAGTTACGTAAAAAAAAAAAATGAAAATTTTTCTTACGCCATGATTTACGTTCATGATTAGCAACATATTTATAATAAAAATGAACTCTATAATAGTGAGATTTTATATACCTTCCCTAGTGGTCTTTGGTGCGATCATGGTGAGGAGAGCTTGCCTCAGCTCTTTCACTGCAACATGCACTACCATGTAATGATGGTGAAGTGTTCCCATCAATCCTCTTCCCTGGTGAGTACAACAATGTCTGTTTTCCTTGGATGTCCTTCGAACGTCATCCTTCAGTGTATCCCAAACCTGCATAGCGAGGTATCTACACAACCTCCAATGGTTGGGTTATGCCTTAGCCACAAACACCAATTCCTCCTCCTTAGTACCCCATCTTGGTAAGGAGCCTCATGTCAATTACGGTAATTGGTATCTCCACACTTCCAACAGAAATGATATCATGTGAAGATGAAACTGAAGAGAAATCAACATTGTTTACCTCAGCTATCAATTTTGAAACGGGTAAAGAAAGAAAGCCTTCATTGCACTTCACTTCCTCCAAGGCCTCTGTCATGGCTTGTAGTTGAAGTTGTAATCGTTGTTTCTCCTCCTTTTCATCTCGTAGAAGTGTCTTTAATGCATCATGATCTATTTGACAACTTTCATCCTTGCACTTCAATTCTTCCAATTCCCTTGTCGTGGCTTGCAACTAAAGCTGCAATCGATGTTTGTCCTCTTGCTCCTTTTGTAGAAGCGTTTTCAACTCAGGGTTATCTGCTGCTTATTTCTCAAAAGCTTCATACAACGTGTCCACTTTCTTGGACACCCTGAGCATGGTCTCGTACATGTCTTTGACATCCTACATTGCTCAACTTAGTGAACGTTCAATGGTTCATACCTGCAATCCAAATCAGCAAGAAGACCACTCTGATACCTCTTGATCTGGGTAAATTCCAGATGCCCTTTTAACCAAGACCTTTTACTTTAGTTGATGTTTTAGAATTACATCAAAGAATTAATGAACATATATGAACATATCTGCATGTTGTAAAGAAGAGGAACATAACAAGCATTATCAACATAAGATATTGATAATGAAGTTCGTCTAGGAGGGACTATGTCTCCGGGCCTCAGTGTCAAGATGATGTAGGCCTATGCATTAATTGCTGGAAAGAGTGATGATTTACATGGATAGTATTTTCTCTTTCAGACAAGGAAAATTCCCTCAGACATGAGTGGTTGGACCTCTTCACAAGATGTTATGCTACAAGAACTCTCATTCACAAAAAGGACTCCTATCAGCATGACAATCTCACTCAATGGTGACTAAGAGTATCCTGCTTTACATGGCAACAAAGGGATCTCAAACAAAATAAAACAAATCCATGATATAAATTACATATCATATCAAGAACAAAAAAAGGTAGCACATCAAACATCAAACATGGATCTAGACATCACAATGCATCTCATAGAAAAGAGACAAAGAAGTACATGATCACACTGCATATACCTCACATATTGGAGCTATCTGAAGAAAAGGATGATAAAATTTTGGATCTTTCTGTACCATCAATCTTGTGGCGTCAAATATCCTGAAAATCACTGCTCACATATTGAATACTGACACCTGCACTCCACTTTGAAAAGTGGCCAAAATATGGAATGGTCAAATGGAAAATATTAAGACACCATCATATTTGTGGCGTCGAATAGTGCAAAATCAACTATCAAATTTCCAAATTCTAACAAAGTGAAAATCTAGAGCTACAAGAATATTTTAGATTCCCCCTAGATTCTCAAAGATTCCCTCCTACGGGTAATCTGAATATCTGCTGGTCAAACCAAAAAGTTTTCTACACCATCAACATACTTGCAAAATTCTGAGAACAAAGAGTATAAAGTTGACCTCATTCTAACACCGATGAATTTCGGCCTCCAAGGAATATGAAAGATTCCCTCAAGATTCCTAAAGATTCTCCTCCATAGGGAATCTCCAAAACCACTACTGAAAAGGTGAATTTGGGTGCACCATCACGCTCCCTACGAAATTCTGGTTAAAATGCATATAAAGTTCAATACATTCTGACAATATGAAAATTACCTTCAAAGGAATCTTCATGGCATCAAAAGGACATTCTCTGTCTCGAAAATCATGCCACCATTCTACCTTTGTCTCTACCTTGAACTATGTGCCAACACATGGCTGCCTTTGCCTCAAAAATCGTGCCCACACTTGCCTGCCTTGGCCTAGGAGCACTTGAGAAATGAGCATTTAAATATATTTTCATGGGCAGAATAATCATGGAATAGGTCATTGGCCTAGTGGTAAAATGGGAAATTTGTTAAGGGGAGGTCAAGGGATCAAATCTCGCATCCCCCAAAAATCCACATGCCATATTTTTATTAGGGAGCATTTAAGTTTTTTCATATGGTATGGTGTTTTGTATTTTTTTAATACATACAACATATTGCAATGGTTTTGTTGGGTGGTTGGGGTGGCGGGGTCATGGCCACCGACCCCACCATATTTAATATTTTTTTTGTTATACATATGCGGTGGTCTCTGCGGGGGTGGTGGGGTTAACCACCCGCCCCCCAATCTTGTTATATATTGTTATATGCGGATTTCATGTGAGGTGGCAAGGTTGGTGGACTGCCACCCCTAAATTATCTTTTTTTGGTTTAAATTAAAAAAACAAGGCCCCTTTTAAATATTCATTAATTTGACCGAAGGAGTCAAATTAACGACCCAAAAATTCCACCTGGAATCCAGTCAGAGCTTGCCGGAATTCGGTGGCCGGAAAACTTCCAATTTTTGTCCTCCTAAACCTGCCACATCTCCAAGACAACCCAAAACTTTGACCAGTTCTAACTTTCACATATGAACTCAGTTTGACGAACTGTTCACACTGTTGCGATCAGGATGACGAGATATTCAACTTGAAACTGCATTTACCAAATTTCTGTCACTTTTATTTTTGAGCTTCCATAAGCCCTCTTTGTCTTGTGTGAGTCTTTGGAACCACCTAGATCAATTCTCTAGACCATTGAAATAGAGTCTGGTTTCTAGTTTATTTAATATTATTGTTGCATAGGATTTTTGCTACAATGGACTTTGTAATATTGATATTGAGGAATTTTTTTACTAGCGTTTCATTATAGTGGTTTGAATGTTCATTTTAAATAAGTGATTAACACTCTTTTAACTAATGGTGTCCAATGGTGTTTCTTGTGAAACTTGTATTATGTGCTTTCTGGATGATAATTACATAGACATTGATTTCATGTTAAAATAAGTAATGAAGTTGTTATGTTATTTTATTTTAATTGATTACATAGAAGTGATGGAATGGTGAGGTTGTTTTGCTACATCGTTGTTGGGTGATTAACTAGTTTTTTTTTATCTAATATTTCTATATGGGTGGACGAGGTTGTGCCAAATGCTCCTTGGGTGAACATAAAAGAGTTTTTAGACAAGCACCAAATTGACTATGTCACTAATCACACCCCTCAGTATGAGATTCACCCCTTTGACTTAGAAAAAATTACTTTATTTTAGAAATATGGTTACTTGTTAGTGGAATCATGAAATGGAGACCAATGTAGACACGTTTTGATTGGTTTTATCTTTTTATCTTTTAATATTCTTAGCCTTTCGAAACATATTAATCAAATATTTCAATATGTTTATTCAACTTCCTGATTGCATAATATTGCATCACTAGGATGTGCAATGATAATCCATTTTTCACGTGTAAATATGTCGAAACTTTATGTAGTTGTGAAAAAATCCTTCGATTAAAATTTTACAAGGAATGGTACCATCATGGTAGTGAACCAAAATATTGTACTAACTTTTCAATTATGTCTTCTTGTTGGGTATGTGTTATATTCTTTCCACAACTAAGAGGAGGGGTGATAGCCCCCCCTTTGTGCTGGGCACAACGTGGGGGTCACAGGGGGGGCGGTAGCCCCCCCGCGAAAATTTTTGGTCCTTGATTTCCGGTGGGTAGTCCGCGTCCATGGTTTTGCACATGGTATTGGGGCACGATGGTTTTCGGCCCCTGGTATTTTTGTAGATCCAGTCAAGGGAACTGCGGTTATGTTTTAATCCAGGGTTTATGGATTGGGGTTTATGTATGCTTTGGCATGTATATATATATGCGTTGTAACACTAAAAAGAATATAATGAAAAATCAAGTTGGTCGTCCCGATTTGGGATCCAGGGGAAAATCTCTGTGTTTATCTGTTTTATGTTTTATGCTCTCGCTATTGTTTATCTTCTGTTATAAGATTCGTGAGTAGATAATTTATGTTCAGGGTTAAAACCTACATTTGGTATCAGAGCAGTTTGACAGGGATGCCTTTGTGCTAGGGTTTTAACTTAGGGCTGTGGTAGACTACGGTGAGTGGGAAGTCTGCCGAGATCGATTCTTTGCTGGTGTAAGAAGATGGTGACGGCGGGGAAAGATATGAATCGAAGAAATTTATTAATTAGGATTTTGAGTTATGGAAGCTCAGATGGAGGATCTTGCAGTGGATAAAAATGGTCAAGCACGGTGATCCGAGGTATCTGACAGTCAACAGCTAACTGTCGAGATCTCACCAGGAAAGAAAGTGAATTAGAAAGGCTGGAAGCACCCAATGCGATTTGTGTGTCTCAGATTCAGTATTGTTGAATGTATCTGGGGAAGCTACGACGAAGAATTTGTGGGAAAAACTTGGGACTTTGTACTAATCTAAGTCTCTGGTGAATAAGTTGTTCCTGCGGAAAAAGTTGTATAACCTGAGGATGAAGGATGGAGACTCGGTGATAGAGCATCTGAACGCCTTCAATATTGTGGTAAGTCAGCTGTCATCTGTTGATATTAAAATCTCAGATGAAGATAAGTGCATCAGTTTGTTGTGTTCTCTACCAGACTCGTGGGACAGTCTGGTTATTGCAATAGGTAGCAATACAACTACCTTGAATTTTGATGACATTGTCTCAGCCTTGCTGTCGGAGGAAATGAGACGGAGAAATATGGAGGGTCAGAATGGAGATGCCTTATATGTACGAGGAAGGTCCCAGAACAGAAACAAGAATAAGGTTTCGAGTGGGAGATCCAAATCTAGAGGGAGATATAAATCTCCTGGAAAGTTTGTAAAGGTGTGCTGGAAATGCGGAAAGGAAGGGCACTAAAAAAAGGACTGCAGATCTAAAGCTCCTGAGAAAGGAAAGGGATCTGATGATGCTCCTTCTGCAGAGGCAAAAACCACCTCGGATGAAGGTGGGGATGTGTATTTGGCCTCTTCTTCAAATACACATGTAGATCATGAGTCATGGTTGATTGACTGAGGTGCATCCTTTCACTTCACTCCCCATAGGGAGTGGTTCTGCGAGTATGAGAAATATGATGGTGGTGATGTCTTCCTAGGGGATGATAGGAAGGCCAGAATCATCGGACGTGGAAAGGTCAAACTGAAGCTGCAAGGTGGAAGGATTAGAACACTTCCTGGTGTTCTGCATATTCCTGCATTGGCCAGAAATCTGATTTCTGTAAGCAAGATGGATGATGCAGGTGTAAAAACAGTGTTCGAGAAAGATGCCTGCAAGATGGTTCGAGAACCTTTGAGTATTAATGGGGAGTTCGGGTGGAAATTTTACAAGCTACAAAGGTAGCCTTTATTATTGATAGGTGTAACGGTTACGTGGTTCTCGAAGAGAGTGGGATGGAAAGCCTAGCTATGTCTACGGAGAAAAGACCATGTTATTATGGCATCAAGGAGGCTTGGACATATTGGAAGAAAGACTATTCGGATCTTTGCATAGAAATGGTATAGTAGAAGGTATGTCTATTTGTTCTGCGGATTTCGATTTTTGTGAACATTGTGTATATGAAACTGAATAGGGTGAAGTTTCATACCTTTTGTAAGAGGAAAACAAAGTTATTAAGAACTTCCCATTACCTAATGATGTGTTTGGACCTGTGTCAGTTCCATCACTGGGAAAGTCTGTGTACTATGTTTCATTCATAGATGACTTCTCAAGGAATACATGGATATATTTCTTGAGGAAGAAATGTGAAGTCTTTGACAAATTTAAAGAATTTAAGGCTCTGGTGGAAAACCAGACAGAGAAGAAGATAAAGGCATTGAGGACAGATAATGGTGGGGAGTTCTGCAAGAAGGAATTTGAAGAGTTCTGTAAGAAGTGTGGTATAGCACGACATAAGACTACTCCATACACACCTCAGCAAAATGGAGTTGCAGAAAGAATGAACAGAACACTGATGGAAAAGGCAAGAAGCATGCTCAGTGGTACCGGGTTAGGACAAGAATTCTGGCCAGAGGCAGTGGAGACTGCATGTTACTTAGTTAACAGATCACCTTCATCAGCGTTGGAGGATAAGACCCCACATGAGGTATGGACTGGTAAGAAACCCTCTCTTTCACATCTAAGGGTATTTGGATGTGATTCATATGTACATGTTCCAAAGGAGAAAAGGACCAAGTTGGATAATAAATATGAAAGGTGCATCTTTATTGGGTATAAGGATGGTTTAAAGGGTTACAAACTTTGGAACCCAGAAACAAGGAAGGTTGTGTACAGCCGAGATGTGGTGTTTAGAGAAGTGAAAGATGTTGTTAAACATGAATTCCTACCAAAGGAACCTGAGAATATAGAGTTTGAGCTAAAGGAGGATGAATGAGACTCTACAATAGAAGAAGACTCAGAAGATGAAGAGCCACAAACTCCAGCTTTGAGAAGATCAGTTCGGGAAAGAAGACAACCAGAAAGGTATAGTCATCGCACTAGTATTCGGGTTTTCCATAACTATGTGATGATGAATGAGAACTATCGAAGGTAATGGAATACGGAGGATGAAGCTGCGGAAGGAGGCCATGTTGATGAAATGGAATCCTTGCACACGTCACATGGATCTGGTGGAGTTGCCGGCTGGAAGGAAACCCATTGGGAGAAAATGGGTGTAAAAGAAGAAGATGAATGTAGAAGGCAAGGTGGAGAAATACAAAGCTCGGTTGGTAGCGAAAGGTTATTCCCAGGTGACGGGAATTGATTTTGGTGATATTTTTTCTCCTATTTCCAAAGTTACTTCTATTAGATTACTTTTATCTGTTGCTGCTGCATTTGATTTTGAGATAGAACAGATGGATGTGAAGACAACATTTCTTCACGGGGATCTAGAAGAGGAGATCTACATGAAGCAACCTGAAGGCTTTATGGTGAAGGGTAAGAAAGAACCGGTATGCAGGTTGAAGAAGTCTCTGTATGGGTTAAAACAGTCACCAAGGATGTGGTATCAGAAATTTGATACCTATATACGGGGACTTGGCTTCACCAGAAGCAAGGAGGATCACCGTGTTTATTTTAAATTAATTGGTGACCGTGTTATCTATTTGGTCTTATATGTGGATGATATGTTGTTGATTGGAAATGACAAAGAAATTATCCAAGATTTGAAGACCCAACTGTTCTCCAAATTCGACATGAAGGATCTTGGTGCTGCAAACTATATTTTGGGCATGGAAATTAAGAGAGATCTGGCAAAGAGGAAGCTCTGGTTAAACCAGAGGAAGTATGTCGAGACTATATTGCAGAGGTTCAATATGCAGGATAGTAAACCGGTGAATGTTCCTATTCCTGTAGGTGTAAAGATGTCTGCTGAACAGTGTCCCAAGACACAAGAAGAAGAGGAGCATATGTCCCGTGTTCCATATGCAAGTGCAGTGGGTAGCTTGATGTATGCAATGGTCTGTACTAGACCAGACATTGCACATGCAGTGGGAGTATTGAGCAGGTTTATGTCAAACCCAGGGAAGGAGCATTGGACAGCAGTGAAGCGGGTTTTCAGATATTTACGTGGCACTAGTGATTATGGCTTGTGCTACCAGTGAAGACCAGGATTGGAAAGAATGTTGGACATTCGTGGTTTTGTTGATGCAGACTGGGCTGGAGATCTGGACCAAAGAAGATCTACAAGTGGGTATGTGTTTAGCCTATTTGGAGGCGCAATCAGTTGGATGAGTAAAAGACAGTCTGTAGTGGCTCTTTCAACTACAGAGGCAGAATACATAGCAGCCACTCATGCAAGCAAGGAAGCAGTTTGGTTGCAAAGATTGTGTTCAAGTATGGGGTTGGTACAGCAAGCTATAAGGATAGACTGTGATAGCCAAAGTGCAATTTTCTTGGCTAAGAACCCCGCTTATCATTCAAAGACAAAGCACATTGATGTTCAATATCACTTTGTTAGAGATATGGTTGAGGCTAAAAGGGTGTTGCTGGTAAAGGTGGACACTTTGAAGAATGTTGCAGATGCATTGACAAAGTCTGTGAGCACTCAGAAATTCTATTGGTGTAGAGAAAGAATGGGTGTTGAAGAATTGGGCCAATGAATAAGCTCTCCTATGGCCCCTTGTGGAAAGAAAACAACAAGTGGGATAATGTTGGGTATGTGTTATATTCTTTCCACGACTAAGAGGGGGGGCAATAGCCCCCCCTTTGCACTGGGCGCAATGGGAGGGTCATACGGGGGGCGGTAGCCCCCCCTGTCGGGGTTCGGGGCAGCGCCCTGACGAAAATTTTTGGTCCTTAATTTCCGGTGAGTAGTCCGCGTCCATGGTTTTGTGCATGGTTTTTCACATGGTATTGGGGCACGATGGTTTTTGGCCCCTGGTATTTTTGTAGATCCGGTCAAGGGAACTACGGTTATGTTCTAATCCAGGGTTTATGGATTGGGGTTTATGTATGCTTCGGCATGTATATATATGTGTTGTAACACTAAAAAGAATATAATGAAAAATCAAGCTGGTCGTCCCGATTTGGGATCCAGGGGAAAATCTCTGTGTTTATCTGTTTTATGTTTTATGCTCTCGCTATTGTTTATCTTCTGTTATAATATTCGTGAGTAGATAATTTCTGTTCAGGGTTAAAACCTACATTTCTCAACTAGAGGAACATGTGGCATTGACCACCTCATATTTTGGATATTTTTAGAGTTTGATAAGATTTTAGTGGAGGTTATTCATTGTTTACTCCAACCTAGGCTAAATCTAGGATTTTATTGTTATTTTAATATAATGGAAGTTTAGTTCATCTCCTATATATCCCATACATTATAGGCTCTTCCTCATTTGAACTCATGGTTGGATTTTGATAGTTGTCTCTATTTTGGAGCCTAATAGACATATATTTCATGGTGCATCTTGAAGTGTAAGGGATTCTTCCCCATTCAAAGTGTGGCGTCCTTCTTCCTATTTAATCATGTTGCCAATGAATTGTAGAATAAACTATAAAATTTCATTAGGGACATAGAAAGGAAAATTTGTCTCATTGGAAGGTTTTTATGGTAGAATTGTATTCCTCTATCCTACTTTGATGTTTTATGCATGATAATAATACATTAAACAGATCACCTCTTCATAGTAAGAGCTTTTAAGACTTCATTGTTTTGCGACACAACATAGTTTACATTGTTTTTATTCGGAATCACTCTTGGTACATCCTATATGATTTCTACAATCATTTTTCAACATGTTAGGGTTTATTTGTGACATATGTATGAATTCCTAATTTCCATAACCTTTCATGAACTATCCCCTTTCTTGAACTAGCCTCCCTTGACTCCATTTTCCTTCGAGATTGGAACTAGTCTTCATGTTCCTCCCATCACCCCTTATTTATAATATACTACAACACAAAAAAAATATTTTCTAAAGCTACTCTTCCAAATCACCTTGTTTTTCCTAAGCCTTAGTAATTCTATCATAGGGAAGCCCCCCTTGAGTTGGATAAGAGGCAATCTATAGTGTAGAGAGGGAGTCATTGAGGTTATAGTGGGTGACCCCTCTAAGTTGTAGTTGGGATATATTTTTTCTTTGGAGATTTAATCATACATTCTAGTTCAAGTTGTAATAAAGGGCACATGCATGTCTCCAACATGCATGCACCAACCTCAATTTTTTTTCATTTTAACTATTTTTAGAATTAGAATTTTTTTTTCTATGTTTAGTTAAGAAATAATACTTATTTAGGAAAGTGCATGAGTTAGAGGCTTTCCCAGATTTAGAACAAGGTGAAAATCCATAAGAGTGAGGCAATTTATTTCATGCATGCATTACATCCACGTGGACATTTTATGCTAGGAAATTGACACAGGTTGGGGCCTTGGGTGCTTTATTATATACACCCGAGTCTAAGAAATGTTGATCAAGTGATCCAAAAAATGGAATTTTTTTTTGAGACTATTGATGAAAGGATTTCCATTAAATATTACAAGTAGACAATGAGAATTTTGTTGAAGTTAAAGCATACATGCAGAAAATTAATGACCCAAGGTTAAATCCAAAGTCAAAATTTTGGTCTACATCATAGACTAGTGTGCCTCACCTAATATAATTCAAATTGGGCATATGCTGACATGGAACTATCCAATTGCATAAAAACCTTGGTGACAATTGACTGATTTAATTCCTTGGGATTAGGTTTATTTAAATTGGTTGTTTTGGAAGTTTCTTTAAAGAACACATAGGAACACTTCTCCATTGCAGACTACAGACCTGTTTGGGTTAAAATTTGTTATGAACATCTGATAAGATTAAAAAGTTGAACTGCATGGAGTAGTTTTCCTATGTTTAGGAGCTACATATAAGTTATATTGATTGTGAGGTTTCCTTTTGAAATATTTCAGTTCTTCATTTTGGTTTAGTCCTTCCTAGCCACCACGAGTTTTGTATACCTTGTTTTTTCATTATTACAAGGGGAAATACCATATATATGGGATATTACATTACACACATCCCCTCCTCTATGATGCATACATGACTACCATTTTTATATCCCAAATTAGGAAAAGTTCCCCATTTTCATATATAATTTTTCAATGAAATTTCATAGGTCCCATACTCCAACTAGCCTATGCTCAATTCTTTTGATATTGTTGGCAATATGATTTTCCTGTTTGTAGATGTGAATGAATTCTACACAGTGGAAGGATTTTTTATTGATCAGTGGTTGTCATTGATGTCAACCCAAGGAGCACCATGGGTTACCCCAATATTTCATGGAAATTTTGACCTACCAAATTACTATATTATGGGTCAAGAATGCTTTTTATGGTTTCTACTTGTCAAGATGTTTTCGTTGATATATGGCACGCCACGTAATTCTTCACGGTTTGAGAGATATTCATGTTTGAAGTTTGTAACCCCAGTTAGTGGGCTAGAACCCCATGGGGTTGTGGCATGGGTCATTGAAAAGTCAATAATTAATAATTTTTAAGCTCCTAAAATACCCCCCACGTTCACTTGTTGAAGCCCCTCAACCTAATAATTTATATAAATTGTGATCCTCATATCCTCCTTATGTAGGGATTTCGCTACCTGAAACAGGTCATCATGGAATTTGCGCTCGAAATTTTTTTCTACGAAGGTTCAGAAGCTGAAAGTTTTATGAGGTAAAGCCAAAATCTTGAGGAAGCTCCTATAAAACTTTCAAATCAGGGTGCACAATATTTTCGGAGATATGATCTGTGGAAGTCAATGTTTTTACAGGCTCTTGAACTTCATCTCAAAGAAGTGACCTTGGGAAAATCGTCATAACTCTCTCTCTGAGTATCAGATTGGAATTCTGTTAAATGTGGAAGATAGTTCATAGACTGTAGTTTTCGCTATATCAATTTTAGAGCCAAATGAAGAAACAGTTACACGTGGCACGCTATACAAGTTTTCTCTACTGAAACAATCCATAATTAGGTCATTGTGAGAGATTGGGAATAACTCTCTCTTGAAGAATCCAAATTGGATCAGACCTATGGAATTGGAAAGAAGACTTAGAGTAATACTACAGAACCGAAAATAACATATTGGAGAGTTGAAATAACAGAGATACACCAGATTCAATATCGATATCCTAGACGGAAATAAAAAGCTAGATCATGTGTTGTCAAGGGCTGCAAAGGACTAGACTTTCTAGGGCAGTAAAGAAAAGAAAGGTGCAACAGAGGGTAGCATGAAAAGAGCAACAATCAAGGTGCAGAAGAACAACAAGAAGTTCAACACATGAAGTCTTCAAGTGGGTATCACTGCATACAGTCATTGTGAAGGTATCATTGTACTAAGTCATTGTAAATGCATCATTGTAAAAATTGTACGAGTGTCTATCTACCAATATTTGAAGAGGCGATGTTAGGAGGTCTAGGATCATCATTAAGTGGTTGTGTCATAGTTGTGGTTATGGTCTAGTTTGTCTTCTTATTCTACGTCATTCTATATCATTGTAAAGTGGACCATTTTCCTTGGTATGGGAGTCCATTCTTGTTTTATTCTTCTATAGGGTGGTAGGGTGGTGCTAGGCTGGTGCATGAAGTCACCAACAGGTTCAAGCCTGTGAAAAATTTAGGGTGGTAGGGTGGCGCTAGGGTGAGTTGTAGCTCATTGGGTGTTGGGGCATCCATTCAGTTGACTACTGAAGAATCTCGGGCGTTGGAGCATCCATATAGCGAGAGATGGAGAAGAATGCTTTTCTATATTCTAGGAAGTTGGAGCTTTATTTTCAATTAGAGTTGAATATTAAAGAGTTATTAGAAAAACATTCAGGTGGTTTTTGTCCCGGAGAGGTTTTCCACCTTAAAAACTGTGTGCATTTGTGTTCCTTTTGTTTACTGCTATCATTGTACAAACACTGATAATAATTGAAGATTAACTAATGCTCTAATTGAAATGAATATTGATTCACCCCCCTCTCAGTGTTTCCAAGAATTCTTATTAGAGCTTGGTTCCTTCAATAGCAGTTTAACAGCTGGAAGGAGGTCATGGAGCTTACCAAGAATGGTGTACCTCTGTTTAATGAAAATAATTATGCACTCTGGAAAGGACTAATGGAGGTTTATCTCTTGGCACAAGGTTACGAAGTATGGGACACTGTTCAAAATGGATTTACATCAACCGTGGATGAACAAGGTAAGAAGAATTTGGTAAATGATGCAAAAGAAAATAATATTATTATTAGTGGACTTATTGAATCTACTTATCATAAGGTGTTGGGTTGTAAAAATACCAAAAATGTACGGGACAAGCTGGAGAATATATATGCATGTGACTCAAATGTCAAAGAAGAAAAGATTCAAATTTATAGAGAAAATTTTGAGCAACTCAGAATGAAAGAAGATGGCAGCATTGCTGCATACTTCCAATACGTTGATGAAATAACCAATACTCTAGAAGGATTGGGAGAGCCAGTTGATGAGAAGACTATTATACGAAATATTCTTAGAACGTTACCAGGGAGATTCAACCCAAAGGTATCGGTCTTATAATACAGTGAAAATTTGGACAAATTTAGCAAAAAGGAATTAAATGGAGTTCTCATAGCATATGAAATGATACTTGATGAAGAAGAGGGTACTGCGTATCTAGAAATTGTGTTCGTTGCATCTAAGAAAACCAATAAGGACAAAGAACCTTCAATTGAAAATACATGCACCTGCAAGTGTGAAGAAAAGGGAGATGATGAAGAAGGTCTTTTAGATGATGAATATGATTACTTTACGAGAAAACTAAAAATTGGTAAGGGAAAATTCAAAGGTAAACTTCCATTGATATGTTTCAGTTGTGGTGAGGTTGGGCATTTCGCAACAAAATATCTGAACAGAAGTGATGGAAACTCAAAAGGAAAGAAAGGCTTTAAGAAATTCAACAAGAAAGAAAAAAAAGAAAGGATCCAAAAGGAAATTTCTCTCTAAAGAAGATAGCTCATCATTTGACGAAGACAGTGACAACAAAGAAGAAGCCAATGAGAGAGTATTTTCTATGGCCAAGCACAATAAAAAGAGGTATCAAACAATGAATAAGAAGGGTTGACCATAGAAGAATTTTCTAAGAAGGAAATTAGGCTTATAAAAGAGCTCAAGGCTGAGAAGATCCATTCCAATACTCTTGAAGAACAAGTTCACAACCTCAAAATTGAAGTTGAAGAACACAAATGTATTGAAGAGTCACTTCAAAAGAAGTTGGAAGAAAGCAACCAAGAAAGGGAAGCATTAGAAGCCAAAGTAATCTTGCTACATATGAAAGTGAAGAAGGGAAAAAATGTCCAAAACTATGCCAACAGCTCAAGGGCATTGGAAGAACTCATCAACGATCAATGATCTTACAATGACAGAACTAGCCTGGTTACAAAGAAGAAGAAGCAGGACCTTCTACAACAAAATACAATGAACCTATGAGATCTGACATGCATGTAGACTTCATTGGACAAGATTCGCAAGAACATCCTTGGAAGACGATTCCTCGATGAAGATTTCCATATAGGTACTAACATATTTTTCACGGCTATTGTTATTCATGTGGAAAATTTGGTCATAAATCTGTAGAATGTCGCACGTACCCTAGGAACTGATACAATTCCAAGAGATCCTTCAAATATGAACCTCCCAGGGCTCAACGAAAAATAAATAGATTTTAACATTTAAGAAATAATATGGAATGTTACAAATGTCAGAAATTTGGACCATAGCTAGAGACTGCAGACTTGAAAATCCTCCAGAAGAATCTTCGAAGCCACAAAATGAAAGAACATGGAAGAAGAAGAATATTGATAATTGTGCTCTCGCTCTCAAGGCTCAAAACAAAAAATATGTGTGGTATGTTGATAGCGGTTGCTCAACACATATGACTAGAGATAGAAGGAAATTTGTATCTTTGAAAGAGAAGAAGGATGGAACCGTATCCTTTGGAAATGATGGATCTTAAAATGTTATAGGATCAAGTACCAACACTCTTGGAAGCAAATATGTTATAGCCAAGAATGTTATATTGGTTGAAAACATGAATCACAATCTACTCAATGTTGGACAAATGTGTGATCAAGGACACACAATGATATTCAACTCCACAAAATGTGAAATCAGGAAAGGCAGGTATGGTAAAATTGTGGCTACAGCAAGTCGAGCTCCAAATGACATATATATTCTGGATGAAGAAAATAAAGCATGTATACTAGCTAAAGAAGATGAAATCTGGTTATGGCACAAATGAATGGGTCACATAAGCATTTAAAATCTTGTCAGGAGAAGCAAAAAGAAAGCAGTACGAGAAATGATGAAATTCTCAAAACCTTCGAACACATTATATGAGGCCTGTCGGCACGACAAGTAGACAAAATTCCAATTTAAAACAAAAGAACACTTTGCATCACATCCATTGGAATTGATACATACTGATCTATGTGTTTCTATGAGAACAAAAGGCTTAGATGGAGAATTATATTTCATGTTAATAATAGATGACTATACCAGGATGATATCCATCAATTTCCTAAAGAAAAAATCTGAAGCATTTGAGTGCTTTAAGATCTACAAGGAGTTGGTCGAAAATGAAACTGATTTGAAAATAAAGTGTCTAAGATCATATAATGGCGGAGAATTCAATTCCATATTATTTCCACAATATTGTGACAAAAATGGAATAAAAAGACAATTTTCAACAGCATGAACACCTCAGAAAAATGGTCTTGTTGAAAGAAAGAACAGAACCATACAAGAAATGGGTAGAATAATGTTGAAGGACTCAAAATTTGATGAAAATTTTTGGGTTCAAGCAATTGATATGACAGTCTTCATTATCAACCGAAGTATTCTCAGAAATAATTGCAACAAGACCCCATATGAATTATGGAAAGGAAAACCAGCTAATGTAAAATATTTCAGAATATTCGGAAGAAAATGTTATATCAAAAGAGAAGATCAAAATTTGGGTAAGTTTGAATAACGTGTTGATGAAGGTATCTTTGTTGGTTAATCACACAAAAGAAAGGCCTATGAATGCTATAATCTAAGAAGAAAATAGATAGTGGAGAACATAAATGCTATATTTGACGAAGATGGTGTTCTAACGAATAATGATGAGGATCTAGAATCTTTGAAACTTGAGACAGAGTCTGAAAAAGACAAAGAGAAAATTCTAGAACAAGAAGCAACTATCAACTAGGAAGAAGTAAATAATGATCATCAACATATACTATAAGAACAACAAGAAGCTCCTCAAAAGAGAAGAAAAGAACCATCCATCAAATCAAATTGTTGGTGACATAAATGAAGATCGACAACTTCGTTCATCACAACAAGCTCACATTGATTTTCTAGCAACCTTTGAGCCTAGTAGTTTTGAGGAAGCCAACCAGAATGAAAACGGGGTAGCAACTATGAATGAAGAATTGGATCAAATTGAGAAGAATAACACCTGGGAATTAGTTCCACGGCCAAAAGATAAAACTGTCATTGGGACTAAATGGGTGTTCAGGAACAAATTGAATGAATATTGACAGATTACTAGAAACATAGCAAGATTGGTTTGAAAAGGCTATGCACAAGTGGAAGGAATTGATTTTGATGAAACATTTGCACCAGTTTCCAGAATGGAAGCCATCCAAATGTTTCTCGCCTATGCATGTTCAAGAAAAATCAAAGTCTACCAAATGGATGCTAAGTCAGCATTTCTGAATGGATAATTAGAATAAGAAGTTTACATCGAACAACCTGAAGGTTTTCTACTATCAGAAAAAGAAGACTATGTTTGCATGTTAAAGAAGGCTCTATATGGTCTCAAGCAGGCTCCCAGAGCATGGTATGCTCATCTTGATGGATATCTACGTATACAAGGGTTCAAGAAAGGTACTGTTGATAGAAATATTTATGTATAAATAGATAAAGATATTTTAACAATCGTTGAGGTATATGTGGATGATATAATATTTGGTAGCAATAATGATCAACTAAGTAAGAACTTTTCTATAAATATGAAAAGTGAGTTCGAGATGTCTTTACTTGGTGAGTTCAAATATCTTAGCAAGAGAAAGGAATATTTATATGTCAAGCCAAGTACATCAAGGAAATTCTCAAGAAATTCAAAATGGAAGATTGCAAACCCTTCCTTACTCCTATGGTAACATCTTGCAAATTGAGCATAGATGACTCATCTAAGGATGTGGATCAGAGGTTGTACAGAACTATGATTGGTATTCTTATATATGTAATAGCCTCCTGACCACATGTTACGCAATTAGTTGGACAAGTAGAAAGATTCCAAGCAGCACCAAACGAATCACATATTATTGTTGTCAAAATAATTCTTTGATATCTAAAGGGCACAAAATAATATGGCTTGTGGTATCCCAAGGGTAACAATCTCATTATTCAAGCCTTTACAGATGCAGATTGGACAGGAAGCGTTGATGGTTGTAAGAGTACTAGTGGATCAGCATTCTATCTAGGTGGTTGTCTTGTATCATGGTTGAGCAAAAAACAGACCTCAATATCGTTATCTACAATGGAAGCAGAATATATTGTAGCGAAAACATGTTGTACTCAAGTCCTTTGGATGAAACAAACTTTTCAAGATCTTCAAGTACAATTTAGTGAGCCTATTCCCATATTCTGTGACAACACTAGTGCCATCAGCATCTCCAAGAATCCTGTCATGCATTAAAAAACAAAACACATTCTGATCAAATATCATTTTGTTAGAGAACAAGTCACTGAAAATAATATCAAACTTGAGTATGTTGGTACAAAAGAACGAATCGTTGATATCTTCACTAAAACTTTACCTCGTAAGCATTTGAATATCTTCGCTAGAAGCTTGAGATTCTCCCAAGTTCTCATTATATTTTCCTTATTCAAAATATAAAGGGTGAGTGGAAGTGTGTACAGGTCCGCAAGATGGTTGTGTGTCAGGGGGAGTTACCCTTCATCATTGATGTCAAAGGGGGAGAGAATGTTGTAGGAAGAGGTGTCATGATCGCAGGGGGAGTACTTGTGTTTCCATCGATGCCAAAGGGGGAGATTGTTGATTAGCGTTTGTCATTGATGTAAACCCAAGAAGCACCAAGGGCTACCCCAATATTGCATGGGAATTTTGACCTACCAAATTATTGTATTCTGGGTCAAGAATTCTTCTGATGTTTCTACTTGTCAAGATGTTTCCATTGATATATGGCACACCACGTAATTCTTCACGGTTTGAGAGATATTCATTTTTGAAGTTTGTAACCGCAGTTGCTGGGCTAAAACCCCATGGGGTTGTGGCATGGGTCATTTAAAAGTCAATAATTAATAATTTTTAAGCTCCTAAAATCCCTCCCACGTTCACTTGTTGAAGCCCCTCTCAACCTAAGCATTTATATAAATTGTGATCCTCATATCCTCCTTATGTAGAGATTTCGCTACCTGAAATAGGTCATCATGGAATTTTCACTCTAAATTTTTTTCTGCGAAGGTTCAAAAGCTGAAATTTTTATGAGGCAAATCTGAAATCCTGATTAAGATCCTATAAAAATTTCAGATTGGGGTGCACAATATTTTCGGAGATATGATCTATGGAAGTCAGTGTTTTTGCAGGCTCCTTAACTTCATCTCAAAGAAGTGACCATGGGAAAATCGTCATAACTCTCCCTCTGAGTATCATATTGGAATTTTGTAGAACGTGGAAGATATTGCACAGATTTTAGTTTTCGTTGTATCAATTGTAGAACCCAATGAAGAAACAATGACATGTGGCACGCCGTACAAGTTCAATCTACTAAAACAATCCATAATTAGGCCATTGTGAGAGATTGGGAATAAATCTCTCTTGAAGAATCTAAATTGGATCCGACCTGTGGAATTGGAACAAAGACTCAGAGTAATACTACAGAACCAAAAATCACATATTGGGGAGTTGAAATAATAGAGATACACTAGATTCAATATCGAGATCCTAGAAGGCAAGAAAAAGCTAGATCATGTGTTGTCAAGGGTTGCAAAGGACCAGAATTTTTAGGGCAACAAAGCAAAGCAAGGTGCAACAAAGGGTAGCATTAAAAGAGTAGAAATAAAGGTGCAAAAAAACATCAAGAAGTTCAGCACATGAAGTCTTCAAGTGGGCAGCACTGCATACAGTCATTGTAAAGGTATCATTGTACTAAGTCTTTGTAAATGCATCATTGTTAAAATTGCACAAGTGTCTATCTACCAAGAGTTGAAGAGGCAGTGTCTATCTAGGATCATCATTAGGTGGTTGTGTCATAGTTGGGGTTATGGTCTAGTGTGTCTTCTTCTTCTACATCATTCTATATCATTGTAAAGTGGACCTTTTTCCCTGGTACGGGAGTCCATTCTTGTTTTATTTTTCTATAGGGTGGTATAGGGTGGTAGGGTGGTGCTAGGCTGGTGCATGAAGTCACTAATAGGTTCAAGCCTGTGAAAAATTTAGGGTGGTATGGTGGCGCTAGGGTGAGTTGTAGCTCATTGGGTGTTGGGCCATCAGTTTCATTGACTATTGAAGAATCTTAGGCATTGGAGTGTCCATCCGGTGGGAGCTGGAGAAGAATTCTTTTCTAGATTCTAGGAATTTGGAGCTTTATTTTCAATCGGAGTTGAATATTAAAAAATTGTTAGAAAATAATTCAGGTGGTTTTTGTCTTGGAGAGGGTTTCCACCTTAAAAATGGTGTGCATTTGTGTTCCTTTTGTTTACTACTATCATTGTACAAACACTGATAATAATTGAAGATTAACTAATGCTATAATTAAAAGGAATACTGATTCACCCTGCACCCCCCCCCCCCTCTCTCTGTATTTCCAACATTTTTAGCATTTTTTGTGTGTTTTCTCGCATCTTGGTCGGTTGAATGCCATTTGGCTAACCTATACTCAAAGTATTTTGAAGTGGAATCTTCACATTTTTCTATTATCAGATACAAGTGCCATTTAATAGCCGGCTGGTGATTTCCAACACTCAGGACTCCATTAACCATTTTTTGGTTGTGAGTTTTATGCCATTACATTTAGATTTCTCCATTTTTTTAGTGCATGCAAAAAATTTCATGCCCCCATTATTTGTAAATAATACTCCATTGGTGGAGGGAAAATAATTTCCAATTGAGCCCCTAAAAATTCATATTTTGAAGGGTTGGGCAGGGGATTCCCTAAATAAATATCTGGGATCTTTCATTTTGGTGTTGGTTGAATGTAGTGTGAGGTTTTGATTGTGGATATAACAAATATTGGATCATCATTGTGAAACTTTGATTCTTATTCATATTTAAGGATTAGGTCCGCATCTCTGCATTGTTAACGTAGTTTCACTAATCTTTGCTGGAAAAATGAAAATCCATGTGGAAAGTGTGCATCTTCTTAATATAAGAACATATTCAATGAAGGGAAGCTCATTTACAACATCCAAGAAATGTTGATCAAGTGATCCAATAGGTGGAAATTTTTTTCAGACTATTAGTGAAAGGATTTTCATTAAATACTACAAGCACATAATAAAAATTTTAATGAATAACTTTAGGCATAAATGAAAAACAATTAATGACCCAAGGTCAAATCAAGAAAATATTGACATCCAAGGTCAAACTTTTGGTATACATTGTATACCAGTGTGCCTCACCTAAGATAATTCAAACTAGGCATATTCTGACATGGAACTAGTCAATTGCATAGCAACTTTGGTGACAACTGGGTGATATAATGCCTTGTGTTGGGGTTTATTTAATTTTTTTTTTTTGGAAGTTTCTTTAAGAAACAAAGACGAACACTTCTCCATTGAACATTGTAGACTTGTTTGGGTTAAAAGTTGTTATGAAAATTTGAAAAGATTGAAAAAGCTACACTACATGGAGTAGTTTTCCTATGTTTATGTGTTAGGTCTGAGTTTTATTTTTTGTGAGGTTTCCTTTTGCAATATTTTAGTTCTTAATTTTGGTTTAGTCATTCCTAGCCACCGCAAGTTTTGCATACCTTGTTTTTTAATTATTATGAGGGGTGATACTAGAGCTATGGGATATGCCATTGCACATGTCCCTTCCTATATGATGCACACATGACTACCATTTCTAGGTCCCTAATAGGGAAAAGGTCCTCATTTTCATATATATATTTTCATTGAACTTGCACAGGTTCCATACTCCATCTATCTGAAGTTCAATGCTTATGATCTTGTTGTCCACTTGATTTTCTTATTTGTAGATGCAGCTAAATTATGTGTAGTGGACATATTTTTATCATTTTTTGGATGCCTACTGGAATCTTAGTTGGTTGAATGCCATTTGGATGACCTATTCTCAAACAATTATGAAGTGGAATCTTTAATTTTTTTCTATTATCAGATACAAGTCCCCTTTAATAGCTCACTCGTGATTTCCAAGACTCAGGGTTGCATTAGCCATTTTCTGGCTTTGAGTTTGCTTCTAGTACATTTATATTTCTCCATGTTTTTAGTACATGAAAAAAATTCCATGCCCTCATTATTTGTTAATAATCCTCCATTGGTTTAGGGAAATGCATTTCCCCTTGATGCCCCTAAAAATTTAGATTTTGAAGGGTGGAGCAGGGGATGCCCTAAAGAAACATCTGTAATATTTCATTTTGGTATTGGTTGAATGCAATGTTAGGCTTTGATTGTGGATATAAATAATATTGGATCACTATGGTGCAAATTTAATTCTTATTAATATTAAATGACTAGGCCCTCATTTGTGCATTGTTGACGTAATTTCTCTAGTCCTTGTTATTATTTATTTGTTTGAGAAATCCTATTCCATATGTGGAAAGTGTGCATCTTCTTAATATGAGAACATGTCCAATGAATTGAATCTCATTTACAACATTTGAACTAGTTTCACTAATCTTTGTTATGATTTATTTTCTTGATAAATGTGTATCCAAATGTGTCAAGTGTTCGTCTTCTTAATATGAGAACATGTTCAATGAAGCGAAGCTCATTTAGAACGCTTGAATACTAAATCTCCTACAATTTTTCCCATGAATTTTACTTGGCCCCAACTCCATTTACATGCATGTGTGCCAAAATATTCATGTGCACACATGAAGAAATATAATTGGAGGGATTAGAACCCTAGTGGGGGTAATGACAACCATACTTTCACTGACCTCGTAAGTCACTGTTAACCTGTAATGGTTTTTGGCTAAATCTGGACAGCATGTTGTTTATTCTAAAAGAGGTGGAGTATTGTTTAATCCATATTTTACACATGAAGAATATATTGTGTTCAGTATATACACTAGTCTTACAATCTACTTTATTGTGGATTTAAAGGCTATGAAAATTACAATACAATGTTGGAGTTTTTTTGTACACTTGTTTTAACAGATATAATGTGCAATTTTTTTCTAGTTGTGATAGATTGTTTACATTTTTATTGATATATGTATTTGCGATTGTATGCAATTTTCTGGATATATTTGGTTGTGATCGCTTGCATTTTTTTGCATTCTTTTGATAAAGCTGGTCAAAATTATGTTATTTATTCTGAAAGAGTTGGAGTTTTGTTCAATCTAGTTTCCACATGGTGTATACAATGTGGTTAGGATATATGTTAGTCTTACAACCTTCTTTATTATGCTTTGAAGGGATATGAAAAATATTATACAATTGTTGTAGGGGCTAATATTCGTAGGTGGGCTAATTTTCCATGATTTAAAAAAAAAAAAAGATTCGCCAATTTCCATTTTTTATAAAAATGATTCACCCAAATTTTACAACATAAAATTATTTAACTTTAAAAATCACCAACATTATATAGAGACTATATATAAAATCATTATAAATTTGAATAATTTTTCAAATACATCAATAAACGTTTTATAGTTTGCATATTAGGGGTTAGTAAGATTCCCCAATGTTTTAAACTCAACATACTCTTCCATCCTTAAATTTTTCCCTATTGATTGTTAATTTGATTTTCTGTATATTCTTTCTTGCATGTAAGTTAAATGCATCTTAGTAATTTACTCCTCATTTAGCTTGCAGGTGTGGTTTCCAACGAAAAATAGTGATATCTAGAAATAATAAGATTTAGCAAGGATATAGATTTCAAAGGCTTGAAATAAATTATTTTGATTGCTTATTTCATAAGTTTTATGCTAGTAAAATTATGTAATTGGAATAAATGGTTAGTTTCTTTTCTTATATCTTGTTTCTATCTTTTTCCCAGACTCCTTGTGGCTACAATTCATTCTTGAAGTGCTTCCATAAATGGATGGGATAGGGCAAGAAAAACTACACAAAATTTTGATCTCCTATTCCTTCCAAAATGGCCTCTCAACCTAGAATCAACGCATCCCTTGTAATAGTTATCCATATGGGAAAGGTTGCAGAAAATGCGGGTGAATCTAAATATGGACCCCCGAAAGTTTATACATACATGCAAAATCAAGACAAGGTGATAATTTTTTTATGTCTGAACGTGAAAAAAAAGGGTCTATCAAATGTAACTGGTGGAATTTTTTTTGTTACTATTCCACCATATCACTTTGGTCCAATTATTCTAGAGAATGATCCAAAATGACACCAAGGTATGTTTGTGTGAGAATGTTGGGGAGACAAAATGGAATGCAGACAGTGGGGTGTTGATCTTCCTCATGTTGTGGGTATTTCTAGGTAGTTTGAATATGGTGCTTAGTCTCTAGCATTGTATGGTGGCTATTAGGATGGTGTAGACCATGGTGAATGGCTTCTTTATACTGGAAGGTGTGAAACTTCTTCTTTTGATTAAAACTACACATCTGGGAATGGTTAGTACTTTACGATGAAAGCACAATATGCATGATTTTATGAAATAGAAATTATTTTCATTATTGTTATCGAATTTTTATTAATAAAAATTCCAATGATACTAAAATCACTTCCACTTTTTGGAATAATAATTTCTCTGATAAAAATTTAAGACTTCACTATTCTGTCAACAATGGTGGAAGAGATCTTAACAAGCGAACAAATACGGAGTAGTCCGTTGATTAGAAGTTCAATAAATCTAATGAGGCATTGTGAGTTATTTATAATATGGGTTAACCAGTCTGTGTTGTCAGGTACTTTTTCAATTTTCTTATCTTGAAACTGTGATAAAACATGATATCTACATGTGTGCTTCAACTTATTAGCTAGCCTAAGGATGTAGTTCGTTCATTATGTGGCTAACGTAATTCTAATTTGGATGTTTGTAATTTGGTTTCAGGTCTCATAAGGAGAAGCGTTCATATTTTTCCCTAGAAAGGGGTGTTATATATAATGACATATATAGTAATAGAATTGAAAAATGATGGCATGATAAAGGAATTCAAGTCATGATTATTAGCTAAATGGGAACCTTCATTGAAAGTTTTTTTTTCCAACTTTTATTCTGAGAGATATTTTCCTTTTTGCAAAGGTTTTATGTTTGAAATAATATAGCTTAATTTCTTGCTCTATGTCCAGCTCCACGTGGAATTTGTAATTTTGGTTTGTATAGGATTTGGTATCAAGTACTTAGTTGTGGTTCTGAATTTGGTATTCATGTTGAAGATTGTGTATACAACTGCACTTTTCATAACTTCACCATATTATGTAGAGTTTTTTTTATTTTACCTTGGGTTTTGTTAGCAGCTCAAACGGGGTGATTATTTGGACAATATCATGTTACATGTAGATCCATTCCACAGTTACTGTGTGGCTCTTTTTGTTCCATCCCATCAAGCCCTTGAAAGTTGGGATCAGAAAGAAGGAATTGTTTACAAGGATTTTGTTGACCTATGTTAGAAGAGTAATTAGCCTACACCCACATAAAATGGCCACAACAAATGGGTATTACTATTGATATTATATATTTTATATTGTTTTATACATAGGAGAGACAAGTATGCAAACATCGACAATTTTTTCTTTAGACATAGCATTTCTATGTGCTATGGTTTTTTCCTTTGAGGGAAAGGACATGTATGTTTTGAAAGGTATAGGCAAAGATGGTTATTGAGGGGTTGGTATTAAATTTTTACCTTTTGAAGAAATTTTTTTTGTTGTGTTTATATTTATATAGTTGTTTGTTTGAATTGCATGTCATATCATTATTCAAATTCACCTTACTTTGTCATTGTTTGACAATGAGCTATACAAAAATTATATTCAAGGAATTATTCTAAAGGAATTTTGGAATATGAGGATACTTATAAGAATGGACTTGTATAAAAACAATATTACAAGTGAAATTACTTGATCATTGGGGAAGTTGAAGGTACTTATTGTTGAAAATGCATCAATAAATTCCTAATTTAATTTTCCCTTGAATAAATTAGGAGAAATTTGAAATTCCACATCAAGAGACAATTTGAATGATTTAGCTGAGGTGATATAGTTTTTATCACTCAATTAGCTTATTTAATTTGAGTTGGGGGAATGAACTTGAGTTGTGTACAAATATTTCTAAATTTTAGGAGCCTAGGTTGAGTTAATTTCAGTTGTAACAATTTAATTCAGTTAAATTGAGTTATGGTTAGTTAAAATAGTCATTAGGGAATTTTGAGGTCTAAAATGGGCCTCCTAAGTAAATTATAAAATAACATTGGAAATAATAAATTAATTTTAGATTACATCATCAAAATTTAGAGGGAAAATAGAAAAAAAAACTATTTTTTTCAACTCATATTTTCAATTTATCTCCCTATAGGTTTACTCAAATTTCAAGCGTCAACACTCGTTCGATGTAGAATTTGATTTCCCATTCAAAGAATACCCATGTTACATACTTTCTATGCACCGTGATACAAAAAAAGTGAGAAATACATGAAAAATGTGATTGCAATCATGTTTTTTCATGTATTTCTCATTTTTCATGTAGTATGGTCCATCAAAAGTATGCAACATGGGTACTCCTTGGATGATGAATTAAATTTTGCATCCAACAAGTACTCCCACTCGAAATTTGAGTAAAAAGTTAAGGAGATAAGTTGAAAATAGAAGTTCAAAAAATAGTTTTAATAGTTTAGTATTTTTTAATATTTTTACTTTTTTACTCCAAAAATGGTGAATCATACCCCATGGTTGACATTATCATCTTGAATCCTATTGGTTCTTATAAATTTTATTATGGTTGTACATTTTTCTTATGAGGCCCATTTTAGACCTCAAAATTCCCCTAATGTCCAACTATTGGTGGAACTAGTGGGAGGTCTAGTAGTGGGGTGTAACTTCAGTTTTTAAATAGTTAACTCATCAATCAACCTAAATTAACTCATGCATGCATATAATTCAAGTTACTCAATTGAGAATTGAGTTCAAGGGCAGTGTACTATCAATTGTAAACTATTCCAAGTTGTAGAGATGGTGCATGCAGTCAGAGAAGGACCTAAAGGAATTGCACAATCCCGATTTAGGAATTTCATAAATAATAGTGGATAATTCCTTGAGGAACAACACAAGGAAATAGGAGCTTGGAGGGCTTGAAAATTTACTAAGTGTTGGCCAAAGTTAGTCAATTAGGAAGATGATAGAAGATATAGGTGCAGGTTGTGCTCAAGCTTGAGAAAACATATTGTTTTCATCCAGATTCTTTGATTAATGCAATAAAGATAGGAAGGGACTTTGAGAAGTTTATTTCCCTTATATAAATCTCTATGTATATCTGTTGAATCATGATGCATGTTTTTTATATGTGTTCTCGATCATGCATTTTCTTTCACATATGAGTAGAGTATATTTGAGTCTTAAGTTTTAGTAAATTACATGAGAAGTTTTGAATCTACATTACAATTCTGCACTTATATTTTTGTAAGCTTTCTTTTTGTTATGTCTAAATGGCCATGATGGAAACATAAAAAAATGGGATTATATTTTTTAGAGATAATGTCTTAGATAAAAAATTGAGGTGATCAAGTTCTCTTTCATTGTTCATATCCTATGATTGCTTGCTAATGCTTGTATGATAATTACTGAAATAACAAATTCCTTAACAATAATTCATTAACTTGACAAATTCCCAGGGAACCTACTAAAATTTCAAACCTTAAAGTCACGTAAGTCAATTTCTTGTGCATAATATTTGTTTTTTTTCTATTTACATGTAACAATTGAATATAAATTACTCCAACTATTAATGGTTTATTGTTATGATTTGATTTACACTTGTAGGGATGTCTCCAATAATAATTTTTGTGGGACTATTCCAATAACTATACCATTTGAATGCTTTCCAATGACAAAGTGAGGATATTCCTCTTAACATTTTTTCTACCGTTTTTGGAATATTATTTTACAAGAGTGTTTGCACTTTAATGTTTATAGTATCAATTTGGTAATGTATTCAAGATTGATTCTCTCTGTGGATTATCTGGCTCTATGATTTTCCACCACCTTATACATTTTATTTGATGTTATTTGGGAATCCTAGATGCAAAATATAGTGACAGTGCAACATATATTTTCATATTGAAACAATATATTATACTATATTATAGAATATGTACCATAAGGAGATGATTTTTCCAAACTCCGATTAATATAATACTCATTTCAAAGAAATTAATTTGCATTCTCATCAACCTATTCATGATGTTTGTGAATGTTAGTTGGGAATGTTAAAGTAATATCACATAATTTCAATCCTACTATTTCTTCCTTAATATTAGCAAAGCATTCAACTAACTGAAATAATCACAACATTTTACTCAAATCATCTAGTGGAAATTTTATATGACATAATTTGTTTGATTCTAGGTAGCATGAGGACCCATCTCCATTATTATGGTTTACGTTGGAAACATCTTCTTTCTGTGGGAATTTTCCTGTAGAACATGGGATTTTTTTCCCTATCCCAAGGATGGTTCAGGAATTCCGTTGGCATCCATCAAATGTCTTTGGGATGTTGAACAATCCTCAAGGTAGTTGGAGGAATTCTCTTCCTAATCAACTCGTCCAATGAAGGATGGGTCCATCAACTCATGCACTTATGGGTGCCTTGTAACCATAACTAACAACCCTCCCTTTAGAAAATATATCACTTCATAATTTTTTTTAAATAAAACATTAAAAAATCGACCAACCTAAACGACACAGTGAGCACTAACCCAAAGCCTAAAGCAAGCTACCTCTAGTTTCAATTAACTTGTGGCCTTTATTTTTTTCATTTATTTATATATATCATTCCATGTTATTATAATTTCCAAATTTTTGAATATGAATGAGTAATAAGTGTGCAGACTTGACTTGATATTGACCTTTTACATTGCTTGAATCTAAAATTGGTCACTAATTGAAGAGGAATCCTCATTCTAGAAATTATAACCAATGAGCATATAGGTGAAAATATGAAGCCAATTATAGAGAACATAGATGTTTCCAATCCAAAGTGATCCCACTATAAGGATAATTGTTTCTTGGGTTTCCTTGTCTTACATTGTATTTCAAGTCAATCATAGGTCAATAGTAGAACTAACATAAGCACTAGATCTTTTGGGACCATATACATTCCATTCTAGATTAAGAAATGTGGTCCTGTTGAGGCCTCGAAAATTGGTGCAAAAACATCGGGGAAAACCACCCGGTCGGGGACTTAAAAACCATTCCTTTTTCCATATGGAATGGTGGCTCCGACTGGATTTGTGGGACCAGTTTCAAAATTTGATATAGTTGGGGTGAATGGATGATTTTATCTCTAAGTGGAACTTGATAGATGTATATATAGGCAAGCTTGCAATAAACAATATATATATATATATATATATATATATATATATATATATATATATATATATATCTCGAGATGAAATATATTATCTGTGCCATCTACAAAATAATATTTCAGTGGATGCAAATAAAGATCATACATTCACTTAGAGATATGAAAACATTTGAGATAATTGATTTAATTAAAAAGTTAATTAAATCAATTTAATAAAGCTTATATCGCAATTGTTTTAAAATTCTTGTATTGCATATATACATAAATGATAACAACATAACATGTTCAGAAGTGAATTAATGTCAAATTGTATTCAAAAAAATATATAAGACAAAACATCATAAGATAAATGAACTATTCCTCATTTGAAACTCAAATAAAAAACATAAGATAAAAGTACCATATATATGTTTACTCTGCTCATCTGAGAAATAACTCTAGGTCCAAACTTTTATATTTAGAAAACTTTAAGAGTACAAAATTTCAACATTAGTAAAGTCTTCTTTTCAAAATTTCAGGACCCCTTCTTAAAAGACATGAAGGGGTTTATATATAAAAATAATAAGTCTTAAAATAGTCATTACAGTAAAAAATGAGGAGGTTTCAAACAACCTTCCTTAAATTAATTAAAAGTAAAACAGAAATAGAAATTAAATGGGTGATTTGTTGGAGGATCGTCCTATTGTCCCTTCTTCCATTTGCTCCTTGAGTTGAAGAATATTAAGGATAGGCTTAACCTCTGGAGGTTGGCTTGGCATAATGCATAGGTATCCAGTAAAAACAACATCAGATAGTAGAGGTAGCATGTATGAGTACATATATGTAAGACAACGATGCATAAGCCATTGGCTGTGAGGCTTCACTATATATCTCCAATATTTTTCCCAATCCAGCTTTTCAATCTTCATAATATGCTCCTATTTTACTTTTAACACTTCCTCCACTGTATTGTCAATTATTTTACTAAAGGTAATGCACCAGGAGGACATCTGCAAATAATATTTTCTATGATAAGGTTCTGGATGACAATTTTCACAAGGTTTGTGGCAATGTCTTTCACTCTGCAAATTTCTCTTTCTGCATTCTTTAATTGTATATCCCAGTCTATGAACAATATATCTTTCTTTGAGTCTTTAATTCTGGGTAGGTTGGATTTTCGACCATCAACAGAGTCCTTCCAAGTGAAAAATTGTGAGACCTTATCATCTATGTCATCGAAACTAATCCTCATATCAACAATGTGATTCACAAGTGAATCACTTTGTTCATATAATTCAAGGATGGTTGTTAATTTATCACAAAAGACAACTTGTTGATGTGCCAATAAAGTGTTTAATTCTAAAGCTTCTTTCCTGAACTCATCAATCTTTGGGATATATTTCATTTTCTCAATAGAAAGATGTAATTGATGAATTAGAGTATCTTTAGAATTAATCTCACTTTGATGTTGAATTTTCAGTTGATGCGGGCTCTCCTAAAGCTGTGTGATCTGTACCTGTAACTGCTGACTAATACTTTTCTTTTCTACTTGTAACTGTGATTCAAGTTGGATGATATTTTCATCCTTTTGTTTCATCATTTGATGAATTTATGATGCTTTTTCAATGGTTTCAAAAGCATAAGCTCCTGCAAACTATGATAATAAATTTAAATCTTGTGAATGATCTGACTGTGTGTCTTTCCAAACAATTTCCATTGACATATCTTCTTGAATAAGAGTTTGGGATTTCTTTGTTCTTCTTCTTTTCTTCGGTCTACTAACAACCGCCTTATGCTTAGGACTATAAAAAATGTCCAAGGGAGGAATCTCTTCAATATTAAGAATGATCTCAGAGGTTGGGAAGGCTAGGATGTATTCCATTCTTTTTGTGCTTACTAATTTTTCAGAGGGCCCAACAGTAAATGAGTCCTGAGTTGTATTAGGAGTTTGTACAATTTTTTTTTGGTTAATAGTCATAGATATTTGTTCTTCCTAGAGTTTGAGGTCAAAATCTTTCCAAACATCCTTTATATTGCTGGGGAAATCTAGATCTCTTGTTTGAAGTTCAACTAATTTATCATGATCTATTGTATTAAGGACTCCAGTATCCTTAATTGTTGGTTCATTTTCTTTCTGAGCCATGGTTTGAGAAACATCCAAAATTTTGAGTGGAATTGTCTCCAGACTCTTATTTCTGTATGGTTGAAACTTTAATAATTGTTGTGGGTGGAGGCGTAAAGTTGCCAACTTTTTAACTGTAGCATAGTTGTCGACAGACTCAAATAAGTCATCAAAATCATCATCTTCATGCACAAAGGGTCTAATTTTCACTTGTGTAGGGAAATTATAGGTGACCTTAAGTGGATCATACTGCATGTTTGGAATTGTAAATAATTTCAAACAGTCAATATAACCAATTTCCACAATAGCATGTTTGTATTTTTCCAGTCCATAAACACCACAACTAATAGGAAAAGAAGGCCATAATGATTTCTTAGCATCTTTCAAAAATCTGGTCAAGCCATTTCCAACAGTCTGATATGCAACTTCTCTCGCGAGAAGTTTGTGAGGAACGTAGAGGGGTAAGACATGTTCTTGAGCTAAGCTCCCAAATACTTGTACATAGGTGAATCATTCTTCACCAAACCATTTTCCTATAGAAGAAAAGTTGGCTTGGGCATCTTTCAAAAATATAGGGACTTTCTCATTAAAAACAACTTGAAAAAGGGTTAGAATAACTCCATGAAAAATTTTGTAAAAATGATTTTCATATTTAGATTCCCACATAATACTATGAAATATATGAATGGGAACATGATCTTAGGTATTCCATTTCCAGCCCATGGCTGGAAAATCTGAGGTAAAACATACAACATCCATAATATAGCCGCTCATTTAAAATGGAGGAAATTTTTTAGAAGAGATAGAACAATTGTTTCTATATTCTAAAATCTGAGTGGCAATATTATTTGAAAGAATAATTCCCCAATCCATAACATAAGTGTCTGTCGCTGCTTCCATAAGAGGAACCCATTCTACTAAAATCGAGTTGTGTCTGACTGACCAAAAATTCTAGACATCATAGCAGATATATAGCAATAGGGACTTGCAAGAGTTTCAATAGAATACATACCCTTTTCATCATTCTTGTGTTTGTTAGGAATGGTCCTCCATTTCTTTATTGGCATCGATTTGAGTTCATTTTCCTTGGCGAACTATGTAAGGAATTCTTTATTATAAATATTATTAGGGTTTAGAATATTTTACATCTGCTTTAGTCTTCAAATTTAAAGGAATCAATCATTGTTCCTCTACTGGTAAGGAATGTCCTATCCCTGATATTAACATTGTCAATAATCCACCTTACCATATTAGTATATGGTAATATTTTGGTCCGTGTTGCAATTCAGTGAAGAAAATAATTAGCTACGTCTCCAATTGTAGCTTTAGAAGAATTTGGGGAATCAACAGTTGCTTTCCTTTGTATTTTGTGAGGTTTTCCATATTCAAGCAACTTATACATAGATTTCCATAAAGAGGATCAAATTTCATGTCCACAAGTAATATCTGTAAAGAGAGGCAACATCTTTGTTCACTCGAATGTAGTAGGCACAGGTTTAACAAGAGCCATATGCTTCGTTGCTTTCTTGCTTTCTTTTCTTTTCTTCTTTGCTTACTTGCCTGTAAATAAGTAAGAAATAATAAGCAGAAAGAGGGAACCTTTTAGTTTTACAATACACATAAATACCGTAGTAATAGAAACATTTCAAATGGATGAAACTTTACATGCTGATGGGATATGAATTGAATTCTCATTGCAGGAAAATGATTATGGAGGTATGGGCGAGAAAACCATGAATTTATGACATTGATAATTGATATGGGTTAACGTGCCTATATAATCATTTCTGAATTAAAAATAGATATATCACGTTACATCGTGGGTCATGTGTAATATCTTCATCAAATACTGATGAGCTTAGATTTTCTACCGATTACGACATCGCAATCGCAATATCGATGAAAGTTGGTAGTATGCAACATGTGTGAGTTAATGAGAGTGCGATGTGCTATATGATTTATCACAATGGTGAATATTAATTGTAACAACAAGAACGGTTAAGCTTTGCCAGAGTGTGATGCGATATGCTTTATCGCATCAGGGAATAATATAAGAGGTAACAAATAAGACTTAGGGGAAAATGCGATTTGTGAAATGCGATAACTTATGTGGAAAAAGTAGGTCCCATGGGAATTCTTTATAGGATTTACTTGAAAATATGGTCTTTTTCATTTAAAAATGTTTTAATTATATACATCGGATTGAAAAATGTTTCAAGTGATTATTTTAGAATTATATACTCTTTGAAATGATTTTTTGATTTGCGATGAGACTATTTTTTTCTGCTTAAGTATTTAGAAAGCCAAATTTTGAGAGTTTTCATCCCCTTTTTATCCCTATTTCTATCAAAATAAATACTCTAAGGGTTTTATTTGCTTTAACTCTAAAAATTAGAAGGGTCCCCATCATTTTCTAAGGTAATTATTGCTTAAAATAATGGGGGTTGTTGATTTACACAACAATTGGCGATTCACTGGAAGGAACAATTATTAATTAAAAACGATTTCTTAGTATCTTCATATAAGTAAAAATAATTTAAGGAAACAAGAATTAATTTTCGAAATATTTAAATGAATAAAATTACTCTGAATATTAAAAACTCATCTATATTGTTGATATTTCATAAACCTTTCATAAATAAATATCTTCATTGCTCTATATCAATCATTATATGGCTTAAAAGGTAAAGTAAGTGTTCTTTTTGTAACTTAGCTTTCTAATTTGCTCATTTTGTCATAGGTAGAGCCATTTCTGCTAGTAAATATTAATAGCTCAAGCAATGTTACCTTTTAACCATCAATGGCTCAGTGTGCCATCCATTTATTTACAATTTCTTCAAGATAACTCCTCTAAAACTCATTTTTCTTCTTTTTCTTAAAAAATTATTGTCCTGGATTAATGACAAGAAAGTGACAATGCCATTCACTGGTTATGATTAAACTGAACAAGATGGCTCATGATGAGACCCCTTGTCTTATGATTTTAATAATAATGAGCCATTACCATGATTTGGTATGCAGTTGCGGTAATGTCAGTTAATCATCAACTTATGATCAGGGTAAGCAAGGTTGTAATGAGACCTCTTATCCTTTTAAGTTTTTTATATTTTTGAATTACACTCTAAAAATGGTATTTTCAATGGATGGGGAGAACCATTGATTCCTTAAGAGTTTTGGATGAAAATTTAGAGTTAAATATGCTTAGTTACAAAAATTCTTTTCTTTGTAAAGATGAACCTTTTTCTGATTGATGCTAGAGTAAAAAGACTTTACAAATTTTGAGTTTACAGAATTTACAATTTTGATGGAAAAATATTTCATATTTTTATAGTATTCATTCAGTTTTCCAGCTTGGTAGTTATTTCCTTAAGAATTTCTATTCTTCAAAAATAAAAACTTAAAATAATTGAGAGGTGTTGTGAACAACCGAAAGTATGTAATCAAAGATTATTTTCCTAAAATAAAGAAAAGAAAAAAAAGGGTGTAGTACATTTAGAAGATAATTTTCTTCTAAGAAAATAATTTTTTCAAGATCAGCCCATTAACAAGGAGTAAGTATTTTCTCCCTTGAAGGTCTTGTAACATAAAGGTTGATGGGAAAATTTTTTCAATGATTTGGAATGGTCCAAGCCACATTCTTTGGAATTTAATATGCTTACCTTTTTCCTCATATGCTTTGTCCCATTTGAGTACGAGATCTCCAACTTGAAAGTTTTTTGGGGAAACAAAATTTGCATCACAAGAACTTTTTACTATTTGCTAATGATGAGCATGAGTTATCTTGGAATTTTCTCCTTCTTCTTATATTTTAAGGATCTGTGACATTATTAATTATAGGGAAGAATAAGGTATTTCGTTAATGAATTGAACTAGGGCTAATGAGGGAAGAGCTAGATTTGAAGGAATTACAACTTCTTTCCCATAAACCAAATTAAATGGAGAAGTTCCTATGGAGGCTTTTTGAGTAATCCTATCTGCCCATAGTGCAAATGTTAAAGATTTATGCCAATTTTTCTGATTTTGATCAATAGTTCTTTTGATGATTCTTATGAGATTTTTTTTGTTGATTCTACCAGACCATTTATTTCAGGATAGTAGTGTTGGGTATGTGTTATATTCTTTCCACGACTAGTCATGCACCGGCGCGGGGGGGGGGGTCACAGGGGGGGCGATAGCCCCCCCTCGTATGTTGCGTTGGGTGCAACGTCGTGGGGGTCACAGGGGGGGCGGTAGCCCCCCTTATTAGGGTTTGGGGCAGCGCCCCGAAAAAAAAATTTGGTCCTTATTTTCTAGTGGGTAGATCCGCCCATGGTTTTGTGCATGGGTTTGCACATGGTTTTGGGGTACGATGGTTTTCAACCCCTGGTATTTTATAGATCTGGTCAAGGGAACTACGGTTATGTTCTAATCCAGGGTTAATGGATTGGGGATTATGTATGATTTGACATGTATATATATATATATATATGTGTGTGTGTGTGTGTGTTGTAACACTAAAAGGAATATAATGAAAAATCAAGCTGGTCATCCCGATTTGGAATCCAGGGGAATATCTCTGTGTTTATCTATTTTATGTTTTATTATCTCGCTACTGTTTACTTTCTGTCTTTAAGATTCGTTTGTAGATAATTCTGTACAGGTTTAAAACCTACATTTGGTATCAGAGCAGTTTCGGCTTCAAGGGAACGCCTTTGCTGCTAAGGGGTTTTTTTCTTGGGCCTGAGGTAGATCCTGTTCAGTGGGAGATCTGCGAGATCGATTCTTGCGGTAAAAGAAGATGGCGAGCGGCGAGAAGAGAGAGATCGAGAAATTTAATGGTCAGAGTTTTGAGTTTTGGAAGCTCAAGATGGAGGATCTGCTGGTGGATAAAGATCAGTGGATCACGGTAGATCCAGGTACTAAACCAACAACAATGTCAGATGAAGACTGGAAGAAACTGGATCGAAAGGCAAAGAGCACAATACGGTTGTGTGTCTCAGATTCAATATTGTTGAATGTATCTGGGGAAGCTACGGTGAAGACCTTGTGGGACAAGCTAGGGACTTTGGACCAATCTAAGTCTCTGGTGAATAAATTTTTCCTGTGGAAAAAGCTGTATAACCTCAGGATGAAGGATGGAGATTCGGTGACAGAGCATCAGAACACCTTCAATACTGTGGTAAGTCATTTTTCATCTGTTGATATTAAAATATCAGATGAAGATAAGTGCATCATTTTTTTTTGTTCTCTACCAGATTCATGGGAAAATCTGGTTATTGCAATAGGTAGCAATACAACTACCTGGAATTTTGATGACATTGTATCAGCCTTGCTATCGGAGGAAATGAGACAGAGAAATATAGAGGGTCAGAAAGGAGATGCCTTATCTATACGAGGAAGGTCCCAGAACATAAACAAGAATAAGGTTTCGAGTGGGAGATCCAAATCTAGAGGGATATCTAAATCTCCTGGAAAGTTTGTAAAGGTGTGCTGGAAATGCGGAAAGGAAGGGCACTACAAGAAGGACTGCAAATCTAAAGCTCTTGAGAAAAGAAAGGGATCTGATGATGCTCCTTCTGCAGAGGCAAAAACCACCTCGGATGAAGGTGGGGATGTGTATTTGGCTTCTTCTTCAAATACACATGTAGATCATGAGTCATGGTTGATTGAATCGGGTGCATCCTTTCACTTTATTCCCCATAGGGACTGGTTCTACGAGTATGAGAAATATGATGGCGGTGATATCTTCTTAGGTGATGATAGGAAGGCCAGAATCGTCAGACATGGAAAAGTCAAGTTGAAGCTACAAGGTGGAAGGATTAGAACACTTCCTGGTGTTCTGCACATTCCTGAATTGGCCAGAAATCTTATTTCTGTAAGCAAGATGGATGATGCAGGTGTAAAAATAATGTTCAAGAAAGATACCTGTAAGATGGTTCAGGGAGCACTGGTATTAATACGGGGAGTTCAGATTGGAACTCTATACAAGCTTCAGGGTAGCACTGTTATTGTTGGGTGCAACAGTTTTGTGGTTCCCGAAAATGGAGCGGAAAGCCTAGTGGTCTCTAGAGAAAATACCATGCTATGGCATCAAAGGCTTGGACATATTGGAGAGAAGGGCCTTCGGATACTGCATGGAAATGGTATGGTAGAAGGTATGTCTAATAGCTCTCTAGATTTCGATTTATTTGAACATTGGGTATATGGGAAGCAGAATTGGGTGAGTTTTCCTTCTGGTGCTAAGAGGGCGAACAAGATATTAGAGCTTGTACACAGTGATATGTTTGGACCTGTGTCAGTTCCATCACTGGGTAATTATGTGTACTATGTTTCATTCATTGATGACTTCTCAAGGAATACATGGATATATTTCTTGAGGAAGAAATATGAATTCCTTGACAGATTTAAAGAATTTAAGGCTCTGGTGGAAAATCAGACGGAGAAGAAGATAAAGGTGCTGAGGATAGATAATGATGGGGAGTTATATAAGAAGTAATTTGAAGAGTTCTATAAGAAGTGTGGTATAGCATGGTAGAAGACTACTCCATACACACCTCAGCAAAATGGAGTTGCAAAAATAATGAATAGAACACTGATGGGAAAGGAAAGAAGCATGCTCAGTGGTACCGGGTTACAACAAGAATTCTGGGCAGAGGTAGTCGAGACTGCATGTTACTTGGTTAACAAATCACCTTCACCAACATTGGAGGATAAGACTCCACATGAGGTATGGACTAGTAAGAAACCCTCTCTTTCACATCCGAGGGTATTTGGATGTGATGCATATGTACATGTTCCAAAGAAGAAAAGGACCAAGTTGGATAATAAATTTGAAAGGTGCATCTTTATTGGGTATAAGGATGGTTTAAAGGGTTACAAGCTTTGGAACCCAAAAACAAGGAAGGTTGTGTACAACCAAGATGTGGTGTTTAGAGAGGTGAAATATGTTGTTAAACATGAAGTCCTACCAAAGGAACCTGAGAAGATATATTTTGAGCTAAAGGAGGATGAATCAGACTCTACAACAGAAGAAGACTCAGAAGAGGAAGAGCCACAAACTCCAGCTGTGAGAAGATCAACTCGGGAAAGAAGACAACCAGAAGGGTATATTCCATCTGCTTTCTGTTCAAATTTTTCTTTAACTATAACTCATGATGATCCCAGAACTGTCAGGGAGGCAATAGATTCAGAGGATGGAAAAATCTGGAAGGAGGCCATGTTTGATGAAATGGCATCCTTGCATAAAAATGAGGCATGGGATCTGGTGGAGTTACTGGCTAGAAGGAAGCCCATCGGGAGAAAATGGGTGTTTAAGAAGAAGATGAATGTAGAAGGCAAGGTGGATAAATATAAATCTCGGTTGGTAGCAAAAGGTTATTCCCAGGTGCCGAGAATTGATTTTGGTGATATTTTTTCTCCTTTTGCGAAAGTTACTTCTATTAGATTACTTTTATCTGTTGCTGCTGCATTTGATTTTGAGGTAGAACAGATGGATGTGAAGACAAAATTTCTTCATGGGGATCTGGAAGAGGAGATCTACATGAAAAAACCTAAGGGCTTTATGGTGAAGGGGAAGAAAGAACTAGTATGCAGGTTAAAGAAGTCTATGTATGGGTTAAAACAGTCACCAAGGATGTGGTATTAGAAATTTGATACCTACATAAGGGGACTTGGCTTCACCAGAAGCAAGGAGGATCACTATGTTTATTTTAAATTAATTGGTGATCATTTTATGTATTTGGTCTTGTATGTGGATGATATGTTGTTGATTGGAAATGAAAAAGAAATTATCCAAGATTTGAAGACCCAATTGTTCTCCAAATTCGACATGAAGGATCTTGGTGCTGCAAAATATATTTTTGGCATGGAAATTAAGAGAGATCGGGCAAAGAGGAAGCTCTGGTTAAACCAGAGGAAGTATGTCGAGACTATATTGCAGAGGTTCAATATGCAGGATAGTAAACCAGTGAATGTTCCTATTCCTGTAGGTGTAAAGCTATCTGCTGAATAATGTCCCAAGACACAAGAAGAAGAGGAGGATATGTCCCGTGTTCCATATGCAAGTGCAGTGGGTAGCCTGATGTATGCAATGGTTTATGTCAAACCCATAGAAGGATCATTGGACAACAGTGAAGCGGGTTTTCAGATATTTACGTGGCACTAGTGATTATGGCTTGTGCTACCAGGGAAGACCAAGATTGGAAAGAGTGTTGGACATTCGTGGTTTTGTTGATGCAGATTGGGCTGGAGATTTGGACCAAAGAAGATCTACAAGTGGGTATGTGTTTAGCCTATTTGGAGGTGTAGTTGTTTGGATGAGTAAAAAACAATGTGTAGTGGCTCTTTCAACTACAGAGTCTTAATACATAGCAGCCACTCATGCAAGTAAGGAAGTAGTTTGGTTGCAGAGATTGTGTTCAAGTATGGGGTTGGTGCAACAAGCTATAAGGATATATTGTGATAGCCAAAGTGCAATTTTCTTGGCTAATAACCTTGCTTATCATTCAAAGACAAAGCACATTGATGTTCAATATCACTTTGTGAGAGATATGGTTGAGGATAAAAGGGTGTTGCTGGTAAAGCTGGACATGTTGAATAATGTTGCAGATGCATTGACGAAGTCTGTAAGCACTCAGAAGTTCTCTTGGTGTAGAGAAACAATGGGTGTTGCAGAACTGGGCTAATGAATAAGCTCTCTTGTGGCCCCCTGCAGAAAGAAAACAACAAGTGGGAGAATGTTGGGTATGTGTTATATTCTTTCCACGACTAGTCATGTGCGGGGGGGTCACAGGGGGGGCGGTAGCCCCGCTATTAGGGTTCGGGGCAGCGCCCCTGAAAATTTTTTTGGTCCTTATTTTCTGGTGGGCAGATTTGCCCATGGTTTTGTGCATGGGTTTGCACATGGTTTTGGGGTACGATGGTTTTCAGCCCCTGGTATTTTGTAGATTTGGTCAAGGGAACTATGATTATGTTCTAATCCAGGGTTAATGGATTGGGGTTTATGTATACTTTGGCATGTATATATACGTGTTGTAACACTAAAATGAATATAATGAAAAATCAAGCCGTTCATCCCGATTTGGGATCCAAGGGAATATCTTTGTGTTTATCTGTTTTATGTTTTATGTTCTGGCTACTGTTTATTTTCTCTCTTTAAGATTCGTTTGCAGATAATTTTTGTACAGGGTTGTTGTAGCCGCTACAACAGCACCCAAAATTTTGGGTATATTTAAAATTTTGGGTTCCCCCTTCCACTCGCTTAGCCAGTAGGGTTTTAACCTAGCCTGTAGTCAATGACATCCTTTTAATCAGTCCCAAGCCCTAGTTGAGCCTTCCCATCATCATGACGAGATTCTCTTGCCGCAGCCGCGCCATGTGTGGGGGGTCACTAGGCATACGCTCTAATAAGAATTTCCCTGCGCATTAAGTATATCTGTTCGAAGCCCTTTCATCATGGATCATATAAGCATTTTGCTTGAGTACTATAATTAAGCTCATATTCTCATGTAAAATTATGTGGGGGGGTCGTTCTCTGAAAATAACTTGAACTGATTGATATGATACTGTTGCATGCAGGTCGACCCCACAGATAATATAACAAGAACACATCAGCTAGAGAGTTGTCAATCACGTTTGAGCCGCGCCGTTCCGGATGTGTATTTTCATTCCCAAAGGGAAAGGGTCACCTGACTCAAACATATATATATTGATAAACGTTGATGGTGGCTTGAAATAAAAACAGGCGTTTATTTTCAATATGGTACCTGCAACAGGGTTTTTGTAAGAGACACCCGACATTCCAAATTCTCGTTTCCACATCATTTGGTGGGATCCTGATGAGCAACCTCTTTTAGCAGCTGAAGGTACCTCTGGGGTGGTAAGTATATGGAACCTTGAAAAGGAAACAGTTACAGTCTATAATAAAAGATGATCATGATTCTTCAATAATTCAATCAAGATGTGGATCTTTGACACAACCGATGAAGAAGCATGACTCTTAAAGTGCAGAAGTGGCCATAGGGTACTTCCTATGTGTATGAGGAATTGGGGTAGAATGCATCATATTTTATCTGCTAGGCAAAATCGAGCTTTCGATTTTTCTCCAGTATACAGATCAACAAAGTAGAAAACTTTCATATGAAGAAATCAAAATGCCTCTAGTCATTACTTTTGATGCAGCTGAGATTCATGGACAAAGCTAGTGAAATATTGTCACCTACCATTGGGATCCTCACACATACACCCATATGGCATCTTCAGGACTTTTCAATTGGTGAAAACATTGAGAAACCATGTTTGGAATATTCGACACCAGTAAGACCTTGCAGTGTCAATGCACGCGAAGGTTGTGCAGTACTTGGAACAGAAGAAGGGTGATGTGGGCAGTGTAATCTTCCATCGTGGATAAGGGACATATATTGAAAACAAGGAGAAAAAATTATAATATACACTTAATAAAGCAATGGTTGGCATGGCATATGGAGATGCAAACATCATTTTAATAACAACAAAGACATTAAGGTTTGGAGGGGCGTGAGTTAAAGTCCGAAGAGAAACTGATATCCCATTAGTTAAGAAGGTATACCTACTAGAGATAGTCTTATAGAAATTGCAGCAGGTGAGGTGATTCCTTGTTTATTCGATACCACCACCATGCGACCATTTGTTGGGCACGTGGACTGTGTCATTAGTTATTGTTTTAGTGGAAATGGGAAGTGTTCGTTGCCATCTATTATGGATGGGGGCATCATAACGAAAAGAAAATGATTTTAGATGTTGTATAATTTAAACCAAGGCGCAACGCAATATAGTTTCAAAACCACACGAGAGGGTGGAGAACAACTACATGGAACGCGTGCAAATACTTCTATGCTGGAGTTTCAATCTATAGTAAAAAATTTGGAGCAGAACTACATGGAAAGCGTTCAAATTTTATGATGAAAACATGGAGCGGAACTATAGTGGCAGTTTTATAATAACCGTAGCGCATAACAGTCAAACAAAGGATCGAATTAAAAACACCGATTTTCCATGTGGTAGTTGCCGCAAGGCCTCTCAAGGCAACCTTCGGCATTCTAATTTCTCACGTTCACAACATTCGGCAAAACCCTATAAAGTTTAAGAAAACATGTGGCAAAGACCACTTTATTTATTAGCATTATCATGACATGATGATTAATCAAAAGTTGCCCAAAGTCATGAATAAAAGGCTTAACAACGGAATTGTTAATATGTTCAACTTCGGAATTTTAACAGTGGTCTCCTCTTTACTTAAGGCTGATATGGAGCGGGTTCAACGTCCTTGTTGGCACCAATTGCGATCTTACCAGCTGTTTTCGGCCCTTTAGTTATTTTCTAGTTTGGAATGGCTCATTGATGAAGAAAGTTTCCCATGCAAAGCGCTGCGTTCAGAACCTCCCAGGAATGCGTTAATAATATTTAGTAACCATCCATATCAATATCTCGTCTTCCTCTCCATGCATGACACCACGTGGACCGTGTTACTAAATCAGTGTTTCGGTGGAGGCGGGCAGTCTTTGCTATTATCCAGCGTGAATGAGACCATAAGAATGGAAATATAATCTCGTCTAGAATGCATGCACATGGATTTAGTTGTATCGGCTTTGTCATTGCCGTAGGACGCAGATCCGCGAGGAAAAGTGAAACGCTCAATTGAACCAGCGTAATAACGACTATGGAACATTATTTATGGAGTGACAAATCCCTCCATATAGTAGATGAGAAACGTTCTATTGTAAGCATAAGAGTCCCACCTTGAAAATACATCAAAGATGTTGATTCAAGGAGGCCACATGTTCGGTGTTAGATCATTATATTAGAAATATCTCCAAGTTGAAACAAACTTTTTTGACATAACCGAAACATGTTTCATATGCATCTAAATGTTTATCCAGCAGATTGACGTTATTAGATTTTATTTGGAAAACTGGTTTTGTTAACATCATGTAAATATAGCATGGCGATGATGTTTGTCTACTTACAACCTGATTTACGACCGCGGAGACAGAGGCTGTTATCGTTAAATGTAATATGATGCAGTTCGCTATTAATTCCGATGCATAGTTAAAATTGTTGATCCATCGACGAATCAACGTTAGAAAGGCAAGAGATTTGTCGGGGTGCGCTCCTTCCTGCAAATACAACCAGATTGTGCGGCCAAGCATAAAATGAAAGCAAGATTCAATGCAGGAGAAGACATTACACTCAAGCCGAACGATGATTGCATGATGAAGACAGCCAATGCTTTAAGTGCGGCTGAGCGTAGGATCGCAAGTGAATGGTAGATGAGTCCATTACCACTCAAGAAAAACTGCAACCATGCAACCCCAGTGAGGTCGCGGTTCAACCCAAGTCGCTGAGTCGCAGACCTGTGAGGCAACTGCAAAGTGCGACTTGATGGTATTAGTGACCCTGCGACCCTTTTGAAGTCTCAGCCCAAGTAGAGATCAAGTCACGCGACCCCTCCAGGTCGCTGAGTCACGATGAATGCTGCTGGACAGGAAATGTGACCATGTGACTATGCGACCCCTCCAAGGTCGCAAGGTTGCAGAAAGGTGTGCCCAAGGAAAGCTGCGACCAAGGAGTTTCTCCGACTGCGTGACCCCAGTTACAAAATGCAATTTGTTGTATTCAAGCATGCAATACTATTAGATTGGCTGCAAGGGATCGTCATAGAATGCTGTTATGATGCCTGCTATTTTACTTATGTCAGAGTATCTTATGCGTTGCCCCATCAATGCAAGACAGATGTTGCTATTGGAACATTCCTATGAACCATGCTTCTCTCAGTTAACAAAGATGCTTGAGGGTTTTGTCTCGAGGCTGTCATTTTTTTTTTTTTTTGCAAGCTCTGTTGATGTCCGCGTTAAATACTAAGCGGAGCCTCAAAAGAGGGATGAAGTGAAATACCTGGCCCTTTTGCTGGAGCATCAAAAGTATATAATTTGGCTACGTTATTCAAGTGGGGTATCCGTTTTCCCTCAACCTTTGGATCTCACTATGATCATGGAGGCTAATAATGATGCGCCTCTCTTTGACTCAAACATATACAGGGTTGGCATGCTTCTTTTTGTGTCGGAAATGTTGAGAGGTTTTATAAAAATATATCATGACATTGTTTCATTCCCTAAAGCATTTACGTCCTTTGTACCTCTATTGCATGAAATAGTCAAATACCCGAGACTCTCCGATCGAAGGTGACAAGTATTACTTCTCCAATAAATGGGAAAATTGATGAACATGAAAATATATGGAAACCATCGGGGATGCGAATGAAGAAGCCCATGCCTATCAAGAAATTCAATCCAAGAGAACGTTGTGCATGGGAAATATTATGATCCTGACAGAGAAAGGGCACAGAGAAAGCTTACCCTAGCCATTCTCTTTGACGATTCAGAAGAACCGTTCAGTTTGCACAAAGAGCCAAGGTTTTCCCCAGCAAACAAGGGGACCTTTTCAAAACAAGTCGATTCTCGTGAACCTCCAAATAAATCACTTTATGTTCAAAGGCACCTGGCCACGTCCACCGGAAGAAGGCCACAAGTCATTGATCTGCCCAAGGTTGCAAGTCGCATATCTTCCGAGGTCGCAGGTCGCGGACTGCCCAAGGTCGTAGGTCGCACATTTGCCGAGGTCGCAAGTCGCATATCTGCCAAGGTCGTAAGTCGCATGTTTTCCGAGGTCGCAGGTCATGGATGGTTCGAGGTCGTAGGTCACGCAATCCTTCAAGTTGCAAGGGCAACCAGCAGACAGGAAGGCGAAAATCCAGGGAAGGCCAAAGGGCAAGTTTTGTCTTATAAATACTCCTTCGGGAGCTTGTCAAATGATCTTTTGTTTGGGACTCGAGCTGAGTATATTGTATTACCATAGGATTATACATTTAAGCATGAATACAAGCATTTTGAAAAATCCCTTTGTGGATTTGGTGTTGTCATATGTATGAGCACTATTGAGTATTATGTTTTCAGTTTCTGAACGTCTTTAGATTAAGGGAAATGTATCTTTAATTCATATCATAATTGCATAACAATTTGCTGAGTATGTTAATGGTGGTTGAGTTCATTTCACTTTCTTAACGAATGCTGATGGCTTTGTTTATTAGCATTTGTGTTACCATTTAAAAAATTTAGGAAGTGAAGGGTGTTCTTGCCATGAGGAATTTTTTCCTTTGTGGTCATAACAGTTTACAAGCATGACCCTAATGAAGTGTTGTTAACAACACTTCCTTCGGTCTTCATGCTTTATTATTTCCTCTTGCTACTCATAGTGTTGCATGTACATTTAATGCATCAATCATATGTCTTGTATCATTTGATTAGGTGTGTATCCACTGTTTTATAGAGTTTAAGTGAGACCCAGAGAAAGGAGAAATCAGCGGTAGCCGGACCCACACCCCGGACGGGATCCCTATTCCAAACGGTTCGAGGTCTAATTGGGACATTTTACCGGGGAGATCCCCTGCTGTTGGCTGGACAGATTTTCCCGTCAACAAGGGTTAAAACCTACAAGTAGTTAGCAGAGTATTTAAGCTAAAAATCTCTTTTAAGAGTGAAGTCTATCATGTTATTTCCTGGAAAATAAGATGCATTATCAAACAAAAGTGCTTTGGGTAAGCCAAATATGGTAATAATGAATTGACCAATAAATTCAATAATGGCTTTAGAGTTAGCTACCTTCAATAAAATTTCCTCCACCCACATAGTGAAATAATATTTTGCATTGAGAATAAATTTATGTTACTTGGATGAGTTAGGAACAATCTCACCTATGATATCTAATCCCCAGTTCTTGAATGGTTGTTCAATTTTGACTGGTTGCAATGGAAAGGCTAGTTTTCTTTGTCTTCCAGCAGCAGTTTGGCATGTTTTTCATTTTATCACATATGTATGAGCATATTTGAATAGAGTGGGCTAGTAATAACCTGCATGAAGGATATTATGTGCAATGGTATCTCCACTGAAGTATTCACCTGCAATTCCATCATGGAGTTCCTGCAAAACCCTCTGAGCTTCATATTTCTCAAGGAATATTAGTGGTATAGAGTCATAGTTTTCCCTAAACAAGACATTTTCTATGAGTTGATATTTATTAGCTTTCAATATTAAAGCCCTTTTTCTTTTATGATTGAGTTCTATCAGAGCATATCCATTTTTCAAGTAAAATATTAAATCAGTATACTGTGATTCTGAATCATTTAATCTTACCTCAGTAATTTGTACAGTATTACCTGACTCTTCATCATTTGATATATTGGATTCTCTAGATAGCAGTTTGCAAAGACCTTTTCCTCTAAAGATTTTGGTTGGTATTATTTCAATGTCATAATCCTGCAAAGTATTTACCTCATTTTCTCTCTTTTCTCCTAGTTCTTTCTGAATAAGTAGTTTCCTTACAGCTAAGAATGGAATTATTACCTTAGTGTGTGTTTGAAGGAGAAAAGGTCTAAAATGATTCAAATATTTAAAGACAAAAAATGCTTGGTTTTCTACTTCAGAATAATTTATTTCATCACCTTGGAGGTTTGAACTAAATAATGAAATGGGTGTTTCGATATTTTCGTCATCAATATGTGTTAATACAACAGTGTAAGATTTTTTTGATGCAAAAGTATATAAAATAAATTATTTAGAAAAATATGGGGTAGTTAGAGAAGGTGTGTTAATGATAGCTTCCTTGATCAAATCAAAAGCTTCTCTTTCGTCATGTCCCCATTTAAAAATTGAATTCTTCTTAATCATCACTTGCAAAGGTAAAACAATTTGAGAAAAAATTGGAACAAATCTTTCGACAAAATCTATCTGTCCTAAAAAGGACTGCATGGATTTTTTGTTATGGGGATTTGAAAGTTCAGAATCGCCTTAATTCTTTTAGGATTAATACAAATTCCTTTTTTTGAAATGATAAATCCTAAGAGTTTTCCTTCACTTAAAGCGAACTTAAGACTTTTTAGGATTTAAGGAAATTCCATATTTTAAAAAACGTTAAAGGATTTGTTTAAGATCATGATAGTGGTCCTTCCTTTTCTTGGAGTAAATAGTTATATCATCTAGATAAACAACCACAATTTTATTTATTAACCCGCTAAAAGAAATATCCATTACTCTTTGAAAGGTTTCTCCTCCATTGATTAATCTGAATGGCATTTTTTGATAGGCACAAGTGCCCCATTTTGTTCTGAATGTAGTTTTTAATCTATCTTCAAGATGAACCAAAACTTGATTATAACCTGAAAATCCATCCAGAAAAGACATTAATTCAGATCCAACAATTGATTGTAAAATTTGTTCCATTGGTGGTAATGGGAAATTATATTTCAAACAATATTTATTTAAGTTTCTAAAGTCAATACAAATACAAATATCGTCATTCTTTTTCCTTACAGGAACTAAATTTGATACCCACTTAGAATGCCTAATAGGAAAGATAATCTTGGCTTTAGGGAGTTTGTTGAGTTCACTTTTGATTTGACTTTCTAGATCGGGGTGAGTTTTTCTTAACTTTTGTTGTATAGGTTTTTCAGTGGATATCATTGGGATAGTATGTTGAATTATTGAAGTATCATAAGTTTTAATATCTTCATATTTCCATGTGAATACATTCTTGTATTTTTTCAATAAATGTATAAAATTTAATCTTTCATCAGAGGAAAGAACAAGTCCTAAGTTGATGTTCTGAGGATTTAGAACTGTTCCAAGATTTACCAATTCAAATCTCAAAGTTGAACTTTGGAGTTTAGAATTAGTAACCTTTTTGAATCCATCTTTAAGATCATAAAGATCTTCAAGTTTGACCATAGAGTTAGGTATAGCATTTTCTTCAATCTTCTGTTGCAATTGCCTTTCATGTTCATCTTCATCAATTAATTGATCATCATATGATCCTTCTGATGTAAGAAAAGTGATAGAATAATCATCATCATTGAATACTCTCCAATTAGTAATATTATCAGGAATAGATGGAAAAAAAATCAATTCTATGGAAAATCTATCTGGGCTATAATATTTTGAAGGAATAAGCTTGGATGCTAGAAGGAATGCACTTGCATTATAAATTCTTGGAACACACAAGATATTAAATGCTAAAAAATGAGAGGTAAGAGACTGTACTAATGACTGATAATGTTTAAGATGTCCAGAAATACAGTGTATGGTATTCTTACCTTCTTAACAATTATTTCAGAATCGCCATATACCTTAAGATACTTAACACCAAGATCAATTTCTTTGGTTAAGCCCTGAACCAGTGCCTCATATTCTGCAGTGTTATTTGTGCATTCAAATTCAATTTTTCATGCTAGCATAGACTTTTCACCTTCTGGATTGATTAATATACAAACAGATCCTACTCCTTTGCTAGATTTTGACCCATCGAAATCTAATGTCCAAAATAAAGTATTAATATAGGGTTTATTTGTACTATTTACACACTTAGAAGAATCAGAATGAGAAAAAATTTCAATCTGAGAATTAACTAAACTAGTAAGAAATGGAGACTTTAGAGCATTGAAATTCCCTAAAAAGGGTTCAACAGAGTAATTTCCAAGAATGTTATTAGTAAAGGCCATGTTTTCATTTTCTTCTTCGAATTCAGTTACTGAATATTTTAAATTTTTTTCATGGTCTACTTTGATTTGATTTGTCTTACCATTATGGGGAAGCCACATATGAGACCAGTCAATAGCAAAATATCCATGAAGATTTTCTGACCAATCTCTACTTAGGATTAGACCATAAAAATCGGGTCTATCGGCGACTAATATATCAATTACTTGATGAACTTTTGGATTGGATGCTAATCTGATAATGACTGAATTCATTCCCCCTAATATCTTAACTTTTGTTCTATCTAATTTCACAACATGTATTTCTGACTTATGAGGAGATATATTCAATTTTAGACAAACAAAATATGGCATAATGTTTGATGAGGCTCCAGAGTCAACTAAACAGCTATGCACATTTTTGTTAAATAATTCAAAAGTTAACATAAAAGGAGGAGTGTGTGAATTAGATCTGTCACCTATGAAAATAACATCACTTGCATCAATTTTCTCATGTGAATCGATAGGAGGCTTACCTATTCCTTTACCTACTTTTGAGGTTACAGGAGCATGCAAGGGTGTAGCAAGAACTACATTTAATTCCTTAAGATTTTTTTTATTTTATTTTTGTTTCAATTTTCTTAGCTCATGCAGAGAGATATTTTCTTTAATTTTCTTCATATCTTCCACTATATTGTATTCGATAGTATCATAAACTAATAATGTTTTAGAGGTATATGGAAGAGCAGAAGAAGTTGGATTTGATTGAGAAGAAGAAGTATTTTTATTAACTACTTTATCCTTAGCAGAAAAGGATGAAATTTTTTTCTTTTGAGGTGACTGAAGTACTTCAGCAACTTTTTTACTTCTAGTATTTACCAGAAGTGCCTCATGTTCATTTTTATCATTAGAGGTTGGAAGGATAAAGTCCCATAGTCCATGAACTTTGACTAGCTCTTCTTCTTGATATTCTTTTGCAGATGATATTGTCTCATCATGATCTTCATCTTGATATGATTGAGCATTTGATATTACATTTTGGGGTTGAGAAGCTTAGTTTTTCTTAACATATCTAAAACGTTTCTTTGAAGAAGATTTAGCTACATGTTTCTTTATCTCAACCATATCGTTTGACATGGTTTTGAGGACCTTTTGTAATCCTTCAATATCATAGGGATCCTTGGATGATTTCTTCTTAGGCTCATCCTTAAATGAAACTTTCCTAGTTTTCCTATCTTCTTGAGCAATTTTCTTCTCTAAAGAAACTATTCATTTTTCAACAGAACAAGCTTCTTTCATATTCTCTACCAATGTAGCCTTATTGGCTCTATCTACCAAAATAAGAATATAATAAGGAAGAGAGGATATATACCATTCTATTTGCACATCTACTCTAGGCTTAGATGTGGTTGGGATTTTGTTGAGAAATTTATTAAATTTGGTGTAGGAATTTATAGGGTAAGTTTCGTAGATCAATAACCAAAGGTCACCGCTCACAAACAGATCACAAATAAGTACACCAGTATAATCACGTGGTTAAAACCATCAAAGAGGGAAAAAATCCACGGCCTGAGCCAACATGGCCACTTCAGGCAATTTATTAATATAAAAAGAAAAGTTACATATGTTTCTCTCATAAACGGTTATCGGACAAATGACCCTCCATGCTCTTTAAATAGAGATCATGGACCAATCGAGTGTTAAGCCATGGATCAAGTGTCATTAATACCGAGGTGAGAGATAACCATCAGATCACTACAAATCGTGACCGTCGGATTATAAGTTACAAATGTACATGGTAATGAAACACACTTTACCTAACTCTACACTAGACTAAGTTATATTTAACTATTTCCTATGTGTCGTAATATCCTAACATCCCCCCTTAAGGACAACTTGGGATAGGATGGAAGGATTTACAAAGGTGACACAAAAGGAGCCTATTTCCTATGTGTCGAAATATCCTAACATCCCCCCTTAAGAACAAATTGGGATAGGATTGAAGGATTTACAAAAGTGACACAATAGGAGAAGGAAGGAGGCATTAGAGCCTATCCCCCCTTAACGACAACTGTCCTGAACTACAAGCATGGATCAAATTTTGGTAAACTTCGCTTTTGTGAGAGCCTTCGTAAAGATATCGGCTACTTGATCATTGGTTGGACAGTATTGCACTTCAAGAACACGATCACGAATGATATTTTTTATGAAGTGTATGTGGAGTTCAATGTGTTTCATACGCTAGTGCTGAACTAGATCTTTACATAGCTGAATCGCACTTTGATTATCACACCAAAGTGTAGTTGGATGTTGCTGATGAAGACCAAATTCATACAGGATTTGACGAAGCCACATGGCTTCCTTGTTGGCTTCAACTGCACCACGATACTCTTCTTCTGCTGAAGAAAGAGAGATGGCACTTTGTTTCTTACAAGACCAAGTATTAGGTCCTGAACCAAGATTGAATACATATCCTGTAGTAGACTTTCGATCATCAGGGTCACCAACCCAATCAGAATCAGTGAAACCAATCAACAATGGAGATGCTCCTACACTGTAATGAATCTTGAACTGAACTATACCTCGAATATATTGAATTATTCTTTTAGTTGCTTTCCATTGGCTTTCATGAGGTTGGTGCATAAACCGAGTGACAAGACCAATGGCAAAGGAAAGGTCAGGATGGGTATGGGTTAGATACAAAAGTTTACCAACAAGTTGATGATATAAGGTAGCATCAACTTCAGGGGTAGTACAAGTGACTGAAAGCTTGAATCCAGACTAAAAGGGAGAAGGGGTTGGCTTACAATCTTCCATGTGAAAGTGGTGTAGAAGATCACAGGCATACTTAGACTGAGAGAGGGTAATGCCTTCCTTGGATTGCAAGACTTGAAGATGAAGGAAATAATGCAAGTGTCCTAAGTCTGTCATTTCAAACTTATTTTTGAGGCTAGACTTCACATGGTTTATATGGTTTGGGTCACTACCAGTAAGGATAAGATCATCAACATAAAGAACAAGGATGGTGAAGGACTTACCCACTTTCTTGGTGTAGATAGTGTTATCAGAATGACACCTAGAAAAGCCATTATATAATATAAATATATCCATTTTGGCATACCAAGCCCAAGGGGCTTGTTTGAGACCATAGAGAGACTTCCTAAGGCGACAAACAAGGCTAGAGTCGTTTTGGATAAAGCCAGGGGGTTGTTCCTTGTAGATTTCTTCATGTAAATATCCATGTAAGAAGGCAGATTTAACATCCATCTGATGGACTTCCCATTTAAAGGAGGCAGCAAGGGAGAGAACAAGGTGGATAGAATTCATTTTGGCAACAGGGGAGAAGGTTTCAATATAGTCAATGCCTTCAACTTGTGAAAATCCTTTGGCAACAAGACGAGCTTTATGTCTATCCACTTTTCCATCTGGTTCAAACTTAGTTTTATAAACCCATCTTCATCTGACAAGTTTTCTTCCTTTTAGAAGAGGAACAAGATCCCAAGTATCATTTTCCAATAAGGAACGATACTCTTCAATCATAGCTTCATCCCAATATGGATGACCGGAGGCTTCTTCAAAGGTTTCTGGATCAAGTTTTTCTGGAACTTGAGCCAATAAGGAATAATCTCTTTCGAACTGAGAATGTGTACATCGTCGATCGGCAGGGTCACCTGCAAGAGAACTTGTTGCATCCCGAGTAGAGCAGACCCATCTTGGAAGCAGTGGAGTATAAGGAACAATTTCAAGAGGTGGAGGAGGATTTTCATCATTGTTGTCATCATCTGAACTAGAAGGAATGCCATTAAAAATAGAAGAGAGAGAGAGAGGTGGCACACTCGCCGAACTAGGCTCGCAAGCTGATATATTTTCATCAAATTTTACATCTCTTATAATGATTATATTTTTGGATTTTGGTTTAAGAAGTCTATATCCTTTGACATCTTTAGAATATCCAACAAAAATTCATTTTTCACCCTTAGGTTCTAAGGCTTTATGTTTTGCATCTAGAATATGGACCCAAGCATCACTTCCAAAAACATGAAAGTGATTTACATTTGGTTTGATTGAGCTCCAAGCTTCTTCTGGAGTTATATTCTTTAAAACCTTATTAGGAGTGCGATTTACTATGTAATTTTCACAATTAATGGCTTGTGCCCAAAAACTGAGACCAAGTCCTTTAGATTGAAGCATACAATTAGCCATTTCTTTTAAGGTGTGATTCTTCCATTCAACTACACCATTTTGTTGTGGAGTATATGGAACAATTTGTTGCAATTGAACACCATGCTCAGTGCAGAAGTTGATAAATTTGTTGTTAACATATTCTCCTCCATTGTCTGATCTTAACTTAAGAATTTGATGTCCAGATTGTTTCTCAACAAAGGCGTTAAAGGCCAAGAATATGTTAAAAATTTCACTCTTGATTTTTAAGAAGTATACCCACGTGCATCTGGAAAAATCATCAATGAAATTTAAGAATTACTTGCAACCAGAGAAAGAAATAGCAGGAAGTGGACCACATAAATCACTGTGCACAAGCTGCAAAGTGGTTGAAGCGTGCCGAGAGGCACGTTTGTCAAAACTTTCCCAATGATGTTTTCCGAGTACACATCTGGAGCAAACATCGTCTCGACAAGATACCATAGGAAGACCCGTCACCATATTTTCCTTACATAGAGTTTGAAGAGAGCGATAGTTTAAGTGACCAAATCACTCATGCCAAAGTTTGCTCACATCAGCATTATGAGCAACAAAAACAAAGGGAAGAGAGGATGACCCAAATTTGTCAAACTTATACAGCCTTGTGGAATCATCAATAATGCCAGTAGCTAAAATATGTTTAGGATCTTTAAGGTCCTTGATTACTATTTTCCCTTCACCTGAATGAGATGATAAACAGAGAGAAGGCTGCATGACAAGGTAGGAACACATAGTACATCATTAAACTGACCATTATCGAGATGAATGGTTCCAGATCCTACAACACTAAGAGATATATCATCACCAACATAAATATGTTTGGTGTTACAATCATTTAAAGAAGAAAACATGGCTTTATTTTTGGTCATGTGATAAGAAGATCCAGAATCAATGAACCACTCATGAGAATGAGAAGAGGAAGATACATTTAATGCATAACCAGATCTTGATGCTTGAAAACCACAAGCAAAAAGTGCCATTCCTGAAGATTAAGGTGAAGAGTGCTCTAAATTGAGGTTGTGCTTCTTCATTACTGCTTATGAGGCTTCCATCTTCTTAAAAAATTTGGACTCTATATGGCCATCACGATTGAAAAAGTTGCAATGTCTATTTATCTTATTTCCTTTGTTTTTATATGCCTTATCATTTTGGTGAGTTGCTTTTTCAATTTGTGGATGAAATTTCTTAGGACCCTTGTGTGGTTTCGGACCATACTTTTTAGGATACTGCTTCTTCAGATTATTTTGATATGATTGATGTTGGGCTACTAAGGCTTTATTAGAAGCATTTCCAAAAGTGATAAGACCAAGGTGTAATATTTTTTCTTGTTCTCTTATCAAAGAATCACAAAAGGCATCAAAAGAGGGGTTCTTATAGGCGGTTCCTGAAGAAATGATGGCTTCTTTAGTGGAACGGAAGGAAGAAACAAATACAGAGTATGCAGGGCCAAGCTTAGCAAGAATGCAATAAATGAGGCTACCATCTACCTTTTTTATCTTAAAACCTTCTAAAATAAGTCTAAGGGTCTTGAATTTGGACAAAAAATCTTCAATAGAGGAGAAATTATTAGGGTCCAAAGTAAGCAACTCATTTTCAAGTTGGTGAGCCCTGATTTGATTTTGAATGCCAAAGACAATATTTAGCTTATCCAAGGCTTCATGAGGGGTGTCAATGTCAAGGATATGAAATCGAAGATCTTGAGCAATGGATATTCCTATCAACCCTCATGCTTAATCTTGTTTATTTTCCCATTTAGCAACTTTATCATCATCAAAAGGTTTAGTTTCTACCCCTGTGGATATTTTGTAAAGCCCTTTACTTCTAAGTATATCTACCATGTGAGGTAGCCATTGGAAATAATTGGTGTTGTTAAGAATAATCAGGTATGCACTTTTCATTTAAAAAAAAATTGAATCTGAGAAAATCTAAAAGTAACTGCTCCAATGGAAAGATCTTGAAAAATTAGGCCGTTTAAAAAAGAACGGCTTGAAAAATGGGTTCCGGATGACGAAGTTATGCCTTTTGAAAAATCTGAGTTGTAGATGCCGAATAGTTATGGGAATGGGATGAAGTGTGGCTTTTTAAAAAGAATTTTTGCCGCTTTGAACAAAAACATTTTACAAAAGAAGCTTGAGAAGGAGACTTGAACCCAAGACCTCTATTCTCATAAACTAACCCCTCACCAAGTGAGATCGTAAAAGGATCACGTTATTGTTTGAAAGGAAAACACAAAAACAAAAAAACCAAGCAAAAAAAATGAAATGCAGAGCCTTACGGCAGAATGTTAGATTTTCGGTTGGCCTTATTGGCAACTATCATTTTTCCACTATTTCTGATTTCTTGAGATCACACAAAGATGTGGGGAAAGAGCATGCGTAGCAAAACAAATCCCTTTTTCCTGTTTCTGATTTTCCGAGATCACACACAGCGCACAACAAAGAGCGTACATAGAAAAGAGGGTATAGATCCGGCAAATAAATAAAACCTAAAAACCAAAAATAGAAAAGGGAACCGAAATAAGCAGAATTATTAACAAATATAACTGCAAAATAGATGCTTTATACATCCAGATCTAAACTGTCATAACTTGGGCAGCTGGAAACCTTTTCGCATGAAACGAAAGGCGTCCCTCACTGTAACATACGTTCCTGACACAACTGAGCAGTTCTCTAAATCGAAAAATGTTCAGAAATAGTAGATCTATAAAACATCATTCACATGCAGTCAAACCAGCTTCAGATTTTGATCAAAAATGGACGCGAACCTCAAAATAGCTCTGATACCATGTATGAATTTACAGGGTAAGTTCCATAGATAAAGAACCAAAGGTCATTGCTCACAAACATATCACAAATCAGTACACTAGTATAATCACGTGGTTAAAACCCTCAAAGAGGGAAACAGTCCATAGCCTGAGCCAACGCGGCCACTTCAGGAAATTTATTAATATAAAAAGAAAAGTTACATATGTTTCTCTCATAAACGGTTACCAGAAAAATGACCCTCCATGCTCTTTAAATAGAGATCATGGACCAATCAGGTGTTAAGCCATGGATCAAGTTTCATTAATACCGAGGTGAGAGATAACCATCAGATCACTACAAATCGTGACCATCAAAGTATAAGTTACAAATGTACATGGTAAAGAAACACACTTTGCCTAGCTCTACAATAGACTAAGTTATTCTTAACTATTTAAATCTACACTAGACTAAGTTATTCTTAACTATTTCCTATGTGTCGGAATATCCTAACATTTGGAATTGAAGTCTTTGATCTTTTCTGCTATATTTTTTTTTCAGATTGGAAAGATCATTGATAAGGGTTGCCGTAGTACGATCATCTCCAAATTTAGTGAGGAATTTTTATTCAAAAATGTCCCAACTAGTAATTGTGCGTGATGGTAGTGAGAAATACCATGATCCAGTTGATCCTTGAAAAGTATAAGGAAATAATCTAACTAAAAAATCTTCCTGTGAAAATTCATTAAAATTTATGGCAAGCATGAAATTATGGAGATGATCTTATACTTATACTTAGGCAACCATATTTCATGATGCTTAGGTAAAGGATGAAGAGGCCCTGGTAATTGAACAGCCCTGGGATTTTTCCAAGGTCTATTTTCCATTATATGAAGGGGAGGATTGGGTGGTCCTAAAGGAGGATTTGAAGTAGAAGAAGTCATTCCAATAATAGTTAAAAGTGAAGAAGAGACAATTATGGAACTAATATTACTTGAAATAGTAGTTGTATACTGAGAAGAAGAAGAAGGGATACTAATCAATGAAGAATTTTCTTAAGAACATGTTAGAGAGGGAAGAATAGTCGATGTTGTTTGAGAGGTAGAATAGATTGAATCTCACTAGTTGATGATTTTGTTTCAGAAATAGGAGTTTTCCTTCGATGAGAATGAAGAGGAAATTCAAAAGTGATTACTCCAATTTTTTCACTCTTAGATCGAGTTAACACACTAGTGCCTTCAAAAATCAAAGTTGCACTTCCTTTTGAGGCTTTCGAAAGTACATGTTTTTCTGTGAAATTGAAATTTCTTCCAATTTCTTTATCAATGTCTGTACTTCTAGTGACTCTGGAGTATATTCTTAAGAGATTTCCTTATGAACATAACTAGGAGATTTTGGGGGAGAATTTTTGGCTTGAGGGGTCCTGACCCAGGTTCAGAGTTAGCATGTAACCAACAAAACCCTCTTACTACTAGCCCTTTCAGAAATGACTTTCTTGCGTAGGCCAAAGTATAGGCACCTTCAGATATTATTTAATGCACAAGCTGAATTGCGCACCATAAACCCTAACCAAAAAACCTAGGGTAATTATCACTGTTTAATCCTGTGGATGCGCACATGCAGAAGGTCCACAATCCATTTAACAATTATAACAATGTGATATTCCACCCTTACAAAACTATATCTATGTAATTAACATTCAGTAAACAGGTATGCAACCGATCCAATCACAGATAATATAACTCATAAACATGAACATAAATCATATGCGAAAAAAGATCACATAAACAGATAACAAATGTATTTAGTACTTAGAGTTATCCAAACAATTATTTATTCATCAACAATTCTCAACAACCCTTACAATCCTATAGATCCACCCACGCACATAGCCAGCGGGGTCCGAACACAGTCAGACTAAGGTCTCCGTGCAAATAGCCAGCAAGAGCCTTTTAGACACAGACGCTTACACAAAATCACTTCAGATCTCAAACATGTATCATAACTTATCCAAAAAAAAATTCCTATCTGACTCGATCTATACTTCTATTTATATCTTAGCCTGTGGTCATACTAAATTCTGCAAACCGTGGTTTGAGACTCCTAGATTTACCCTTTAGCCCATTACAACTCATGAAAGGACTTTGACCTGCCCCAAAGCTACAAAAATTACAATTAATTACTCCAAAAATACAGTCCTAAGTGACCCTGCTCCAACAATAATGAACAACTTCTGATTTATGAGTAGGAGATTTTGAAACATGACTAGAAGTTGTGGATTTAGAGGGAGAATGAGTCTTGTGATTGTATTTACTTTTTAAATTAAGCTTTGGTTCCATTCATAGTCAGATGGCCCTCCTTCTAGTGCCAAAAATGTTGAGGCCCCGAAAATCGGTGCAACAACATCAGGGAAAACCACCCAGTCGAGGACTCAAAAAGCGTCCCTTTTTCATTTGGAATGGTGGCTACGACTGGATTTGTGGGACTAGTTTCCCAATTTGATATAGTTGGGGTGAATGGATTATTTTATCTCTAAGTGGAACTTTATAGATGGAGATATAGGCAATCTTGCAATAAACAATAAACCTATATATATATATATATATATATATATATATATATATATATATATATATATATATATATATATATATATATATATATATATATATATCCCGGGATGAATTCTATTCTCTCTGCGATCTACAAAATAATATTTCAGTGGATGCAAATAAAGTCATACATTCACTTAGAGATATGAAAAAAACTAAGATAATTGATTTAATTAAATGGTTAATTATATCAATTTAATAAAGCTTATATCGCAATTTTTTTAAAATTCTTGTATTGCATATATACATAAATGATAACAACATAACGTATTACAAAGTGAATTAATGTCAAACTGTATTCAAACAATGATATATTGGAGGTTTCTATGGTGTATATTTTCAGATGCAAAACTTAGAATATCCACAGTCTTCATTTTTAATCGACGTTTCGAGTCTAAATCAAGACTCATCTACAGGATTTGCTTCTCTTCTTTGATTTTTTTTTCAAGATTATGAATCTCAATCCATGTATCCCTTCCATACAGGGTAACAATGATAGATTGGAGGTTTTTGTGGTGTATATTTTTAGATACAAAACTCAAAATATCCATAGTCTTAATTTTTAGTCGACGTTTTGAGTATAAATTAAGACTCGTCTTCAGGACAAACCTGCTAAGAAGAGAAGAGATTAGGGGATCTGCTTCTCTTCTTTGAATTTTTTTTTTCGACATTATGAATCTTAGTCCATGTATCCCTTCCATATAGGGTAACAATGATAGATTAGAGGTTTCTGTGGTGTAGATTTTCAGATGCAAAAGTCAGAATATCCACAGTCTTCATTTTTAGTTGACGTTTCGAGTCTAAATCAAGACTCATCTTCAGGAAAAACCTGCTAAGAAGAGAAGAGATTAGGGGATACGCTTCTCTTATTTGAATTTTTTTTTCGAGATTACGAATCTCAATCCATGTATCCCTTCTGTACAGGGTAACAATGATAGATTAGAGGTTTCTGTGGTGTAGATTTTCAGATGCAAAACTCGGAATATCCACATTCTTCATTTTTAGTTGATGTTTCAAGTCTAAATCAAGACTCATCTTCAAGACAAACTTGCTAAGAAGAGAAGAGATTACGAGTTATTCTTCTCTTCTTTTAATTTTTTTTTTTCAAGATTACGAATCTCAATCCATGTATCCCTTCCATACATGGTAACAATGATAGATTGGAGGTTTCTGTGGTGTAGATTTTCAGATGCAAAACTATGGTGTATTCAAACAAGTATATAAGAAAAAACATCAAAAGATAAATTGTAAATTTATGTAGATGTTCTATGCTTGATGCAACTTTACTTTTTACTACAACAATCACATAAAAAATCAAGTAAAATTATGATAGAACATACCAGTGGATCTACATAAGACAAACCAGAAACATAAAAATGTGGTGGTGTGTTACGGCGGTCAACAAGATGCTTCAACTAGCAAAGTCTCCTTGGTCAGCTAACCCAACATGTGTCACAACAGCACTCAAAACAACCACATAGTCAACTCAAAATCAACCCCAGAAAAGTCAACGTAGGATAGCAGCAAGAAAGTCAACACAACCCGGTCTTCGGTCAACCTTTTGACCTTGGTTCTTGTGCCAATATGTACGGCCTTCCAAAATCAAAGTCTCCACCAATTTTCAGCCTATTTGGACCATGAGTTGACCAAAGTCAACGCTGGTCAAACTTGCGTGGAAACCCTAGTTGCAGTAAATTTGTCCGAACCCTAGCTACAGTAAATTCTTCCTTCTTCCCACGTGTGAACTGAAACTACTTCTAAGGAGCTCGTACTAAATCAGAGGAGGAGATGATGTGTGAGGATGAGATGAGTGAAAAAGTCCTCCAATGTTGACTCAATTTATATCAATCACTGAGGTGTGTGACACATCTGTTGTGGGTGTAAAACCTTAAGGCCGACCTGCAAATATTTGAAATTATTAAAAATAAATTAAAAATAAATATTCTTCTCATCAGATTAAGATCAATTTTAGATCGATCTTACACCTCTTCGAAAGAGGAACCCAATAAAAATATTGGTATCTTCATCTGAGCATCACAACATGGAGTTTGGACCTAGTTGTCCAATTTTAACACTCCCTCTCAACTAGGGAGAACTCCATCCACATGTGCAATCAAACATTGTGCGTCATCCCGCCGTAACTTTATTTTTTGGCCTCTTTATTTCAGAACAGAAGTGGTTCAGTCACAAAGACATCATTCCCCGGCTGACAGATTCAGCCCAGAGGTCCAAAACCTCTATCGGACTCACAAAGAGTCTCATACCAACCCGAAGTTGGTTTACCTGACCTGAAATTAGTAGGAGGTCTAAAACATCACTTGGAATCAAGAGAGTCATATATACTAACCCGAAGTTAGTCTCACTGACCTAAAGTCAGTTGGAGGTCCAAAACCTCACATGGACTCAAAGAGTCACATACCACACCGAAGTTGGTTTATCTGACCCGAAGTCAGTAGGAGGTCTGAAACCTCACTAGACTTGATCCTATATTAAGTGGTTGGATACGTGTCATCCTAGATAGGGAGTACGACAATCTCTGATGTGTCCATCAGTCTTTGCTACTAGTCTCTAGCTTTTCCCACCTCATTGGCCAAATGAGAGGTACTTCCCATGAGTCCGGAACTCAAATGGGTAGGATACCTATGGGGCACAAATCATGAGAGGCGAACCAACTCAATCATCATGGTGGGGCCCAAGCACACCAACAAGGTTTGGAAAGTCTAGCCCTGTGGTTGCTTATAGCTCCGAGAAGCTATCCCCAAAGCCCGCCAAAGCTCCCAGAGCTCATCGTCCAACAGGACCCTCAGAATAGGGTCATTCCATGATTCCAAGATTCTCACGGAAGGTTAGGAACATGACCTTCCCCAAGGGCATAGTGAGAATATCCGCAACCTGCTCATCAGTTCCTATGATTGAGCCTTACGACGCCTCACTGTACCATATCTTAGATAAAGTGGTACCAGCCATCAACATGCTTGGATCGATCGTGGAACATGGGATTCTATCACAAACGAATCCCCCTCTAGTTATCACAAAGGATAACGGTGGCATCTAGCACATGCTCGAATAGCTCACTGAAGAGCTTTTGTAACCAAGTGACTTCAAAACAGGCCATACATATTACAATGTATTCGGCCTCAGTGGTGCTCAAGGCTACCGACTTCAATTTCCTGTCCGAAGAATATCTATGTGTGAAGTAGCATCCCGATGTGCTCTTGCAATCCACCACACTACTAGCCCAATCGGCATCAATATAACCAAGGAGTGTCATGCTCCTGGAAGTGTATCTCAGCCCAAGGTCTATCGTGCCCCAGATATATCTCAAGAGTTTCTTGGCACCAACTCAGTGAATGTTATGATCAACCATGTGTTGACTCAAAGTGTTCACTGCAAAACATACGTCCGGACGGGTGTTCACTAAGAATGTCAAGGCCCCTACAAGTTGACGATACTCAGTAGAATTTGTCAATACGGGCCCAACAGCACTGCCACTCAACTTCTTGAAGTTGAGCTCCATCGATGTCGAGACGGACTTGCAATCCACCATACTAAATCTTTCCAAAAGCTTCACAATGTATTTTCCTTGAGAAAGGAAAATCTCGCCAGGTCTCTGCCAAACCTCGAGGCCTAGGAAGTAGTGCATCAGTCCTAGGGCTTTCATCTCAAACTCAGCAATGATCTCCCTCTTGCACTGATAAATGAGAGGGTCAGCATCTATTAGGAAGAGGTCATCCACATACAGCACCAGAATGAGATGCTTCTCTCTATGAACCTTGAAGTAAAGTTTTGGATCAACATTACTACGAGTGAAACCCAAATTCATCAGGTAGCTATCTATCCTCTTATACCAAGCTTTGGGTTCTTCCTTCAATCTATATGGGGCTTTCTTCAACCTGTAGACATGGGTGTCCTGATCCTGGACTTCGAACCCCAGAGGTTGCTCCACATACACCTCTTCCTTTATCGCACCATGCAGAAGTGTAGTCTTCACATCCATCTGATGAAGACTCCATCCTTGTGTAGCAGCAAGGGCTATGATAGATCAGATGATGGTCATAAGTGCAAATATGTCATCGTATTCTATGCCTTCTTTTTGAGAGAAGCCATGGGAAACGAATCTTGCCTTGAACTTTTCAGCACTTTCATCAGATCCATGCTTGATCTTGTAGAGCCATTTTGAGGTGACAACTGCTTTGCCCTCCAGTCTAGGAACCACATCCCAGACATCATTCTTCATTATGGAGTCATACTCTTCGTGCATAGAATCCTTCCAGACTTGATGCTTTACAGCTTCCTCAAAAAGATCCAGACTCAGATTATACAATAGTACTCATGGCTGCTAGATACCCTTGGTATCTACTCAGCGTCTTCCTTTCACGGAATGTCCCCCTTAGGGCCATATGTCCCTCAAATCCTCGAGAGTGTCCCTAAGCCATGATGGTCTCTTTCCCAGTGAAGGAGGTGGATCAATCGGGTCCATTGGTCCTTCAAAATCAGGCATTGTCTCATCCTTCGGTTCCTCTTGATTTCTAGGCCTTGCTTCATGACCTTCCTAAGATCTCGGAAGATTGAATACTTTCCTCAGGGAAGTATCTTCATCAAAGGTGACACTGTGGAATATCTCCACTTCCCTTTGAATAGGCACATAAAATCTATAGGCCTTCAAAGTTTTGTTGTAGCCCACAAACATTGTGGTCTCCATCTTGATGCTATCTCCTCTGCAAAAGTTCTTGAACTCGTTCGTCTCATATTCAGTGCCATTATTGATCTGTCGAATAGCATCTCATGTCATTGCTCCCAGTGGACTTCCTCCAACTTAGTAGAGTGTATAAATTCTAGACCCAAACATGATAGCTTCCTTGAAGCTCTTCTTCCACATGTGCACCTTTCCATCAGTGAATGCCACATTGAAACTTTTGTCTTCCATGGCTAATATAGACACGAGGTTATTCTTCAAATTAGGTACATAGAGTACATCCTGCAAGTGGAGGACTTTAACTTGAGACAAGTGGAGGGTCACAGTCCCTGTCCCTTTCATAGGATATGTGGTATTATCTCCAAGGATAATTTCCAGATTAGTATCCTTCTCAACCATATCAGAGAGTGCTTCCTTGAACCTAGTGATCTACCTTAAGGCACCACTATCTATCAACCAGACATCCATAGTGTCAGGTGGAGATGCAACAGAGAGGACAGATACAAGAATGTATTAATTTATTTTATCAACAACATTTGATTCCTCATACCTGGAATTTCTTGACCTTTTTAAAGGTTGATCATTTTCGCGGGAGGGAGCCTTCATCTTTCCCTGAAACCTGTTTTTCCTTTTATTTTCATCCCTCCGGTTGTTGTTGTTGTCATCATCATTAGGAGAATCCTTCTTGAAAGGGCATTCTCTAGCATAGTGACCTGGCCTATGACAAGTGAAACACTTGCCCTTCTTTCCTTGGGTCCATGCTTTTACTTTGTACTTTGGACCACCAAAGTTCTTCTTTCTAGAATGAGCAACGTATGCAGCATTTCCTTCATTTCCATACTCCTTCATTCTTGATTCTTCTTGAACGCATCTTGATAGTACTTCGTCAAAGTCAAGTATCACATTATTGTTTAGAATGGTAGTGTTTAACACATGCCATTCAGATGAGAGCCCTCCAAGTGCGGTGAGTACCATCTCTCGATCAATTGGTGTCTCCCCAATAGAAAACAGATTGTTCCTAATCTCGGTCAGCTTCAGAAAATATGATTGGACAAACTCATCCTTGCCCTTCTTCAGATTATTCAATTGATTCTTGAAGAATAGTACTTGATTTGCATTGTTGACCTTGAACATGAGGACCAACTTATCATAAATCTCTTTGGATGTGCCCAACTCAGAGATGTAGGCCACCAGAATTTTATGAATGGATTCCCTGATCATCAAATTTGCTTTGATCTCCCCCTTCTTGTACTTTTTTTTGGCAGCAGCAGTAGTAGTGGATGGAGGTTCTTGGATTTTACCCTGCACATAATCCATGACATATTGGTCTTCCAATTTGAGATCCAATATCATCTTCCAAGCATGGAAGTCATCCTTCCTAGTCAATTTGTCATCCTCCTTGAAGCCATAGTTTATGGAACCCATTTTCCTCTTCGGTGATTGCAAAAAATAGGGCTTGTCTTCACCTCAGCTCTGATACCATGTAAATTTATGTAGATGTTCTATGCTTGATGCAACTTTACTTTTTACTACAGAAATCACATAAACAATCAAGTAAAATGATGATAGATCATACTAGTGGATCTACAGAAGACAAACCAAAAACATAAAAATGTGGTGGTGCGTTACGACAGTCAACAGGATGCTTCAACCAGTAAAGTCTCCTTGGTTAGCCAACCCAGCATGTGTCACAACAACCCTCAAGACAGCCACACGGTCAACTCAAAGTCAACCCCAAAAAGTCAACGATGTCCATAAAATTCAACGCAGGACAGCAGCAAGAAAGTCAACGTAGCTTGTTCTGCAGCCAAACTTTTGACCTCGGTTCTTGTGCCAATATGTATGGCCTTCCAAAATCGAAGTCTCCACCAATTTTCAGCCTATTTGGACCATGTGTTGACCAAAGTCAACGCTGGTCAAACTTGCGTGGAAACCCTAGCTACTGTAAATTCGTCCAAACCCTAGCTGCAGTAGATTCATCCTTCTTCCCACATGTGAACCGAAACTACTTCCAAGGAGTTCGTACTAAATCAGAGGAGGAGATGATGTGTGAGGATGAGATGAGTGAAAAAGTCCTCCAATATTGACTCAATTTATATCAATCACTGAGGTGTGTGACACATCTGTTGGGGGTGTAAAACCTTAAGGCCGACCTGCAAATATTTAAAATTATTAAAAATAAATTGAAAATAAATGTTCTTCTCATCAGATTAAGATCAATTTTAGATCGATCTTACACCTCTCCGAAAGAGGAACCAAATACAAATATTGGTATCTTCATCTTGGCATCACAACATGGAGTTTGGACCTAGTTGTCCAATTTTAACATAAATGAACTATTCCTCATTTTAAACTCAAATAAGACACATAAGATAAAAGAACCATATATATGTTTACTCTTCTCATATTAGAAATAACTCTTGGTATAGCCTTTTCTATTCAGAAAACTTTAAGAGTACATAAGTGCAACATTAGTAAAGTATTATTTTCAACATTTCAGGACCCCTTCTTAAAATACATGAAGGGGTTTATATATAAAAATAATAAGTCTTAAAATAGTCATTACAATGAAAACTGAGGAGGTTTCAAAGAACCTTCCTTAAAGTAAGTAAAAGTAAAACATAAATAGAAATTAAAGGGGTGATTTGTTGGAGGATTGTCCTCTTGTCCCTTCTTCAATTTTCTTCTTTATTTGAATAATGTTAAACATAGCCTTAACCTCTGGATGTTGGCCTAGCCTAATATGTAGGTGTCCAGTAAAAACAACATCAGATAGTGGAGGTAGTATGTATGAGGGTGTATATGTAAGACAACAAAGCATAAGCCATTGCCTGTGAGGCTTTACTAGATATCTCTAGTATTTTTCCCAATCCAGCTTTTCAATCTTCATAATATGTTCCTCCTTTAATTTTGACACTTTGTGCCACTGTCTTATTAAGTATTTTACTAAAAGTAATGCACCAGGAGGAAATCTATCAATAATATTTGCTGTGATAAGGTTTTGGTTGAAATTTTTCACAATGTTCATGGCAATGTATTTCGCTCTGCAAATTTCTCTTTCTACATTCTTTAATTGTGTATCCCGGTCTGCGAACAATATCTCTTTATTTGAGTCTTCAATTCTTGGCAAGTTGGCCTTTAGGCCATCAACAGAATCCTACCAAGTGAAAAATTGGGAGACCTTATCATGTATGTCATCGAAACTAATTCTCATATCAACAATGAGATTCACAAGTGAATCACTCTGTTCACATAATTCAAGGATGGCTGTTAATTTCTGACAAAAGACGATCTGTTGTTTTTCCAATAAAGTGTTTAATTCTAAGGCTTATTTCCTGAACTCATCAATCTTTGGGATATCTTTCTCAATAGAAAACTTTAATTGATGAGTTAAATTATCTTTATAATTAATTTCACTTTGATGTTGAATTCTCAGTTGATGTAGGCTCTCCTGAAGTTGTGTGATCTGTACCTGTAACTGTTGACTAATACTTTTATTTTCTTCTTGTAACTCTGATGAAAGTTGGATGATGTTTCATCCTTTTGTTTCATTAGTTGATGAATTTATGATGCTTTGTCAATGGTTGAAGAAGCATAAGCTCCTGGAAATTGTGATAAGCGAGATATATCATGTGAAGGATCTGACTGTGTATCTTTCTAAACAATGTCCATTGACATATCTTCTTGAATAAGAGTCTAGGATTGCTCTGTTCTTCTTCTTTTATTTTTTCTACTAACAAATTCCTTGTGCTTAGGACTATAAAAAATGTCGAAGGGAGGAATCTCTTGAATATTAAGAACAATCTCAGAGGTTGGGAAGTCTGGGATGTATTCCATTCTTTCTGTGCTTACTACTTTGTCAGAGGGCCCAACAGTAAAAGAGTCCTGACTTGTAGTAGGAGGAGTTTGTACAATTTTTTGTTGGTCAATATTCATATCTCTTTGTTCTTCCTGGAGTTTTAGGTCTAACTCTTTCCAAACATCCTTTAGATTTATGGGGAAATATAGATCTATTGTTTGAAATTCAATTGATTTATCATGATCTATTGTATTAATGACTTCAGTATCCTTAATTGTTGATTCACTTTCTTTCTAAGCCATGGTTTGAGAAAAATCCAAAATTTTTAGTGGAATTGTCTCCAGTATATTATTTATGTATTGCTGAAAATTTAGTAATTGTTGTGGGTGGAGGCATAAAGTTTCCAACTTTTTAATTGTACCATAGTTTTCGATAGACTCAAATAAGTTGCCAAAATCATCATCTTCATGCACAAAGGGTCTGATTTTCACTTGTGTACTGAAATTATTGGTGACATTAAGTGGATCAGATTGCCTATTTGGAATTGTAAATAATTTCAAACACTCAATCTAATTAACCAATTTCCACAATAGCATGTTTGTAGTTTTCCAATCCATAAACACTGCAAATAATTGGAAAAGAAGGCCATAATTCTTTCTTGGCATTTTTCAAAAATCTGATCAGGTCATTTCCAATAGTCTGATATGCAACTTCTCTCGTGAGAAGTTTGTCAGGAACGTAGAGGGGTAAGACATGTGCTTGAGCTAAGCTCCCAAATACTCGTACATAGGTGAATGATTATTCACCAAACCATTTTCATATAGAAGAAAAGTTGGCTTGGGCCTCTTTCAAAAGTTTGGGGGCTTTCTCATTAAAAACATCTTGAAAAAGGGGTAGAATAACTCCATGACAAATTTTGTAAAAATGATTTTCATATTTAGATTCCCACATAATACTATGAAATATATGAATGGGAACATGATCTTGGGTAGTCCATTTCCAACCCATTGCTCGAAAATCTAAGGTAAAACATACAACATCTATAATATAGTCGCTCATATAAAATGGAGGAAAAATTTAGAAGAGATAGAACGATTCTTTCTATATTATAAAATCTGAGTGGAAATATTATTTGACAAAATATTTCCCCAATCCATAACATAAGCATCTTTTGTTGCTTCCATAATGAGAACCCATTCTACTGAAAATCGAGTTGTGTTTGACTGACCAAAAATTCTAGACATCATAGTAGAGATATAACAATAGGGACTTGCAAGAGATTTAGTAAATACATACCCTTTTCATCGTTCTTTTGTTTGTTAGGATTGATACTCCATTGCTTTATTGGTGTCTATTTGAGTTCATTTTCCTTGGTGAACTGTGCAAGGAATTCTTTATCATAAATATTATCAGGGTCTGGAATATGGTACATCTGCTTTAGGTCTTCATCTTTAAAGGAACCAATCATTTTTCCTCTATTGGTAAGGAATTTCCTATCCCCAATATTAAGGTTGTTGATAATCCACCTTACCATATTAGTATATGGTAATATTTTGGGCCATGTTGCAATTCGGTGAAGAAAATAATTAGCTACATCTCAAATTGTAGCTTCAGAAGAATTTGGGGAATCAACAGTTTCTTTTCTTTGGATTTTGTGATTTTTTCATCTTCAAGTAGCTTATACATATATTCCCACAAAGAGGATCCACTTTCAAGTCCACAAGTCATATCTGTAAAGAGAGGAAACATCTCTATTCTCTCGGATGTAGTAGGTGCAGGGTTAATAGGAGCCATATGCTTATTTTATTTCTTGAGAGCCCTAGACAGTTCTGGAGATTTTTTCTTACTCATACTTGCGTGTAAATAAGTAAGAAAGAATAAGCAGAAAGAGGGAACCTTTTAGTTTTACAATACACATAGATACCATATTAATATAAAAATTTCAAATGGATGAGACTTCGCAGGTTGATGGGATATGAATTGAATGCTCATTGCAGGAAAATGGTTATGGAGGTATGGGTGAGATAATCGTTAATTTATGACATTGATAACTGATATGGGTTATCATGCCTATAAAATAATTTATGAATTAAAACCATATTTATCGCGTTACATTGTGGCTCATGTGCAATATCTTCATTAAATACTGATGAGCTTAAATTTTCTTCCGATTGCGACATTGCAATCGTAATATGGGTGAAAGCTGGTAGCATGCAACATGTGTGAGTTAACAAGAGTGCGATGTGCGATATGTGATATGTTTTATCGCATCAGTGAATATGATTGGTAGCAATAAGAATGGTTAAGCTTTGCAAGAGTGTGATGCGATATTCTTTATCTCTTTTTTTTGGAATCTAAGCTTCTGTGATCCATAATATAAATTTGTAGAAATTCTTTATCTCATCGGGGATAATAAGCGATAACAAATAAGACTATCGGGGAAAAATGTGATTTGTGAAATGCGATAGCTTACATGGAAAAAGTAGGTCCCATGGGAATTCTTTATAGAATTTACTTGAAAACATGGAATTTTTCATTTAAAAATGTTTTTATTATATACATTAGATCAGAAAATGTTTCAAGTGATTATTTTAGAATTATAAACACTTTGAAATGATTTTGCGCTTTGCGATGAGGCGATTTATTTCCGCTTAAGTATTTAGAAAGCCAAATTTTTAGAGTTTTCATCCCTTTTTTATCCCTATTTCTATCAAAAGAAATACTCTAAGGGTTTTATTTGCTTTAACTCTAAAAATTAAAAGGCCCCCCATAATTTTCTAAGGTAACTATTGCTTAAAATAATGGGGGTTGTTGATTTACACAACAGGTCCCTACAATGTTGTGAGGGGTTTTGATTAAACATGGAGAACATGTGTCAAGTATGCAATGTTGAAAGTTATAAATGAAAAAAAATGCTATACGTTTTATCGTGAAGTATTTCAATGTCCAACCTTAGTTATTTGATCAAATTTCCATAATTCTCTTGAAATGAACTATTGACTCTTATGTGTCACCTTAACTTAGGATTTCAAAATTTTGAAAGGTAAATGTGTTCCGCATTCTGCATTTGACATGCCTTTTAATACATTACGATTAATGTTAAAAATTTCATGTTGCTTTTCATTCCCTTAATAAAGATTTTTTGATAAGGACCATGCGTTGTAACTACACTATGCCAATGAATAATACTTGTTGTTAACACCAGAAAATCATACAGGAAAAAGAAATTAAAAAATGTAAAGTAAAAGGTACAGATGAAGTTTTTCATAGAAGGAATATATTATAGAAGACCGAAATTTAATTTTTCCTAAGGTTAAGGGACAATTTAATGGACATTGCACTAGAAACAAATTACATTTTCATGATAATGTGTCTATTACTTCAATAGCTACATGGTCCTAAGGATGATGAAATTTCACCATCCGAGACCACTTGACACACTTGGTTAGGAAGATTCTACATTTAGTACTACCAAGGATAACCGAAATGGAGCCACCTTGAGGCTTAAATGCAGCACACAAAGGAATCCCTCTACTCTTTTGTCACTATCCATCTTGGGCCAAGAGAAGAGTGAGGAATTAAAAAAATGTCTATATAAGCTAGCCTTTGGAAGAAGAATTAGAGACATATTGTTATGATGGCCAAATTTTTTCATAGAAAACCAACTTGAATATTCTAGCAGCAGAGGGATTGGAAGGACTCATATGTTGGCCAACCAATATCTCAGTCCAAGAGAGAGAGGTTCACCATTTGATCTTGATCTACCATCCTTTTAGAGAGGGAAGAGACACTTGCAAGAACTTGAGGGAAGGAGACCTCCTTGTTTTGGGTATTTGAGCTCCATAGCCTAAAATACCCTCTTCAAGTGTTTAGCATTGTATCTTTTTTACCACCAGCACCTAATAAAGGGATAATTCTCCATTTGTGTTATTAGGTTTTTTTATCCATCGAGCTTTTGTATGTTTCATATTTTGTTTTTTTTTGTTCTTAATGTTGTATGCTTAGTTTTCCCTCAAACTTAGTTTACATTGTGTCAAATTTGTTCCACTAACAACACAAAATAATTTTTCTCTATGACCTTGTGCAGGTAGCAACCAACTTGCTAAAGAAGTGTATTCATATAGCCTTGCACCAAATACACTACCACAGGAATGGAAAATCCACTAGATTATTTCTATTAGAGTTAATGTTTGTTGATGAAGGTCCTTCTTCCTTCTCAGTTTGCTGCAAACCACCCCTACATTCTCTCTGCATCTCCAATCACACTTAGTGAAAATTTTTGCACAATAGAGGGGACATTTTTTCTTCATTCTGCCCGACATCGCACTTTGTGCTTCGACAGACGTGCGCTCCATGCTTGTGGGAATATTACATGTGCAACAAGCTGGCAAGTAAAAAAATTTCTACTTTTTCCCATTTTTAAGGTGATTGGAAAACCCTAATAATTTTCCATCACTTTGTCTCTGTATTTCACTACCATTAGGAAACTTAGGTGCTATGTTTAACCTCAAATTAGCTTATCAACTAGGTAGTTTTAATTTTAGTATTTTATTTCGCAAATCACACATAATTTAAATAGGGAACAAGTAAGTGGCCTTAAATCCATATATGTTTTCCGAACAAATTATTTGCTGATAAAATATTCTAAACACATAGCTTAATTAGTAAAGAGTAAGTGGCCCATATATCCACATATATTTTTCTAGTTCAAGTCTTTCAATTTTTTTGCATTAGATTAGTTCAATTTTTCATTAAGATTTGGGACTAGGATCAAACTGTCAACAAAGAAAATAAGTAATATTTTCCACCCTCGCACCTCTCGGTGAGCTTGGGTACGCATATGAACTCTTTCCTAAGACAATTTTCCATCTTACTAAATGGAAAATATAGTCTAATTAGAGAAGGTGTAAGCAGCCCATCATCTACCCATCATTTCAATTTTTGCAAGGAAAATCACACATAGGGTAATTAGAAAAGGATTGTAAGGGATCAACGCATATCCACATCCCATAACACTTCTAATTGTTCACTCCAAAGCACACACGAAGCATCGGTAAACATTGGACCATAAGGCACCTAATGTGTTGGGACCTTTTTTCTCTTCATACAGTTACTTCACCAAAGCACACCCTAATAAAAATTGAGACTCTCTAAAAATAATCATTAACTGAACTCACTAAATTCTCCCCGCAGGGGCCACAGAAGAAATTATAATTTAGGTTAGGACTATCGGGGATAGGTATCCAATAAGCTATTGTGGTCATAATACATTTTGAAACATATATTTTGACATTTTAGGGAGCTTCAAACCTGTCTATACACCCACGAAACGAATACTTGAGCATTACAAAGACTCGTTTCATAGGGGGTTAAGCTTAGGCCCAATGTGTGCTGTACTCTTTGGGGCTACTTAACCCATCTAGTGCTCAGTACTGGTAACCGATTACCAAGAAGCTCGAGACTTGAATTCTCACATGGGAAGACGATACTTTAGTGGCCAAAACTAGGGCATCCTTCCCTATAGGTGACGTTGCATGCAACACTCGATCCTCATACCATTACCTTGGTTGATTATTTGGTTAATGGAAGGCATTGCTAGTTCTTTCGGGACGTTGGCCCCAGTACCCATCAGAAGATATCCTCACAAAGCCTAGTTACATTGAGAGTATAAGGATGATTAGGTATATATAGGCTTTTGGTATCATACACAAAACAAACAAAACCTCATTTTTTTCTTGATTGATCACATAGTGTAACATTAAAGAGAAAAATTACCTTTTCATTTTTCAATTTTTTTTATGCATGTGATTATATTTTTTCTCTAATAGGAACCATCCTACCTTCCAAATCATAAAAAGGTCGCACTAATAAACATCATAGGGGACCCAACAAAACCCCGTCAATCTAGGGATTTATTAAACCTCCTTCCATTAAAGGGAGGAGTGTTAGCCTTGCTGCCATTCAAGCGCAGAGGAATACATCACGTTGTCATCGTTATCGAAATATCCTTTATCGCTGCATCTTTGATTGGAAACCCCCAAGGGTCACCAACCACAACACCAGTGGAAACCCAAATAGGGTCACCACACTCCACTCCTCCGAAGACCCCTCAAGGTTAAAAGGTAGCTGCCCCTCCGAGGAGTTAGCATAATATCCATCAAGGTATGCCATAGGGTAACATTCCCCAGGCACCTCCCCTGAACCAACGCATTCAAATATATATTTCTCAGCAGAGTACAATTTCGATCGATTCACAGTTACCCTTCTTAGCATCACTAAATCTTCCATATCTAACAAAATTAATGACTGACCCCGTTGAACATAACCTTAATTAACTCCCCATGCCCACGAATATCCCTTATGATATACCAAAATTTGAAGGGAAACAAGTGGAATACCTCATAAATCATATAATGGCTTTCCACCTATGGTGTTCGTCAAATAGTATCATTGATGATACCATTCAACTGAGACCATTTCAACGCACCCTTACAGGGCTTGTGGCGAAATGGCATATCAAGTAGCAACTTGCATCACATGGAACCTTTAGTTTCCTCGCTACTGCATTCCTCGCATATTTCCAACTCCTCATTCATCATGACTTAGGAATGGAACTTATAACACATTTTAGACAAAAAACAACCATCCATATATCAGACTATCTCCACGTCATGGTGGCGAAGTTGTAGTTTGTGTAAAGCTAAACTTGACGACAAAGTATTGCTGGAATTATTTTTCAAAACCCTCACCACTGAGATTTCAAAAGATACGGCAACGAAAAAACAAACCTCAAAGGTGATGTTGTCCTTTGAGATAATTTTAGGTCAATTAATTATGCCTGAGCATCTATAAAAAAAAAAAAAATTTAAGTTGGGGTTTCTGGATGATCGATGTATAAAGAAATTGAATACAAATGTGCTTAAATTTTCGATAATATTAATTAATAAGGAAAGGGTTGTTGCTCTACTTCAAACAGTGATTTAATATTGCATGTGTGAAAGCAGAAAATGTAAGAAAGTATCATGAGTTAAATATGTAGATTGAATGTTTAATTTATCATAAGTGGGAAAGACTATCAAAGAATGTTTAACAACTTAAAAAAACATATTTAACTTTATGAAGATGCTGATAATTAAATGATGTAGAGGGACTTACAAAAACAGACAGATCAACAAGTCATTCTTTAATATAGATAATAACTTCAGAGAATTTAATATAGACTGAAACACAACTTTTTATTACCTAATTATCTTCATAAACATTAAACATATGCAGAAAAAAAGATGTAATGAAAACTGGAAAAGTTACAAGAGAAAAAACTGAATGAAACAAATCCAGAATCCTTTTATTATCATCAATGATCAAAGCTCATACACTTCTTACAAATGCTCATCCAAGGGTGCAACCCTTAACAACTTGAAAGGAGAGTTATTTATACTAGTTTCTACACTTAGAAGTATCTAAACTAATTACAAAAATAGTATCAATTTATAGGAAAACAAAACTGATGAGTGATTTGTCACTGTTTTTAAGGAAACAGTTGATGATGTAGCCCAAAAATTTCTCTTGTGCTGGCATGTTGTTGGAGTAAAATTTAATTGATGGTTTCACATGGCTGATCCCATATTTCTTCACTAGGAATTTCCATATTTACCACCTTTCTGAAAACTTCATCTACCTCTATATATATTTCAAGTGAAGGCTTTTTGAGGAATAAATGTTTGATTTCATATTTAATAATTAAATCAAACTCTAAATATTAAAGAAAATATTTGTCTATCACATGACCTTTAATCCCTGCAAATTTTTCCTTATCAATTGCAATTGTATATAGTTTTTTCTTGTACTCCTCCAAATTTATCAATTTATCATTTGGAGCTACCAATATACGCAGTCCTCTTTGGTTTAGCATATTAAACTTAGTGTGAAACCTTTGGAAAACAATGTCCAAATATTGAAACTTAGTTTCCAATTGATTAATTAAATTATTCTTTTGCAAAACCTTTTTGATCTCTAGGATGGTGGATGTTCTGTCTGAAATTTTAATCTTCTCCAACTCTTATTTTCTCTTTGAATTTAGCACTTTAATCAAGTCATATGTTTTTGTTGGCTTGGTCATGAGTGCTACCTTTTCCTTCTCTATGACTATCATTCATATGTTAATAAACTCTTGCTGCTAAAAAATAATCTGTATGGATGGCCATACATCTGTCATTTCTTGACTAATCTCTGCCCATATACTTTCCTTGGCTCAGGTAAAGATGTATGCCATTAGTATTTCACTTTCTAATTTCTAGACTTTAAGTCCAAAACTGTGAGACTTCTGCATTTCTTCCATGTATAATGTGTCATTTTTAATCTTTTGAGTTTCTAAATGTTTAAATTTCTCTAGCAGCTTCTCATTCTCTTGTTTTTGTATGGCAAACTCTTTCACTATCCTGACTGAATCACCTGTTGTTGATGTAGCTTCAATGGTTGTTGATGAAGAACTGGGTTCTGTACCTACAACTGCTATGGGAACTCCTATAATTGGAATCATGGCAAGCTGAGCTTATTCATTTTCCTTGAGAAGTCCTTCAATATGCTCCTCCATCTTCTTAATTTGAATATTATGCTCAATGATTAACGTGAGAATCTCTTCTCTATTTGTTCACTCTCTTCAATCTCCTTTATTTGTGGATCTTTTGTAGAAGGTAACTTAAACTGTTTTCGCAGAGCTGAAATGTCTGTATTTTTCTTCTTCAAGATTTCTTCTACAACTTTACAGTGTTTTGCATCATATCCAATTTTAACCACAAGGTCTTATAAAGACTTTAATTTTTGTCCTTAGCTAGAGAAGAGAGTTTCTCAATTTTAAGTTGAGACTGCACATTTGATAAGGCAGTTCTAATCTTAGAAAAATACATGGTTGTATTAGTCATGGTTGAGAAAAGCATATCACTAGACTGTTTATGCATATCCATTTGATCTATTGGATGAATCTCATTAGCATCAAATGAAAATATTGTATTCTTGTAATTTGATGGAGACTTGGGAAAATGAACTTGAGCTTGTAAAAAATCCATTTGCATTCTGCCTTTTTCATTTTCAAAAGTAGAGAGAATTTTGTGCTGTGAGGTTGAAGTCTGCTTCTATAATTGACTGTAAACATTTGATTTTAGTGTCTCATTTTTCTGCTTTATCTCCAATAATTCAGAGAATATATTCCCGTCATCACATGAACTAGTTTCCACAGTCTTAATGATATCCAAAGGTTATTGAGAAGGTGAAGTAGTTGATGGAGTATTTAGAACACTCCCTCCCACTAATGATGACACTTCTGGATCTCCTAGATCAATAATTTCTAGTTACTTTTGATTCTGTTCAGTAGAGACAGATAACTCAGTCTTCTGCTTCTTTTGTTGAACTATAAATTCTCTGAACAAATCCATAGGAGTTGATGCTTCTTCCCTTGTCCTTTTCTTTTGTTTTCTTTGAGAAACCAGAGCCTACAAGGTGGTGGTAAACATGACCTATTCTTCTGCTTCTTGCAGTGTATTCTCGGTCCACTGCTCCTGATTCATGAATTTTTCAATTTTTGTCCTTGGTGTATGATTATAAGGAGTTGTTTTTAATTCAAATCTTAGATTTGAAATGATACTAAAGGGGTCATAATATAGGGTGAAGCTAGGTTGAAAATTCATATTCTTCAAAATGGTATCTGCCTCAATACCAGTTGATCTAGTGTTGCAAATGAATGAACCAATTTTGGAATTAATATTGAATTGTGACTTTCTTTTCCCTGAGACAAAATGAAGGTAATCCAAGTTGATCATCTGCCTAATATATTCAAAATAGAAAATTATCATTGGAACATATTTTGGCAGCTTATATGGTGCTAATTCACAACCATATACCCTAATTTCAGTATAATTCTGGTATAAAGACTAGTCTCCAGTCTTGACTTGGTCACTTAAGTGCAGGATTATTTTAATATCTTCACCAATTCTGGGCTCAGCCTGGCTGCTGAGAAGCTGTTCCACTGGATGAATAAAACTGTCAATGAAATCTGAGAAGGTGGAGTTGGATGAAATAGACCTGACCATTTCTATCCAATGAATGAATGATTGATTGACCCTCTGTTCATCCTGTTTGTTGAGTGTGATTGCCAATGAGTCTCCTTGCTGAAACAAAAAAATATATATAAGTACATATGTGTACTTAAACATCCCTTTTGTTTTCAAATTCATAAGTTGATCATGCATATTATTAGCCAAAAATTGATTTTATTTATACATAAAGGCAGGTTGCTAATCTTTTGAGAAAATAGAGAAGAATCCAAGGATGGATTCATCTACTGTCTTATCATCTGGATATCCTAGTATACATGACATTAAAGAGATGATATGTCTAGTGGATTTAGGGAACATTGAGGATGGATAGGGTGGATTTATTTTAGGTAATTCAACATCATTATGTAAAAACGTCTCAAATATTTAGGATCTTTGGATAAAAGTTAGCTTATGGTATAGCTCCATAAGAGCTGCTTGGGAAAACAGGCTTAAGGAATCATTTTTGGTAATAAGTAGCATGTTGTTGATGGTTTCTGTAGTGATGGACATTAGAATTTCACCATCCTGAGCCACCACTTCTCTTTTGATAGGGTCATATCTGGTTTGACACTAGATAGTTAGGTCTAGGAAGTCATAAGTCTGAGGAATAGAGAAAATGGGCAGAAGGGATTCCCAAAATTTAATATCATCTTGTTGATCAAGATATTTTTGCTTCAACCACAGGTGAAATCCATGGAATTCAAACTCACACTTTTTGGCAACAATATTATAATATGAATCGGCGAGGGGAATGTGGTCGAGGTCGACCGAAGCAGCAGTGCGAGGGTTTTCATAAGAAAATGGTTTTCTTCTCTTTCCCTTTGGGGCCATGTTCTGAGAGGAAATAAATAATAAAGGAAAAAGGCTAACAGAGGGAAAATAATGGTGATACTCTGTGGAAGTGATAACAACTGATGGGAACAATGCACAATGATCTCTGTATACCTCCAATGCAACAAATAAAATGATTATAGAAAAAGTGGTAAACATGAAATATAAGATTTATTTATACAAATGCATAAATGGATGTGTGGCAACCATTTGTGATCTGAAATTGTGAGAACAAAGTATTTCTCATACAGAGATTGACTGTAGGGGCATTTACCGGATATTTCACCTTTCAAAGAAAGGATGAATCCGGAGGCTATCTGGCCCTCTTACAGACTCTGCCTAAAGAAATAAAATGTAATCACTGAGATCCGATCAATGAAAGTATTTGTTTATGCAAAGTATTCATTAATCCAAATTTAATGTGTGAATAGGCAAGATTATGTATTCTGCAAATGAAGTATAGTGGTTTGAAGATGAACTAATAAGTTTTGTTCTCTGTTTAAACCTGCTTGGGAAAAGTTTACTTATAAAAATTTACTGTTTAAAGGAGAAGAATCTGAAATAATGCAGCAAAAATATACAGTATGACAACAAATAATTGTTTAAGCAGTTCACCCCTCTCTTGGGCTACCTCTGCTGGGTCCAAAAGCCTCTAATTAGGCTTTTCCCTTTTTGATTAAATGCTCAAAATGTGAATAAAACTGTATAGAATCCTCAAAGGGAAAAATAAGCTGCAAATTAAGATTCAGAAGGCTGAAATCAGTATAAAATGACTAATCAATCACCTCCATTGGAGGAGGATAGTCCAAAACAACTCTTCTTTCCTTAGGCCCTTGTGGCTCCACGACCAAAAACGCTGGTAAATTCTCTGATAGAGCACCCTGATGGCTCTGCAAACACTCCCAACAGCTCCAAAATTCTTCCAATACCCAAAATAAAATAAAAATTCATCCCAAAAGGAATTTCCTAGCCAAAGTTATGGCTCTTTTACTCCAACTGCCAGTTTGGCCTCGAATAACTCCAGCTAAATCTGGCTAACTGCCAGATAGCCTGACAAAAATGGAGTTCGACGCTAAATTTGGCACGTCCGCCGTTTATACCGCCAACCGTGGGTGCTAAAATTAAGGTGCATGGAACCGTACCCTCTGAAAAACATTGAAGAACGTTGAGTTATAATCGGCTTTGGATAAGGTTTTAACAATATGTATTAAATACTTTCCGCTCCAAGTGATGGGCCCGCGTGACCAAGGCCCCGCCACCTGTGCGCCCAATCCTCATTCAAATTTAAATACAATTTCAAATCCAAAGATTTCAAAATTCATTGTGGTGGCCCAATGGTCAAAGCTTACCGTTTGTGCCCGCCCGACCCGAGGTCGAACCTCACCGCAGCCAAACAAAAGTTTTAAATGCCAATGCAACTTCATTCCATTCCACCTTGGGGCCACGTGGCGGCCTCCGGGCTGGCCACGTGGCGCTCTGTAATTGGCCACCTATGGAATATTTTGCATAATATTCTGTGGAATATTCCATGGAATATTCTATGGAATATTCTTTTTTTTAATAAAAATATTTTTTATAAAGTCAAATTTTGGCCATTTTTTAATTGAAATTGGCGAACTTCAAAGCTGAATATCTTCTTCATACGGCGTCGGTTTTCAATTCCGTTCGCGTCTACAGGATCATTTTTTCGAGCTCTTTCCAGTCGATCTGGTTCAGACCAATTCTGAGTAACTTCATTTTTGAGCATTTTTCTACAAGGGACTTGATCTCCTGATCACACCTCCCAAATGGGAAGCTTTTGGACCCTCAAAAGCTTTCAATTACCTGTTAAGAAGGTGAGGATACAGCCTCCTCACCTGTTCAAACTCCATCCACTTTGCTTTGCTTGGTTTACTACCTTTTAAACCAACTCTCAGATAATCAACATCTCCCCTCCTTGAAGTGCGTGTCCTTCTGTCAAGGATTGCATCTTCTTTCAACTCATCCAAAAATTCTGGCGAGAAATATTCTATGGATGGTAGCTGAACATGATTTTCAGAATCATCAATAAGAGGAGGTTCATACAAACGTAAATTTTCCACATTAACAACGAAATACATTTGCATGTATGAAGGCAAATCTAGTTGAAAAGCATTATTTCCAACTTGTTTAAGGATTTTGAATGGACCATAACGAATAGGCTTCAGCTTTTTACCTTCTCCTTGCATTCTATCCTTACTTATATGCAACCATACCTCATCTCCTTCCTGAAACTTGTGACCAATTCTATGTTTGCCATGTCTTTCTTTGTACTTGCCTTGAATCTTTTCAAGCTGTTCTTGAACTTGCTGATGAATGAGCTGAATTCTTTCAATGAACATGCGAGCTTTGTCAATGTCACTATGCCCATCAATGGCAATATCCTTCTCAAGAATGAAGTCTAATGGTGACTTAGGCAAATATCCAAAACAAGCTTCAAATGGCGAAGTATTTGTAGAAGAGTGTTTGGCCCGGTTGTAAGCATGCTGAATGTAATGCAAATGCTCATCCCAAAGCTTTGGATGCTTGCTGCAATACCCTCTCAAAAGATGCACAATGGTTCTGTTCACTACCTCTGTTTGGCCATCTGTTTGCAGATGGAAAGCAGTACTCTTCTTCAACTTGGTGTCCATCATCTTCCATAGATTGGACCAAAAATTCCCAACAAATATGGAATCCCTGTCACTAACAATAGAAGTAGGCAAGCCATAATGAACCCATACATGTTGAAAATATAAATCAGCAGTTTGTTCAGCAGTTATAGTTTTCTTACATGGCATAAGAATACACATCTTGCTGAAACGATCAACTACTACAAAAAGATAATCATGCTGCTTTCTAGATAATGGTAATCCCCCAACAAATCCATAGAAACACTTTCCCATGGTCTAGAAGGTACCGGAAATGGCGTATACAAACCAAGCTTCCTATTGCTAGGCTTGCTTGTAGCACATAATGAACAACCTCTAATGAAACGTGTAACACTACCTACCATGCGAGGCCAATAACAATACCTCTGCAGATGTGCCATTGTTTTGCTTACACCAAAATGACCAGCAATAAGAGAAGAATGAGCTTCTCTCATCATGCTTAATCTCTCTCCCTGTGGTATACATAACTTTCCCAAGTGAAACAGCAAATTATTATGCAAATGATAGTCATTCTCCTCAACATGATTCCCTTTACTCAAGCTAGCATACACCTCTTTAAAATATTCATCTGATGCATACTGTTCTATGTAGCTTTCATGCACAATAGAATCATTCTTAAGCAAAATACTAGCACTAATAATAGGCCTTGAAAGCATATCAGCAACTTTATTGTGAATACCTTTCTTGTACCTTATTACCAAGTGAAATTGTTGTAGGAAACCCATCCATCTGAAATGTCGTGACTGCTACAATTTACTTTGCGACTGCAAATACTGTAAAGGTTGATGGTCGGTATGAAAAATTGTTTCTTTTCCCATCAAATAGTGCTTCCACTTTTTGACACTTTGTACCAACGCATACAACTCCTTATCATATGTAGGATAATTCACAACAGCACCATTAAATGTCTCAGAATGAAAAGCGATAGGCTTACCATGCTGTAAGAGAACTGCACCCATGGCATAATCACTAGCATATGTCTGAATCTCGAATGGCTATCTCAAATCTGGTAATGCAAGAACCGGAGCTGAACTGATCTTTTCTTTCAAAGATTCAAAAGCTTTTTGTTTCTTACTTCCCCATTGGAAAGCACGCTTCAAACTTGTCACTGCATGCATAGGAGCTGCTATGGCAGAAAAGTTAGCAATAAACTTTCTCCAATACTGAGCTGCACCCAAAAAACTTCTTACCTCTGTAATGGACTTGGGAGTAGGCCAATTCACAATAGCTTCTACTTTGGAAGGATCAATTCTCAAAGCACCTCCACCTACTATGTGTCCCAAATAAACCAAAGAAGTCTTTCCAAATTCACACTTTGACATCTTAAGAAATAACTGATTTTTCTTCAAAACATCAAGTACTTTACTGACATGCATGACATGATCTTCTCTTGTCTTGCTGAAAATCAAGACGTCATCTAAGTAGACAATAACAAAATCATCAAGAAAAGGACGTAAGACATCATCCATTACCCGCATGAAAGTTGCAGGTGCATTGCATAAACCAAATGGCATCACAAGCCACTCAAAGAGTCCTTGTTTGGTTTTAAAAGCTATCTTCCAAATGTCTCTTTCTTCAATTCTTACTTGATGATAACCACTTATTAAGTCTAACTTAGTGAAATATCTTGCATCTTTCAGCTGATCTAACAAATCATCTATTCTTGGAAGTGGGTAACGATTCTTTACCGTTATCTTGTTCAAAGCTCTGAAGTCAACACACATACACCAAGTTCCATCTTTCTTCGGAATCAACACTATTGGTGACCCACATGGTGAAGTGCTTGGCCTTATGAAACCCTTGTCCAACAACTCTTTAATCTGGTTCTTTATTTCAGCATTCTCCATAACAGACATGCGATACATGCCTATGTTAGGAAGAGGACAATCTGGATGTAAATGGATTTCATGTTGAATCTCCCTTTTAGGAGGCAAACCTGTTGGTTCCTGAAACATCTCATGATGTGCATCAACTACATCATATAAATCAGATTTAAGCATTGCATCACAATTTTCAAATGACTCATGATTCACATCAACCTTTGGTTTGACCATAAGAAGTACAAAACTCTTGCTTGAATTGACTAGCCTTTTTACCTGTCCTGCATTTACCATTGCAACATTTGTCTTTTTGTGATGAGCTCTGACAATAAACTCCTTGCCATCTTTGAAAAGATGATATTTGTTTTCATGGCGATAGAATATTGCTTTCCTATCAAACAAGTAAGGACTTCCCAAAACAATACCAGATATATCAAGTGGAACCACATCAAGTTCAACTGTGTCAATAAAGTGTGTAGTTATTGCAAAGCGCAATATGCACTTCCTTGAGACTTGCAAGTTGGCATCCTTGCATATCCATCCAAGTGGATAAGGCTTCAGATGTGGAATGGTCTCAAGTTTAAGCTGCTTGAACAAGTCTTCAGATATGAGGTTAGCTTGTGACCCACTGTCAAATAGTGTGTCAATTTTGGTATGTTTTGAAACTACCCTCACATGGAACAGTTCAATTATTTCTTCCTCATTAGGAGCTTGTATATGATAGTTTGAAGAACTAGCACTTGCTTGAGTTTCAATTTCCTTCCCTTTCAAACTTTGCAAACCCATGGCTGTAATTTTTGTTTCGTCACCTGAATCATCACCTAAATCTTGTGGTGTAGTTGTAGTAGCTGCATTTTTCTTCTTTCCCTTGTTTTTGTTAAACTGGTTTCTTTTTTCAGGATGAAGTTTCCAACAGTTTTTCTCTTCATGGCCACTCTTTGAACAATGTTTACAAATGACCTTTTCACCCTCTTGTTTGATAGATGCATTTTTCTTGCCTTTTCCTTTGTTTTTCTCTTTGTTCTTTCCTTTGAAAGCCTTGTTTCTACCCTCATCAAAAGTATTCTTTCCTCTAGCTTCTAAATGTGTAGCCTGCACACAGACTTCATCTAAGCTGGTAGGATTGAACATTAGGATAGTATGTTTTAGGTAACTGTGAAAACCTCTTATGTATTTCAACAAGGTGTCTTGACTTTGTAAGTCTACTCCAAGTAGAAGTGCTCTCCTTCTAAACTCTTGGGTATAATCTTGCACATTTTGACCCTTAAGTTGCCTAAAATTTTGCCAATTCATGATTGCTTTCTGAATATGAGCAAGAGGATAAAACTGTTTCTTAATAGCTGTAATAAACTCAGACCATGTTAGAGTTATCTTACCATGCTTTTTAATCTCCTCTCTAGTCTTGGCTTCCCACCAAACCAAAGCTGCTCCATCCATTCTCAAAGAGGCTAATTGGATTTTTGTGTCATCATCATGCAAATTCTGAATTCTTAGATATACTTCTAGCTGTCTAATCCAGTTATCCAATTTTTCTGCATTAACATCACCATTAAACATCGACAATTTAAACTTTACATCAAGCTTTAACAAAGGATTTTTAAGAGATGTTTTTGTTTTGTGTGACTGATTTTCAGAAGCTGAAGAGGATGATGTGGAGGATGAGGATGATGATGGAGATGGTGGATCACCATTTCCTCCATTCCCTTTCTTAGACTCATCTTTGTATTTCTTTCCTCCTGAAGAATCTCCTTCTTCTCTTTGGTTTCTAGACCCTTCTCCAGCAATCTTATCATTTCTTTCCTGGTATAGGATCCTAACCATCTTAGTCAAGTCCAAGAAAGCTTTTCTAAAGACTCTTTCTTATTCCTTGGGATCCATTTCCTCATGTACTTCTCCTTCTCTGGAAGACATGTTTGTGGCTGATTCTAAGTCTAATGAGGATGAAATGGAAGGTGGATGTAATGGCACTCTAGCCCTCCTTGGTTGAGGATTAACTTGTTCTCTAACCAATTTACCTTCCCCTCTTTGCAATTTCAGCCTAGTAAGCATCAAATTTTGCAGAATAATACAATTTACTTGCACAAATTTCACAAACTCTTAAGCAAAACCTTGAGCTCTGATAACCAACCTGATCTGAAATTGTGAGAACAAAGTATTTCTCATACAGAGATTGACTGTAGGGGCATTTACTGGATATTTCACCTTTCAAAGGAAGCATGAATCCGGAGGCTATCTGGCTCTCTTACAGACTCTGCCTAAAGAAATAAAATGTAATCACTAAGATCCAATCAATGAAAGTATTTGTTTATGCAAAGTATTCATTAATCCAACTTTAATGTGTGAATAGGCAAGATTATGTATTGTGCAAATGAAGTATAGTGGTTTGAAGATGAACTAATAAGTTTTGTTCTCTGTTTAAACCTGCTTGGGAAAAGTTTACTTATAACAATTTACTGTTTAAAGGAGCAGAATCTGAAATAATGCAGCAAAAATATACAGTATGACAGCAAATAATTGTTTAAGCAGTTCACCCCTCTCTTGGGCTACCTCTGCTGGGTCCAAAAGCCTCTAATTAGGCTTTTCCCTTTTTGATTAAATGCTCAAAATGTGAATACAAATGTATAGAAGCCTCAAAGGGCAAAATAAGCTGCAAATTAAGATTCAGAAGGCTGAAATAAGTATAAAATGACTAATCAATCACCTCCATTGGAGGAGGATAGTCCAAAACAGCTCTTCTTTCCTTAGGCCCTGGTGGCTCCACGACCAAAAACGCTGGTAAATTCTCTGATAGAGCACCCTGATGGCTCTGCAAACACTCCCACAGCTCCAGAATGCTTCCAATACCCAAAATAAATAAAAAATTCGTCCCAAAAGGACTTTCCTAGCCAAAGTTATGGCTCTTTTACTCCAACTGCCAGTTTGGCCTCGAATAACTCCAGCTAAGTCTGGCTAACTGCCAGATAGCCCGACAAAAATGGAGTTCGGCGCTAAAGTTGGCATGTCCGCCGTTTATACCGCCAACCGTGGGTGCTAAAATTAAGGTGCATGGAACCGCACCCTCCGAAAAACATTGAAGGACATTGAGTTATAATCGGCTTTGGATAAGGTTTTAACAATATGTATTAAATACTTTCCGCTCCAAGTGCTGGGCCCGTGTGACCAAGGCCCCGCCACCTGCGCGCCCAATCCTCATTCAAATTTAAATACAATTTCAAATCCAAAGATTTCAAAATTCATTGCGGTGGCCCAACGGGCAAAGCTTACCGTTTGTGCCCGCCCGACCCGGGGTAGAACCTCACCGCGGCCAAACAAAGTTTTAAACGCCAATGCAACTTCATTCCATTCCGCCTTGGGGCCACGTGACGGCCTCCGGGCTGGCCATGTGGCGCTCTGTAATTGGCCACCTGTGGAATATTCTGCAGAATATTCTGTGGAATATTCCATGAAATATTCTATGGAATATTCTTTTTTTTAATAAAAATATTTTTTATAAAGTCAAATTTTGGCCATTTTTTAATTGAAATTGGCGAACTTCAAAGCTGAATATCTTCTTCATGCGGCGTCGGTTTTCAGTGCCATTCACGTCTACAGGATCATTTTTTTGAGCTCTTTCCAATCAATCTAGTTCAGACCAATTCTAAGCAACTTCATTTTTGAGCATTTTTCTACAAGGGACTTGATCTCCTGATCAATTTGATAGTGTGACTGTAGTGATTAAATGATAATGGTATAGGAGCGCCATGGAAAATGGCTAATCAACGGTTGGGGAGTAGAACCATAATGGGAAAATGGGGCATAACAGTAAGGAACGTGGTGGAAATAGACAAGTGAGGTGGCAATGTTTCATTTGATGTCGGGAAATGGTCAAGGCGCGGGGTCATCCGACCGTTGGCGGGAGTAAAAACCATAATGAGGGAGAAGGCAGATTTCAGAGGGGGTAGGCGGTGGTTTTTGGTTTTAAGCGGGAGGGAGGATGCGAATTAACGTGGAGGTGACACATAGGGAGGGCTCGAAAATCATGAAACTACTTTTCGGACACCCCACATACACCCCCCCCCCGCCCCACACCGTTAACGGGAAACGGGAAAGGGGGGTGAGAAAAGACTTCCCTGCCATTGATTTGGGTGGGGAAAAGATTTGATTTTGAAAAGTTCCCAAACAATAAGAAAAAATTACAAACATTATTGTCCTTTAGAAACTTAGGACAAAAAATATGTGCTGATATATTACACATGAATGTTAATGCTTAATAAATCAAATTAATAAAAAAATTAAAGACAATTAACTATTTATTACCAAATCATGGCACATTTAGACAAGCAACCATTGCAAATTTATTTTTTAAAGCTAAGAAAACCCTTTTTATTGCTTTTCATAACATTTTTTTTATTTTGCCTTCATTTTTTAGGGAAATTTATTCTTATCATTGTCTTGATATGAATAATCAAATTTATATAAATCCTAACATTTTTTGGTTTTTTTTTTTCTATTTTTATCCAAACTTAATATTTTAATTTAATTTTTCTAATTTTCTAACTTACCAAAACCAAATAATGTTACAACAAGAGGAAGACGCCATTAGAAAAGCCCAACAACTTGAAATCATTTACACCCAATCAGGATATATTTACAATGTCCTACTAAAGGCCCCACGCCTGTAAAATTATAGAGAATTACCAGGCACATAAAATACCACTGACGGTTTGATAGGGTCCTTAGCCCAAGGTCAACAAGCTTAAGTTATCAATACCCAGGATACTCTTACGATTCTGCTCGGAACATATCACAACCCAGGTACCACAAAAGTCACCCTACACCTCTGCAGAATGTGATGAACATGGAGATGAAATATCATCAAAATCAGGGAGGGTCATATCCCCCCCTATAGGGGAACCAATACTCAGCTAGGAATGTTAATACAAGAGATCCACCCCAGAAACCATAAACCAACCAAGGGCAGGGGAACCAATACTACCCTTTTCCTACACAAAATCCACCACTGGCGCAAAACAATGCATATGTGAATCTTTTCCAACCATACTAGGCTTAGTAGTGACAATCTTATGATCATTATAATAGTAATAATCCTCCAAATGCTGCGATGAAAAAGTGAAGGAACAAGAAAAAGGGAGATCCTAAACATGGGTGCAGTAATCAAAAACACCTCGTGTTGTCTTGGACTGGGGGAAACCCCAACTGAAATGAAGAATAGGAGCCAAGTAATAACTCCCAAGGGAAAAACTAGAGACCCAATATAAGGACAAATCACTCTTGTGCCATATGTGGTGAGTATGGAAATTATACTCACCATTGTCCTGAACTCCCCAAGTTGAAAAAACTTCAGGGTAATCGAGGACAAGGGGGAACTACCCAACAGCCTGTGGTAATGAATGAACCTTTCCCCCACCAAGGAGTGGTTAATACTCAGCAAAAAAAACCACCCAAAAACGAGACAAAAGGGAGCAACCATGAAATCTACATGGCTGGAGAATAATTGTTCTTCCAAACATGGAATAGGAACTATGAAACTCCCCTGGATACCAACCCAACAGGTACAACTATGAGCACACCTACCATGTTGTTAACCATCTCCAAAGTAGCTATTGAGCCTCTTCCAAGAATGGTCAAAGAACAAACCATGCACGAAGGATATAATTCCAAAGCTGCTCATAGCTATAGTATAGTGGATGACTTGGCTCAATCTCTAGCAGCCATGTCAACATTGGAAGTCCTACAATCATGCCCAACATAGCGGAAGGCCTTAATTTCCACCTTCGGCGTGATCGACTTCTATGATTCCCACTTAATTGTTTTTGACCTAGACAAGGCAAGCCCTAGGCTTACTTCTCTAGTCACTTTCCAGATACCAATTTCAGCTCAGAATATCACCATACAATGATGCATTGTGGATGAATTAGCATCCACGTGCATCATGTACATATATGTTTGGAAAAATTTAGGATCACCTGAATTAAAACCATTTGGAATCCTACTTAGAGCATACGATGGACACCCATCAACCCCCATTGGTCTTTATCAAAATGTCCCAGTAAACCTGGCCACAAAAACAATTCTTATAGACATTGAGGTCTTAGACGCACAACTAGACTACAACATACTTGGGTGGAGTTACATGTATGCCATGACCATGATCACATCCTCTGTCTTTAGGGTGATAATATTCCCTCATGATGATCGGATCATCACCATCGACCAACTCAAGTAATACGACAAGAAACCCATGATCGCTCTAGATGTCATACTACCACACATAGATACAACCACATAACAAATCATAAAGTATAGAAAGTTCGGCCCAGGAAAATTTAAACCATCATCAATATTAGGCTCATTCCTAGGATATCCCCCTATTTTTCCAAATGAAGTCCCTAAAATCACAGTGGAATTGGTGTGCATGATGATCTCATCAAACAAAGAAACTAACCTAGAAGTAGAAACCAATAGTGCGGATGCCAAAGCCATAGGGACGTATTTCCTACCATATGCCATTTCACAAACCCCTTTTTTGTATCCCCCACCTGGTTTTGTATCTAAATAGGGCATGGAAACTATGAAATTTCAAAATATGGCTTTCTCAATACCAATGTGGTATTTGGTACCTCTAACCCTACTAGAAATCCCAGGCATTACCTCTACAGGAATGACCCCTATTTCCCCCCAAGAGGTCATAATAGTTAAAGAAACACATGTAGTGGCGCCAACCGACACTTCTAAGAAGAATAAAAAACAAGGGAAAAAGGTCAAAACCCCCAAGTTACCTAGGAAATTACAACCTTGTGCATCATGCGATGTCGTAGGTCATCCTACTAATATTTGTCGAGAATTAGAAGAATTAAAACCTATTCTACATACTGAAATGAATGTCACGACCTAAAAAATCTGAAAAATGGAATAGGTCATAAACAACCAAGGGAAAGAATTACACACCAATAATGTGTGCACCATATGTGACCATTATGGGCATTATACCCATCATTTCCCAGAGATTCTGTGATATAGGGATACATTAAAAGCCCTAGAACCATCTAATCTTGAGGACCCCTCCGCCGAATCCATAAAAATGAAAGAGGAAAAGTCAAAAATTATATTGTATGTACGAGAAGAACCCGAATCATGCTCGTACTCTTCCAATACAATGGCTCAAAGAAGGCAAACAAATGCCACACCACATATACCAATTTTCAAATTGTGCGATGAAACTGGAAACTTGATCATACAGTGCCCTAAATTAAGGGCTTTCAACCACTGGTACCAATACCACACGTGGCCCAAAGCAACTTATCACGACATAGAAGACATGTGTCACATATATCGGAGAAACCATCATGTGCGCAATTGTACCAACCTCCATGGTCTTCGATTAATGTTCGATTTCATGCGACGTTTCATCGCTGAAAATCCTAATTAAGCAAACTCGGACACATAATCCATGGAAAATACTACAAATTAATGCACAGAAGTGACAAGGATCATATTATATATATATTGGAGGAGAGACAGTCACCAGAGCAACCACCTCTCCCCAATAAATATCATGAGACTCAAGACCAAGTTTGAGCATTATGTGACAAACGTGATCATTTGATCACACAATGCACAACTCTAGAGTTGTTTCAAATATCGTACCTAGTTAACCCAGTGTACTTCATAGGGCTACAACCCAATAAATATTCTTTCCAGATATGAAAGGATAACCACCATCTTCGCCATTGTCCCTACATTCCTCGATTTTTTTTAGCATTAGAGTTGTTACACTTGACCATAATCAACCTTATTGACTTAGAAAAATAAGATTTCGAGTTTGTAGAAAGTTCCACAACCCAGGAGAATGAAGCAACTAGGTCCATTATATGCGTATCTGAAGAGAGGCATCCACCAAAAGGAAAAATTACTACCCGCAAACCCTCGAAACGCCCAACCCCGGTCTGGGTATTTTGTGATGAAAGTGACCATTTAATCAATCAGTGCCCAAATTTAGTATCATTCCAAAAATGGTACATAATCACCCTTGTGGCCCAAAGGGATTGCAAAACAAAATAGCATAAATCTTGTCTAATATGCCAATATAACCACCACACTCTGAATTTCCCCTATGTCCCTCGATTTCAACTTAGTTTAGAGATCATGTGCTTGTTCGTCTCCAATAATCCAGACATAGCAGGTTTCGAGTTACCACAAACTAGGTAGTCAACAACAACGAGGCCTACCCCTTGCTGTCACTAGCCACCTAAAACCATGAAGACATCCCCTAGCCACAGTGAGGTAAGAATAAATTCAAACATATCATGGGCCTTATGTGAAAAAAATGACCACATGATTAATCAATGTCGGGAGCTTAACAAGGCCACTGACAGTCTTCGCATGGTCACACCCATATGTTACATTAATCTCTCTAATCAAGAGAAAATCACACACTGTTATTGCCAAATTTTCTCACAATTTCACCACACGATGAATTCCCATTTCCTTCCAAGATTAAGAGCTACTAAAGAAGCATTAGAAGAAAAAATCCCACAGGAGCCAAATCACACAAAGACTAAGAATAGGAGATGGAAGAAACGAAGAAACAAAAATTATCGTAATCATATCCCATCATCATCCCCTAATACGATGAGTAGTATTGGGTCCCGTACAATATATTCAGTGAATAAATTTACTCCATGCAACATTTTGACGAGCCATGATCATGATACAGAGAAACTCCCTATGTTACAAACATTTCGGCAACTCTACATCCATCAGAATCTTCACATTAAAGAAGACATATGTACCCTTCATACACCACCAAGAGAGCATGAATCTTCTCTCGCTAAAAAAAAAAACCATCATGAAATTCTTCCACCATGTAATGCTGACGACATGCAATACCATATACGATTCATCTCATCATGCATGGGAACCATGAATCGTGTTGTTTTTTCTTATTTCCTTGGTGTCGAGACTGATACAAATATCACAACGGTAGTAGTACCTTCGACGGTGAAAACCCAACCCATCTACACCCTGTCAACCTCATTTGGTTCCACGTCATCAACCATAGAATCATATTCATGTCTGTCAACCAGTAGTTTTAGGCTCGAACCAATTTCTCATGGCACACTCCCACAAACCAACTCCCACTTGAAAATCTTGTTTCACTCTGATGAGGATATATTAGAGGCCATCAGAGAACTAGATTTTACATGGGACGCAATGCATCACCACTCATTTTTTCTTCCAGAAAAAAATTTTGTGCCTAGCAGCACAAGAACCTAGGATAATTATGCCATTGAATCCAAATACTTCTCTCCATTAGGAAAGGTATATTAGTTCAAGAACCCTATCCCAGCACCTGATGCATTTGAGGAAGGAAATATATCAAATGTATTGTCAAACATTAAGGTGAATATCTCGAAAAAACCAGGAAAAACCAAAGAAATATTGCTAGGGGAAGCATGCTCCCCAAATAAAGTAGTCACGTATGCAAACCTATTACAAGAGTATAGGTATATATTCACTTGGGATTATTTGGAAATGATAGGGTTAAGGCCCAACATCGTAGAGAACCACATCAACACTTGGCCTGACGTATACCTATCCGCCAAAAGCAGCGTCAATTAAACCCATCCAAATTAGAAGCAATCAAACAGGAGAAAGACAAGCTTCACAAAGCATGAAAAAATAGGGCACCATTCGAATTTGTAACGATTTTCAAGATTTAAACAAAGCTTGTCCCAAAGAAAAATACTCTACTCCTTTCATCGTCCAAGTCATTGATGCTTGCGCCAGTCACGAGGCCTTATCCTTCATGGCTGGATTTTCGGGGTACAATCAATTCAAAACTGAAATACTGGTCGGTATATTATGGCATTCACCACACCTTGGGGCACATTCACATATCAGGTTATGCCATTTGGTCTTAAAAATTTTGGATCTACCTTTCAGTGGGCCATGAAATATATCTTCCATGACCCGGATCATCTTATCTTAGCCTACTTATACATCCTCAAGTATGATCCAAGAAACAAGGTGAAAATCTGGAGGATTTACATTTGGTATTTCAATGGTGTCAACACTGCAACCTACGCTTGAACCCCCTCAAGTGTGTCTTCTGTGTTAATGCATGTAGAATATTAGGATTGATAGTATGAGCTTAAATATTCCTTCAAAACTAAAAAATCCCCTGTCAAACTTAGATAAATCAAGTGTTAGCCAAGAATGATATCTAGTTGATTTTCCATAATAACACCATGGTGATCACGGTGGGACACACTTATTGTCTATCTTAGTGTTACATAAAGAACTTAGAAAAACCTAAAAATATCTCAAGATGGATATCCAATTGTTGATGGTGGAAAACAAATAAATCCTCGAAACCATTAGCATCATCCACTTGGTGACTCCACTAGTCTCCAGTAGACCTGGTGACTCCAATGTTTCTCATAGACTCCCATGAGAATATATTGATCAATCCTGATAGAAGGAAACCCAGTCACATACTCTGTGAATTCAAAAAAAATTCAGATATGTCTGTTTTTCAAAACTCTTATAAAATTTTAGCCTCTTTGTGTTATAGGTCTGAAATCTAGCTTCACAAAGAATCAGCACCAGATATCACCCTGACCCAAAACCTCCTACTATAGTTGCTGACCCAAAAAAAATCTTAAGAAAAACCTCTAAGATTGAAGACAAATATTGTCAGACCTATCCATAAAGTAAGTTCCCTACTTGAAGACCTTAGAGACTTGCAGAATATATGGTTGTTGATGGTGGATAGCAACCAGTCTCAAGAAATTTGAAATCTTCCACCTAGCGACTCCAATACTCTTGGTAAGCCTAAAGACTCCATTGGTAAAAGACTACAGACTGACTATAAATATGTAGTAGCCCTTTCCTCTGACTAATTGACAAAGACGAATCCAAGGATACAACGCAGGTATGCTCCAATGAATAGAAATCACATTCTTGGATTCCCCCACAAAATGCCTCAAATAAATTGGGACAAAAACCTGCCTAGGTTTCAAGATGAAAAGTTTGATGACCCCTTGTTACATCTCATCAAATTTCATATACATACATGGAGGTTAAAGTTGAATGGCATGAGGACTACCTCATGAAAATGTTCATGGTGACATTACAAGGTAAAGAAAGGGAATGGTATGAAGGCCTGGACCCTGGTAGTTTGTTTTCATTAAAGGATTTCCACAAGGCATTTTATGAGCATTATAAAGAAAATTGTTCTTCTTTATCATTAGCTGAAAATTGTTGGGATCAATCTAAAGATCTCATATAATACCTTGTAAACATTGATCAAGATTTGGGAAATTGGCATCCTGAAGATCTATTAGAGGAAATTCATGCATTTCATACTCAAGTTAACTGTCATGAAAACCAAGAGGAGTTGGTTGAGGATGAAATCAATTAGGGAATGGAATAAAATCCACAATATCTCTCTAAGGGACAAGTGATGATTCCCCATCTCTTCTATGTGAGGATCAAGAAGACCTTCAGCCTTATGACCAACCTTCACAAAAGGAAGAGAACAATTGTGGTTCAATCCAAAATAAATAGAAAATTCCTCCTCCTTTAACAGAGGAAGAAATAAATTAGATTCTAAACATGCATCCAGCCTCTAAACTTTTGTATAAAGAAAATATTTATGTTTGTTCTCCTACTGATTTATGTGCTACAACCTTGCCTCATGAATAAACTATATAATATATTGATATTGATGTTGTACTACCCTATCAAGAAGACCTATTGTCAGAAAATGCTTTTGATGAGGACCTTCACACAGAATTAATCCCATTCAATCAAAGCATATCAAGTTTGTTTAAATACAGCACAATATTATGTAATGAGGTTGCCAAGTTAGATGATCATGAATAAGAGGTGGAGTGTCTTTCTCAAAAGCATCCCAAGCACAACCAAATAGAACAAGAAGTAATCCTGGATGAAGCCCATGGTTTAAATCTTCATAGAAAGGTATTATTTAGAGACCCTTTGGTTGGTTTCTTAGAGACATTTAAAGAGGGAGTGAAATATGCCAGCAACAGTCTGTTGCAAAGTGTAAAGAAAATGTGGAGTATTGTTGTTCAAAAGCAAGTAAGATGGGAGTGGCCTTTTTTTTTTCAGCATACCTAAAGGGATGAATGAAAATCAATCATGTGGTCACTTAATTGATTGGTTGTATTGGAAAAGAGATTTCACCTAATGTAGATATCATACACAACTTAGATTAGGATAGATAGGTCTGCAAATAAGTTGAACACTATGAACATCTTTCTAGTTTGAGTTTCATATTGTCTTGACAAAAATTAAATACAAAAACAAAGAAAAGAAGAAAATAGGGTGGATAAAAGAAAAGGTAAAGCCCCATAACAAAAAATAATATGTATGAAAGTGTTCAAGTCCAAATGCCACTACTTTTGAGAAAGGAAAGTCTTATTCAGTCATACAACCTAACCATGATTGAACATGTTTTAAATTTCTGCGGATAAGTTAGAAAATGAAGATTTTCCAAACCATTTAAACTTTTCTCATCAGTAGACTAGGTTAGGAAAATATATTGGTTCTCAAAGCTCAAACATGAACCAGAGAGAAAAGAGAGGGATGAATGAAAAGTTCCCAAATTATAGCCCTCGAGTTTCTAGTTTTACTTGTACAAAAATAAAATCTGTGTGCATCTTATTCAAATGCCATAGCCCATGACAAACCAAATTGCTTAACCTTGATTTGTTCGTGTTTTAAATTTTATGTTGATAGATTAGAGAATGAAAATTTGTCAAACTGTTTAACCTTGATAGATAAGTAGATTAGGTAGAGAATAAAAGGGGCTCATCAGTCTAATTTGAGCCTTTGGATGATATAAGGGTAGAAGTAGATAGTTGTGTGCTTTCAAAAGAAAAAATTATGTCAAGGGGTTGCCAATCCAAATGCACCCAAATGAAGAGAAAAAGTTAGGAAAAGTATTATGGGTAGGTATTGTTGATATTGAAGCAATCATGTTTTTCAGATTGTAAGATCACAGCTTCAAAGAACAAGAGTAAATTAGCAAGCATGTGAGGCATCTCATCCGCAAAACCAGAGATCTGAACTTTGAGGTTCTTGACACCTCCTGAAAGGAGTTGCCCTCCCCAAGTGGAGCCATTGTTAGTCATCAATATTTTTCACTATCTTTATATGACTATAAGATGTTTATAGATTTCTGAAAAAATTATTCCTTGAATATCTTGAGTTTCAAAAATCTCACCGCCTTCATTATCCTTATGAAATTTTTTTCACTTTTCCTCAGTTGGTCTTCCCAAATTCACCCTGTTGCTCCTAAGAGACTCATCATAGGCTTATACCTCTCATTTTCATCCTCCTTCCTTGCCTATGACCTCATTGCCCTATTTTTCCCCTGTCCATAACTCCACTTTCCCTCTAGGGTTTCCTATAGCTAACTCATTCCATTTTTCGCCAGGTTCCTCAAGCATTGATGGTCTCAAAAATATCTCTGTAGGCTCTTTAGATAAATCAAGTACATTCGATTTTGGATCTTCAATACAACACTTTTGACAAATACTTTGTTTTCACTTGAGAAGCCTCCAAGTCAAGTTCCAGTGAAAATCAGGTCAAAGGACCCTCCCACTAGGTCATTAGGGTTTCACATGTTTTAAGGTCATCATAGGATATTTCAGGCACAACTTTTCCTTTGCTAGAATCTAGCTTAGTTGTAATAGAATGTCAAGAAATGGTTATTCAAGAAGGACCTAAAATATTTCCAAAGAACATTTACCTCATTAGTCAAATTCTGCAAATGAGAAAAATTGACAAAGTTTGGCACTTCTGCAGGAGTGTTGAAAGTTGTGTCAGCAAAAGGTACTAATAAGGTAGATTGCCTACTCATGAATAAAAACAAATTATAGCCAAGGAAAGGGGAACACATTGGTCTTGTAGAGAACTAGGGTTTTGAACTTGATGGTCCAGTTGAGTGCCAAAGCAATGATCACTTGCAAAAATGACATGGAGGAGGCACACAAGGCCAAACATGAAGAAAGTCTAGTAGAAAAGATTGATGAAATATGGAAAAAGGTGAGGTGAAATGGATAGAGATGAATGAACTTGAAAGGGGTATAGATAACTTAGAAGAGAACGCTGATGATTGATCATGTAAAGAACTCCAGAGACCTAGGGTTTTGAAGAAAGTGGCCGGAGAAGGTGGAAAAGTTAAGTTGAGTTTCATGGTGAAAACTACACAAGAATTTGAAGATGCTAGTCTGCGTAATTACCCAAAGTTTCCAAAATGAGATTTTCATGCCTCAAGGAGCAAAAGAAAGGTCAAATTCATCATTTCAGTCACCTACAAAGAAAAAGTGTCAAAAGGGTGTTAGTAAGAAAGGAAAAGGAATTTTAACCTTAGAAATTGGGTTTTCATAATTAAATCAAATTCCTCTTAACTATAAAAGCTCATTTTGCACTCCATATGAATCATTGATGCCTTGAAAAGAGTTAGAATTTTCAAGGAGAGAAGAGTTTTTGAGTTTTCAGGAAAAATTTGGCTAAGTTGCTTTGGTGCTGCATGCTTTGAAGAAGGCTTTGCGTCGTTGGCACTTTTCCCCCATGCATTTTCTGAAGGCGTTGTGCACCTGGGAAGTGGCATTGCACACCTGGCATAGCATTGCGCTCTTACCCAACAAGCCTGTGAAGAAATCCCTTGGCGCTGCGCGCTCAGTACTGGCACTGCACGCTTAGCCTTGGTGCTGCACCCTCAGCCTTGGCGTTGTGCTCTTGGGAAGAAAGGGTTTCTAAGCCCTCAAACCACTCAAATCACTCCAAATTTCTTCCAAGCTCTTGTCAAAGGTCCTCCAAGCAAATCATAAGGGTAAGTACCAGCCATACACCTATCTTCAAGAAATTTTGGTGTTTTCTTAATGAATGAAATCAAACCCTAAGAGAAGCCCTAAATTTCAAAGCTTGAAATCATTGTTTGAACCTTATTTCATCTTCCTAGATAGTCAGTGATTGAAACAGTAATTACACAGCTAGAGAGTTTTCATTGAGTTGTTTTACCTCTCACTCATTTTCATACACCAATACCCTCACTCACTCGTTCCCTCATTTTCAAGGCTACCTTTTCATTACCATGCCTTCATCTCATTTACATTTAGACTCCAGGGTTTTATAAAAGCAGAGTTTATAATGTCAGAGGGTGAAGACAGTGCTATAGAGGCACAGATGCCAAAGAGGCATGATCACAAGGGAGGCAAGATAAAAATATCTGAACCCCTCAATACAAGAGAGCTCATGGCATCTCCCCTTACTATTTCTTGTTTCAAACATGTAGGTTGCTATGAATTTTGTGAAAAGGTGCAGTAGGTGCAAAACCACCCTGAGCTAACTAGACTATTTATCATTAACTTGCATGGAAAACAAGTTAATCTTGTAGGGGTCACCTTTTAATTATCTATGGATTCCATTGCCAATGCCACAGGCATACCTACTATAGGGGAGAAATATTTCAAGCAAGCTAACCTTGACATGAGTTACTTTGAGCCATACCTTAAGCCCAGGTATAAAGACCACAAAAAATCCATCTTTCCTTTCTCTCACCTGCTTGATAGATATGCACCTATGATGAATATTATAATGAAATATTTTACTTGTGAGGGAAGGTTCTCCCGTCTTTACTCATACCACATCAGGCTGCTTATGCATTTTACTAGAGTGAGGATGCTGCACATACCTTATTACCTTTACCGAAGCATTGATAAAATGGCATACATAGTGCAAAAGAGAAACTACCCTCAGCAGATGCAAAGCCTTTTCATCATTCTCTTATCAAGATGGTTTTTATGCACCAACTACAGCAGAAAGGCATTCCATGGGAGACCTTCATTTCCAATGAGGTTTTTACTGCTCCACAAGGCCATCATCAACAATATATACCTTCCTCATCCCATCATCCAGAATCCATTCCTCCATCACTTCCTACTGTTCACACATCTCCACTCACTCACTTTCCTTCACCCCATGATGATCCTCCTTCATCACCTTCCCACAATCGTTCACCCTCATCTCATGACACAACATCAAACAGTGAAGAGAGCAGTGAGACAAATGACACTGAGATGGTTGACATAGAGACTTTTCCTTTGACCTATCAAAGAGGTCATAGGCACATGTTTTCTCCACAGATTGTGGAAGGGGCCCTGCCTTCATCATCAACAAAACAGCTTGACAAAGGTAAGGAAAAGGTTGCAGAGCAAGTCATTGTTGAAAAAGAGGATGAGCATGAAACTGAACAAGAGTTTCAACTTATTGACCTTGAGAGTGAGGATGAGGAGACGATCACAAACATGTTGCTCAAAAGCAAGGATGCTTAGATTAGGGAGCTACAAACCAATCTTGGTATGGCTAAAAATGTGATCAACTTCCTTGAGGTATAAAACCAGCAGTCAGAGACAGAGAAGGCCATCAGTGAGGTCAGAGCTATCAAAGCTTGGAAATAGGCTGGAAAAGCCAAGGATATGCTAGATGAGGCCTTGGGAACTTATGATGACAAATAATATGAGCAAGAACATCTTCTTAAGAATAGGCCAAGGAAAATTGGGTTGAATAAGGCCTTAACTCGGGAAAGAGAGAAAGAGATAGAGTTGGGAGAGCAGCTCACTCCAAGTGAGCTTCTTGCCATGGGGATTAGCTATGACAGAAAATATTGGCTAGAGAGAGCCAATTTACACCTAAAGGATCATATTAAGAAGGAAAAAAGAGATATTTACCTTCAGAAGAAGATGGCAAAGCATTATGCCATGAGGAACAGGATTGCAAGGGCCAAGCTCAAAAGAGCCCTTGCAAAGATTCAAGCCCTAAATGAGGCAAAGGAGAAGGAGAAAATTGAAATCCTTGCTAATTTATCCCTCCAAGCCTCCAAAACATGATTAACAAGGTAAAAATCCAATTTTTGGCACTTGGTGCACATTTTTAAATTTTGACTGTTTGGCTAGTAGAAAAAACGGCCAAATGCGCAGCGCCAATGGTGCTGCGCTCTTTTTTTGGGAACTAAAATGGGAATAACTTAGAATTTTCATGTTTCTCATTACTAGCATATCATCCACAGAAAATTTCAGCTCATTTGGAGCAAAATTGGTCCCCCAAAAGGGCCAAAAACCACTTAAAAAACACCTTTCTGCCCTATTTTCAGCACTGGAGCTGAGCCCTTGGCAGTATTGGGAGAATGGACTTTTGGGCAGGAAAATGGACACCATTCTGGAAACTAAAGGCATATTTGGAAACTAGACAGGACAGGATTTCCGATGAGCTATCATGAGCTCATTTAGACACTGGGAAGGCCTCCAAATCTTAGTTGCAAAACATGCATTTTTTCTAGTTTTGGAGCTGCACCCTTGGCCTCGCGTTGCGCCCTTAGCCAGTGGCGCTGCACCCTTGCTAGAAATTCAACAAAATACACAATAATTTATTGAAAACTATATTTTTAGGGTTTAAAGGACAAATATATCTAAAATTAGCTGAGGTGTTATGTTAGAAGTTACCAGGGAAAATTTTAAGGATGGAAAATTATCTCGAAGTTTAAAACATGGCGAATGTCACTAATCCCTAATATGAAAAACATAAAATATTTATTGATATATTTGTAAAATTATTCAAATTTATAATGATTTTATATATATCCTTTATATAATGTTGGCGATTTTTAAGGTAAAATAATTTTATATTGTAAAATTTGGGCAAATCATTTTTAGAAAAAATGGAAATTAGCGAATTTTTTTTTTGGAAAAACCATGGAAAATTAGGCCACTTGTGAATATTAACCCCTAAAATTTTCCATAGAAGTTATTTTTGCATTTAATGAGTTTGGGATATTTGTGCCTTGGGCCTTGCATGGTTTCAATGGTCAAATGCATTTATGATGTAATTAATGACTTCTAAAATCCTAGATAGGGTTTACTTCACCATTTTTGAAATTAAATACTGCATGTAAGCCTCATTGTGATTGTTGGTTGATTGTTGAGTTCAATATCATAGACTTGGAGCTGAGAAGAAATTGACTTTGGAGTTTTGTGAATGTTTTGATTTGAATGGCAATGGAGCAAGCACATTTGCAAGATTCATGAACATGGTTAATGATGATGTTTTTCTAATTTAGTACTTGTATTCTTATGTTTTCATATTGTTTCATATTTTCTCATGCAATAGAGCAGAAATTTTAGGTTAAGATATGTTGTTAGAGGCACCTCAAGTTTGCTTGCCTTCTATTGCTTCGATTTTTTCCTCTGCTAGGTCTGATTGGAGAATTCTTGATTGCTCTCTAGTTCCACTTAGCTTTTTGTCTTAGGAATGGTTCAATGGAGTCAAGCTAAAGAAGTTTATGGTATGCCCTGTCCTTTGGTGTAGCTTAAAACATTGTTTTTGAGGTCTTTCTTTGAATTATTGATTATTAGGGTTTAGGCTAAAGAAGTTTATGGTTTGCCCTGTCCTTTGGTCTATCTTGAAAAGTCATTTCAAAGGTCTTTGAAGTCTGATTAAATAAATTAGCAGTTCCCTGCTCTTTAATCATCACTTGCTTGTTATCTTACATGTTTTCTTTCTCTAAAGGTAAATAACTAGAGATTTTAAGAGTTCCTTGCTTTTTAGGGTTTGCTGGATTGTGGTTTTAAAGTTTACTTGATGAAGCTAGGTCAAAGAATTTTATGGTGGGCCCTGTCCTTTGATTATTTCTTAAGCATAGCGATCTTAAAATCCCTTCTTGTTATAGTATATGTTAAAGGATTCTTAATTTCCCTTTAAACCGACTATGTTGACAGATTTAATGTTCATTTCACTCACATAAGCTACTAAGATCCATTTGGCTTTGTTAACCTGCCCTATGAAACACCCTTGATTTGTTGTTGTACTCTTTAGACCTTTCACAGACCCCATAGCCCAATGGTTTGAACCTATCTTACTCTATCTATTCTTCTTGACAACCTACCCATCCAAACAAAACAAACAAACAAACCCTATCACTATAACTAGCCTAAAATCAACATCCTAAAATCATACGAGTCATAACTTTTATAAAAATTTAGAGAGAGCCCTCTTTGAGTCCAGGAATGCTAGGTCCTAGGACTCCAAAGTTGGTTTGATGTTACCCTTTTCTATTTGGTCATTTCCAATATGCCAAATTACAGGGACCTAACAGTAGACATGTTTTATTCTTCGGATTCTTGTAGTGTATTCTCGGTCCACTGCTCCTGATTCGTGAATTTTTCAATTTCTGGCCTTGGTGTATGATTATAAGGAGTTGTTTTTAATTCAACTCTTAGATTTGAAATGATAATAAATGGGTCATAATACCAGGTGAAGCTAGGCTAAAAATTCATATTCTTCAAAATGGTATCTGCCTCAATACTAGCTGATTTAGTGTTCCAAATGAATACAAATTTTGGATTTAATATTGAAATATGACTTTCTTTTCCATGAGACAAAGTGAAGGTAATCCATGTTGATCATCTGCCTAATATATTCAAAAGAGAAAATTATCATTGGAAAATATCTTGGCAACTTATATGGTGTTAATTCACAACCATATGGTGCTAGTATTTATAATTCTAGTATAAATACTAGTCTCCATTCTTGACTTGGTCACTTAAGTGCAAGATTATTTTAATATCTTCACTAATTCTGGGCTCAGCCTGGCTACTGAGAAGCTGTGCTATTAGATGAATAAATGTGTCAATGAAATATGAGAATGTGGAATTGGCTGAAATATACCTGACCATTTATGTCCAATGAATGACTGATTGATTGACCCCCTGTTCATCCTATTTGTTGAGTGTGATTGCCAATGAGTCTCCTTGCTGAAACAAAAAATATATATATAAGTACAGAGGTGTACTTAAGCATCCATTTTGTTTTCAAATTCATAAGCTGAACATGCATATTATTAGCAAAAAATTGATTGTATTTATACATAAAGGCAGGTTGCTGATCTTTTGAGAAAATAGAGAAGAATCCAAGGATGGATTCATATACTATATTATCATCTGGATATCCTAGTATACATGACATTAAAGAGATGATATGTCTAGTGGCTTCAGGGAACATTGAGGATGGATAGGGTGGATTTATTTTAGGTAATTCAACATCATTATGTAAAAATGTCTCAAAGATTTGAGCTCTTTGTGGAAAAGTCATCTTATGGTATAGCTCCATAAGAGCCGCTTGGGAAAACAGGCTTAAGGAATCATTTTTGGGAATAAGTAACATGTTGCTGATGGTTTTTGTAGTGATGGACATCAAAATGTCACCATCCTGAGCCACCACTTCTCTTTTGACAGGGTCATATCTGGTTTGACACTAGATAGCTAGGTCTGGGAAGTCATACGTCTGAGGAATAGAGAAAAGGGGAAAAAGGGATTCCCACAATTTAATATCATCTTGTTGATCAAGATATTTTTGCTTCAACCATAGGTGAAATTCGTGGAATTAAAACTCACACTTTTTGGCAACAATTTTATAATATGAATCGATGAGGGAAATGTGGTTAAGGTCGACTGAGGTAGCAGTGGGAGGGTTTTCATAAGAAACTAGTTTCTTTCTCTTTTGCTTTGGGGCCATGTTCTGAGAGGAAATAAATAATAAAGGAAAAATGATAACAGAGGGAAAATAATGGTGATACTCTATGGAAGTGATAACAATTGATGGGAACAATGTGCATTGATCTTTGTATACCTGCAATGCAACAAATAAAATGATTATAGAAAAAGTGGTAAACATGCGAGATAATATTTATTTATATAGCTATAGCAATGGATGTGTGGCAACCATTTGATAGTGTGACCATAGTGGTTAAATGCTAAAGGTATAGGAGCGTGATGGAAAATGGCTAATCAACGGTTGGGGAGTACAATCATAAAGGGCCAATGGGGCATAACAAAAAGGAACGTGGTGGAAATATACAAGTGAGGTAGCAACGGTTCATTTGATGTTGGGAAACGGTCAAGGCGCGGGGTCATCTGACCATTGGTGGGAGTAAAAACTACAATGAGGGAGAAGGCAGATTTCGGACGGGCTAGGAGGTGGTTTGTGGTTTTGAGCAGGGGGAGGGTGTGAATTAACGTGGAGGTGACACATAGGGAGTGCCCAACAATAATGAAACTAATTTTCAAACACCCCACACACCCCCCAACCATTAACGGGAAATGGGCAAGGGGGGTGAGAAAATACTTCCCTGCCGTTGATTTGGGCGGGGAAAAGATCAACTTTTGAAAAGTTCCCAAACGATAAGAAAAAACGACAAGCATTCTTGTCCTTTAGCAACTTAGGACAAAAAATGTGTGTTGATATATTACACATGAAGATTAATGCTTAATAAATCAAATTAATCAAAAAATTAAAGATAATTAACTATTTATTACCAAATCATGGTGCATTTAGACAAGCAACCATTGCAAATTTATTTTTTAAAGCTAAGAAAACCTTTTTTATTTCTTTTCCTAACATTTTTTTATTTTGCCTTCACTTTTTAGGGAAATTTATTCTTATCATTGTCTTGATATGAATAATCAAATTTATATAAATCCTAACATTTTTTGGTTTTTTGTTTTTCTATTTATATCCAAAGTTAACATTTTAATTTTAATTTTTCTAATGTTCTAACTTATCAAAACCAAATAATGTTACAACAAGAGGAAGACGCCATTAGAAAATCCCAACAACTTGAAATCATTTACACCCAATCAGGATATATTTACAATGTCCTACCAAAGGCCCCACACCTACAAACTTATAGAGAATTACCAGGCACATATAATACCACCGACGGTTTGATAGGGTCCTTAGCCCAAGGTCAACAAGCTTCAGTTATCAATACCCAAGATACTCTTACGATTCTACTCGGAACATATCACAACCTAGGTACCACCAAAGTCACCCTGCACCTCTGTAGAACGTGACGAACATGGAGATGAAATATCATCAAAATCAGGGAGGGTCATATCCCCCCCCATAGGGGAACCAATACTCAGCTAGGAATGTTGATACAAGAGAGCCACCCCATAAACCATAAACCAACCAAGGATAAGGGAACCAATATTCCCCTTTTCCTGCAAAAAATCCACCACAGACGCAAAACAATGCATAGGTGAATCTTGTCCAACCATATTAGTCTCAACAATGACAATCTTATGATCAGTATAATAGTAATAATCCTCCAAACGTTGCAAAGAAAAATCAAAGGAACAAGAAAAAGGGAGATCCTAGACATGGGTTTAGTAATCAACAACACCTTGTGTGGTCTCGGACTGGGGGAAACCCCAACCGAAATGAAAACCAGGAGCCAAGTAATAACTCCCAAGGGAAAAACAAGAGACCCAGTATAGGAAAAATCACATTTGTGTCATATGTGGTGAGTATGGAAATTACACTCACCACTGTCCCGAACTCCCCAAGTTGAAAAAACTTTAAGGTAACCGAGGACAAGGGGGAACTAGCCAACAGCCTATGGTAATGAAGGAACATTTCCCCCACCAAGGAGTGGTTAATACTCAGCAAGAACAACCACCCAAAAATGAGACCAAAGGGAGAAGCCATGAAATCTACATGGCTGGAGAATAATTGTTCTTCCAAACATGGAATAGGAACTATGAAAATCCCCTGGATACCAACCTAACAGGTACAACTACGAGCACACTTACCGTGCTGTTAACCATCTCCAAAGTAGATATTGAGCCTCTTTCAAGAATGGTTGAAGGACCAACCATGCATGCAAGATATAATTCCAAAGCTTCTCATATCTATAGTATAGTGGATGACTTGGCTCAATCTCCAGCAACCATGTCAACATTGGAAGTCCTGCAATCATGCCCAACATAGTGGAAGGCCTTACTTTCTGCCTTAGGCATAATCGACCCCTATGATTCCCACTAAATGGTTTTTGACCTAGACAAGGCAAGCCCTAGGCTTACTTCTCTAGTCACTTTCCATATACCACTTTCAATTCAGAATATAATCATACAACGATGCATTGGGGACGAAGGAGCATCCATGTGTATCATGTACAAAAATTTTTGGAAAAAGTTAGGATCACCTGAATTAAAAAAATTTGGAATCATGCTTAGAGCATACGACAGACACCTATCAGCCCCCATTGGTCTTTATCAAAATTTCCCAGTAAGCATGACCACAAAAACAATTCTTAGAGACATTGAGGTCTTAGACGCACAACTAGACTACAACATACTTGGGCGGAGTTACATGTATGCCATGACTGCGATCGAATCCTTTGTATTTAGGGTGATGATGTTCCCTCATGATGATCGGATCATCACCATCGACCAACTCAACCAATACGACAAGAAACCCATGACTGCTCTAGATGTCATACTACCACACGTAGATACAACCACATAACCAATCACAAAGTATAAAAATTTTGGCCTAGGAAAATTCAAACCATCATCTATATTAGGCTCATTCCTAGGAGATCCCCCTATTTTACCAGGGGAAGTCCCTGAAATCACAATGGAATCAGTGTGCATGATGATCTCATCAAATAGAGAAACTAGCCTAGAAGTAGAAACCAATAGTGCGGATGTTGAAGACATAGGTACGTAATTCCTACCATATGCCATTTCACAAACCCCTTTTTTGTATCCCCCACCTGGTTTTGTATCAAAATAGGGCATGGAAACTATGAAATTTCCAAATATGGCTTTCTCAATACCAGTGTGGTATTTGGTACCTCCAACCCTGCTAGAAATCCTTGGCATTACCTGTACAATAATGACCCTTATTGGCCCCGAAGAGGTCATAATAGTTAAAGAAAAACCTGTAGTGGTGCCAGCCGGCACTGTAAAGAAGAATAAAAAATAAGGGAAAAAGGTCAAAACCCCCAAGTTACCTAGAACATTACAACCTTGTGCATTATGTGATGTCGTAGTTCATCCTACTAATATTTGTCGAGAATTAGAAGAATTAAAACCTATTCTACATACTGAAAGGAATGTCGCAACCTAAAAAATCTGAGAAATGGAACAGGTCACAAACAACCAAGGGAAAGCATTACACACCAATCATGTGTGCGCCATATGTGACCATTATGGGCATTATACCCATCATTTCCCAGAGATTCCACGATATAGGGATGCATTATTGGCCCTAGAACCATCAAATCTTGAGGACCCCTTCACCGAATCCATACAAATGAAAGCGGACGAGTAAAAAATTATATTGTATGTATGAGAAGAACTTGAGTCATGCTCGTACTCTTCCAACCCAACGGCTCAAAGAAGGAAAACAAAGGCCACACCACATGTACCAATTTGTGTATTGTGCTATGAAACTGACCACTTGATCATACAGTGCCTTGAATTAATGGCTTTCAACCATTGGTACCAATACCACATGTGGCCCAAAGCAACTTATCGCGACACAGAAAAAACATGTGTCACATCTGTCGGAGAAACCATCATGTGTGCAATTGTACCAACCTCCATGGTCTCTGGTCAATGTTCGATTTCATGCGACGTTTCATCACTGAAAATCCTGATTAAGAAAACTCGGACACAAAATCCATGGACAATACCAAAAATCAATGCACTGAAGTGACAAGGATCATATTATATATATTGGAGGAGAGATGGTCACCAGAGCAACCACCTCTCCCCAATAACTATCATGAACCTCAAGACCAGCTTTGAGAATTATGTGACAAACGTGATCATTTGATCACATAATGCACAACTCTAGATTTGTTTCAAAGATGGTACCTAGTTAACCCGGTGTACTTCATAGGGCTACAACCCAATAAATATTCTTACCAGATATGAAAGGATAACTACAATCTTCACCATTGTCCCTACATTTCCTGATCTTTTTTAGCATTATAGTTGTTACACTTTACCATAATCAACCTTGTCGACTTAGACAAATCAGATTTCAAGTTCGTAGAAAGTTCCACAACCCAGGAGAATGAAGCAACTAGGTCCATTATATGCGTATCTGAAGAGAGGCATCCACCAAAAGGACAACTTACCACCCGTAAACCCCTGAAAATCCCAACCCTAGCCTGGGTATTTTGTGATGAACTTGACCATTTAATCAATCAGTGCCCAAATTTAGTATCATTCCAAAAATGGTACACAATCACCCTTGTGGCCCAAAGGGATTGCAAAACAAAATAGCATAAATCTTGTCTAATATGCCAAGATAACCACCACTCACTGAATTTCCCCTATTTCCCTCGATTTCAAATTAGTTTAGACATCATGCACTTGTTCGTCACCAATAATCCAGACATAGCAGGTTTCGAGTTACCACAAACTAGGTAGTCAACAAAAACGAGGCCTACCCCTTGTTGTCACCAGCCACCTAAAACCACGAAGACATCCCCTAGCCATAGTGAGGTAAGAATAAATTCAAAAATATCATGGGCCTTATGTGAAAAAAATGACCACATGATTAATCAATGTCGGGAGCTTAACAAGGCCACTGACAGTCTTCGCATGGTCACACCCATATCTTACATTCATCTCTCTAATCAAGAGAAAATCACACGCTTTTATTGCCGAATTTTCCCGCAATTTCACCACACGATGAATTCCCATTTCCTTCCAAGATTAAGAGCTACAAGAGAAGTATTAGAAGAAAAAATCACACAGGAGCCAAATCACACAAAGACTAAGAATAGGAGATGGAAGAAACGAAGAAATACAAATTACCGTAATCATTAGGGGAATTTTGAGGTCTAAAATGGGCCTCCTAAGAAAAATGTACAACAAAAATAAACTTTATAAGAACCAATAGGATTCAATATGATGATGTCAACCATGGGGGATGATTCACCTTTTTTTAAGTAAAAGGGTAAAAATATTAAAAATAATAGAATAATAAAACTACTTTTTCAACTCGTATTTTCAACTTATCTCCCAAAGTTTTTACTCAAATTTCGAGCAGGAGTACTCGTTGGATGCAAAATTTAATTCCTCATTAAATGATTACCCATGTTGCATACTTTTGATGGACCCTGCTACATGAAAAATTATAAATACATAAAAAAACGTGATTGCAATCACATTTTTCATGTATTTCTAATTTTTCGTGTAGCAGAACCCATCGAAAGTATGCAACATGGGCACTCCTTGGATGAGGAATTATAATTTTCATCCAACGAGTACTCCCGATTGAAACTTGAGTAAAAACGTTTGGAGATAAGTTGAAAATATGAGTTGAAAAAGTAGTTTTTTCTATTTTCCCTCTAAAATTTGATGATGTAATAAATCTTATTTTATTATTTCCAATATTATCTTATAATTTCCTTAGGAGGCCAATTTTAGACCTCAAAATTCCCCTAATGCATATCCCATCATCATCTGCTAATATGATGAGTAGTACTGGGTCCCGTACAATATATTCAATGAGTAAATTTCCTCCATGCAACATTTTGATGAGCCATGATCACGATACAGAGAAATTCCCTAGGTTACGAACATTTCGGCAACTCTGCATCCATCAGAATCTTCACATAAAATAAGACACATGTACCCTTCATACACCACCAAGAAAGCATAAATCTTATCATGCTAAAAAACAAACAACCATCATGAAATTCTTCCACCATGTAATGCTGATGACACACAATACCATATACGATTCATCTCATCATGCATGGGAACCATGAATCATGTTGTTTGTTCTTCTTTCCTTGGTGTAGAGACTGCTACAAATACCACAACAGTAGTAGTACCTTTGACGGTGCAAACCCAACCTGTCTACACCCTGTAAACCTCATCTGGTTCCACGTCATCAACCATAGAATCATATTCATGTTTGTCAACCAGCAGTGTTAGGCTCAAACCAATTCCTCATGGCAGGCTCCCACAAACCAGATCCCACTTAGAAATATTGTTTCACTCTGATGAGGATATATTAGAGGCCATCAAGGAACCAGATTTTCCATGGGACGCAATGCATCACCGCTCATTTTTTCTTCCAGAAAAAACGTTTGTGCCCAACAGCACAAGAACCCAGGATATTTAGGCAGTTGAATCCAAATACTTATCTCCATCAGGAAAGTTATATTGGTTCAAGAACCCTATCCTAGCACTTAATGCATTTGAGGAAGGAAATATGTCAAATATATTGTCAACCATTAAGGTGAATATCTCGAAAAAACTAGGCAAAACCGAAGAAATATCGCTAGGGGAAGCATGCTCCCCGAATAAAGTAGTCACGTATACAAACCTATTACAAGAGTATAAGTATATTTTCACTTGGGATTATTTGGAAATGTGAGGGTTAAGACCCACCATCGTAGAGCACCACATTGACACTTGGCCTGACGTATCACCTATCCGCCAAAAGCAGCGTCAATTACACCCATCCAAAGTAGAAGCGATCAAACAAGAGAAAGAAAAGCTTCAAAAAGCATGAAAAAATAGGGCACCATTAGAGTTTGTACCGATTTTCAAGATTTAAACAAAGCTTGTCCCAAAGAAAACTACTCTACTCCTTTCATCGTCCAAGTCATTGATTCTTGCACTGGTCACGAGGCCTTGTCCTTCATGGATGGATTTTCTGGGTACAATCAAATTCAAATCTCAAATACCGATTGGTATATGATGACATTCACCATTCCTTGGGGCACATTCACATATCAGGTTGTGCCATTTGGTCTTAAAAATTTTGGATCCACCTTTTAGTGGGCCATGAACTATATCTTCCATGACCTAGCTCATTTTATCTTAGCCTAATTATACGACCTCAAGTATGATCCAAGAAATTAGGTGACCATCTGGAGGATTTACATTTGGTATTTCAATGGTGTCGACACTGCAACCTACTCTTGAACCCCCTCGAGTGTGTCTTCTATGTTAATGCATGCAGAATATTAGGATTCATAGTATCCCAACAAGGAAACATAGTTGAACCCCTCAAGGTCTAGGCAATCAAAGAAGTACCACCACCCAAAATGCTAAAAAAATTTCAAAGCCTATAGGGGAAAGCCAACTTCTTACGATGCTTTGTCCCTGACTATGCCACTTGCGCACAGGGCTTCCTACGCCTACTTCGTCAGGACATTCCATTCAAATGGGATGATAAGGCCCAAAAGTCATTTGAGGTATTGAAAGACACCTTGTCTTCAGCCCCCTTGATCAGCCCACCCAATTATGAAAAAGAATATACCTTATATCTATCTGCGTTAGATACAACCATAGCTGGGGTGTTAGTCCAAGGCATACCTGACAACAAAGAGCACGTAATTTATTACGCTAGCTAGAACCTAGCTAGACTTGCTTTAAGGTATGAGCCAGAAGAAAACGTTGCCCTAGCCCTAGTACACGCAGTACAAAATCTTCAGCATTACATCATCCTAAGGACCACAATAGTTATAGCAGCTATCAACCCCATGTGATACTTGCTAACCCATCGTATGATGAACCATATGTACGCCTAATGGATAGTTATACTACAAGAATTTTACCTATAGTTTAGCTCCACCAAAATTAATAACACACTAATCCTAGCTGAATCGATCATGAATCTCCCAAGTACAACCCAAGGATCCCCAGTTAATGACTCACTACCTGATGAACATTTGTTCTTAGTGATGACTGAGGACCCTTGGTATGGTGACATCATTCAGTTTCTGCAAACCCAGAAGTTCAAACCAAAACACACCCATGATGACTGAAGGCGCATACGCCATTAGGCCCCCCGATACCTTCTCATGGGGGACGTCCTTTATTGAAGAGGCGTTGACACCATTTTACGTCGATGCTTCATGCATGACCAAGGTAGGTAGGCCCTTAATGACTGTCATAGTGGGGCCTGCGACGTAAATCTATCAAGGATGGCCACAACCCAAAAAGTCTTATGTGATTTTTATTTCTGGCCCACGCTATTCCACGATTGCATACAAGCAACCAAAAGGTTCAAACAATGCCAACGCTTCGCGCACAAGGCAATAAGACCTCCTTCTCCCCTGCACCTGGTCATTGTAGTAGGCCCCTTTTGAAAATGGGGCATCAAATTTATGACTTGCAATCCTACCTCATCTGGTAACCACAAATACATCATAGTAGCAGTCAACTATTTCACCAAATGGGAAGCCATGCCCACATACGAAAACATTACAGAAACTGAAACACGGTTTCTCTTCAACCATATCATGGCAGAGTTCAGTGTGCTTAAGGAGTTAGTTTTCGACCATGGAAATAATTTCGAGAATGTAATATTCAATGAGTTATCTGATCACGTAGGGTTCATGCATGAGTTTGCATCACCATACTACCCCCAGTCCAATGGCCAAGTAGAAGTTGTTAACAAAGTACTCAAAACAATGTTACAACGTATGGTAAAAAACCATAAAACTAACTGGAACCATATGGTATTTTCAGTGTTATGGGAATACTGCACAATGTTAAAATCCTCAACAGGGTTCACGCCTTTCCAGTTGGTATATGAAGTGGAGACCGTGCTTCCCATTGAACACGAAATCCCCAACTTACATGTAGCGATCAAAATCCTCACTGATACTTAGCCTTTAGAACAACGATTGGTACAATTAGAGCTCGTTGACGAGAGTCTCTCCAACATAATGAGGCTCACAAGAAAATATTAAAAGCATCATTCAATCGCAACATCACCCCTTGCTCATTTTCCGAGGGGGGGCTATTCCTCCACTACGATATTTTCAAAAGAAGCCTGGGGACCTGGGAAGTTATAAACATTATGGAAGGGTCCTTACATCATCAACCATTGTCTCGTCAAAGGAGCATAACTTTTTTCTGAGCCCAACGGTACACACCTAGCTAATCCCATCAATGGGCTCTACGTCAAGAAATTCCACCCATAAGGGGGAAGCCTCAACTCCCTAGAGATAAACCGAATGTAACATATTTTTTTATGATGATCAAAATAATCATGGAATTGTTCTAAAAAAAATGCTCGTGTGCACAGATGGATCATACACCCATCCACTATTTTGGATTTGCTGATGGAGCCTCTGAATGGTCACAAAATTTAGTAGCAGCCACCTGGGTCATATACTCTCCTGACTGGTCACCATTCCTCACCAACAGAGTATGTATCGAGTCAGCTACAAATAATCAAACAGAATATGATTCAGTCATCGGGTTGTCAAGCGATTCCTCCAACCAGGGCATTAACCATTTACATGAATTTCTTGATTCCCATTTAGTGGTATTGCAGTTAAACCAAGCCTTTAAAATACATGATTCACACCTATTTAGGAAATACTTGCATGCATGACAGTTAAGTCGTTAATTTGATCGCATTACATTTAAACACATACCAAGAGATCAAAACAAGGTATTCGATCACATAGCTAACCATATCCTAGAATGGAATGCATCTCGTATAAACCATCGTCCATTAAAAAAAAATAAAAATAAAAACATAAGCATAACATCCATCATAAGTACATAACATCCATTATAAACATATAAAAACATAGAAAAATAACCATAGACACATAAAAAGAGCCACCAAAAAACACATCTCGCATATATATAAAAAAAATATGTGTCCCAGTATACAAAACAAGTCACTGAACATCACGTCATCAAACAAATATACATATCATCAATGCAGGGAAACATCCTCATAATGGGTGCTTTCCCTGATCATACAAAGTATCTAGGATTGAGCCTCGCGTGGTGGGTCCTCCGGACCCATGTGAGCACTCGGTGCTAATATAGGAGTAGCAATTGCAAGAGCAAGTGTTTCTTTGTGTAAATTTGGGTGATGTGCCCTCTCCCAAGCTATCACTATCTCCAACCATATTCCGTCCAGGTCGTCAAAACCTCTGGTCGGCAAGCCTCGAGTTAGCCTCTCCAATTGACACAACGAATTTGCTAGGTCCACAACACGAATGTTGGTTGCTTCAACTTGGGCCTCAGTAGCCCCCGGACGACCCTCAACCTCAGCAGCTCGAGCCTCTGCTGCCAATACTATGATATAGGCAGCAACCAACAACTCATCGACTGCAACAACCTGTGCCTTGGCTGCCTCAACACGCTCCAGGAGGGAAACATCCCCACCAAGAGCTACAAAAGTGCTACCCTCACCTGAGGGACCCTCGAAAACAACCTAACCCCCAATTTGGGCCTGAACTGCCCCAAGCGGGTCCCTCCTCCTCGGCTGGTGGCCTACTAAACAAGTAGTAGGACGCCCTGCTAAACCCACATTTTCAAAAGAAACCAAAAAACAATATCAGTGTCACCATCAAAGACATATAGATATATCTACACAAATAGAATCCTAAAAATGTAGAAAACATAAAAGGTCATAACTATTGGCTCCCATAAGTAGCCAGGGTGGAGACCCATGTTCAGAGCCCCCTGGAAATCCATCCTTGAATATGGAAACTCAAGGAACACCAGTGGGTTTGACTCAAACCACGCCTCTACTATCAGATCCTAGTAGCGGCCCACCTCTCTCCCACCACCACGAGGCATCATAGGTTCCCAACAACACATCCGATGATCCCTCAGAGGACCTAGGGGCGCTACCACAAAGAGTCATAGCATCACAACCCGCTCATACATAATGATGCAGAGAATGCTCGCATAGGAAAAGGTCTTGATAACACCCATCTATGCCTTGGCTAGCTGAGTGACCATACCTTGGTAGACATAACAGACCCAATAAAAAAAGTGACAGGCCTGGAGCTGACACAGAACTAAAATTTTAAAACCAGACATTTGGTGGGTCACTCTCGACCCAGACATGCGAACTATCATTGCCAAAGTAGCTCCCTCAGCCAAATCCATGATAGAACTCACACGAATGCAACCTCGGGTGATAGAGTTAGGACCGTAGTGTCTCTTGTCCTTAGCCCAGTGATGGATGTTCACTGCCCCACAGGGGAGTGGATATGGAAGCACCTCCCCCTGAGGCAAGAGACCCATCACAAAATAAACGTCGGTCTCAGGGATCATGAAAACTCTATGGTGTAGGACCATAACACGTCGTCACTTGTTCCAACATCAGACCAGGTAATGCAGGAACCCATCTTGGGACCTCAATATGTTGTTATCTAAGAACTTGAAAAAACCATTTTGAGCTAGCATCTCTCGACCATGGGTGTCTTGGGTCACTTCCGTGTGGAGATCAGGCTAGTCGTGCTCTCACCACAACATCCTGCCACCAAGATAAAACACCAAAATTTCAATTTTTGATCAAAACATAATTAAAATTTAAAAAAAATAGGCTTCCCCACACATGTCAAAAACCTCTGCGCACTGACCGTGTGTATGTAAAAAATATAGGCGTGCGACGCAACATGCATAAGATTCCCCAACCATGAGGGCCTCGCACAAAACTAAACCTTTTCACACCATCTATGATCACTCGCACGGTCCCACCCAAAAATGGGCATAAAATCCGTACAAATTCACATTTGTATGAACCACCCATACATGAAAATGACAAAAATAAAAAGCAAGACGTTTTAGCTCCTACCTGACACTAACAATGTGAATTCTAGGTTCCCAGGATGATCGTAATGGAAAGAAGAGCTTGGGAAGGTAGCTTTTCTCTGACCTTAGACCCTCATGATAGCATAAATTACTTGGAAATGGGTCATATTGGCCTATATATCACCCTTTTTTCATTTTTCAATAGCCCATAACTGGAGCTCAAAATACCCAATCAAAAAACCACAAGAAACACAGTGATCATCAATTCATCATGATCAATCTAGGCCCCATAGATTCAAATTTCAGAAAAAGTCATTTTCAGGCCCAACGCCCACCATACTTCAGTTCAGGTACGCCCTCTCTTATCACTTAAAAATTCAATTTATTTAAAAAATATTTGTATGAAATAGATTCTTTTACTTGGGGTATTGGTTGTAGGTATTACAAAAATTCCAAATCAACACATTTCCCAACCAACAAAAGTACAAGAGCATGTATCATTCTATCCCCAGCATGATAGGCTTCCCCAAAACATTGTGCATATCTTGGAATTATTTCTTTGGAAGAATAAAACCATAGGTTCCATTCACCTGATGATGTTTATCATCACCCCATCTTGCACATGATAAGCACCCTTGTAGGTTGGTAGAGCCTCACCATCCATGGCATCTATCACTCATGTAGATCACTCGCCAAGGTTTGGAGCCATGGCCATAAACTTCGTCTTGGGAAACACTTCATGTTCATATGCCCATCATAAAACATCAAGTCAATTTTTACCCATTTCAATGTGTTAAAACCCTTCCCGGGATACTATTCTCTACAAAATGGATCGACAAAAACACATCACCACATATGTTTGGCCTATCAAACACTCATAAGCATAGCCCATCTGTGACATTTCATCCACCTCATCACCCTTGCACTGAGACCAACCAAAGGGGCCCCCACCCTCAGAAAAACACACTCCTCACATCATCGTGCAATATTATTCATGTTAATGGGGCACCTGTCTCTGTGCTTGTACATCAAAACCACTTTCACATTATGTTTGCAAGTGTAACAAGATTTTTTTTAGGAGAAGACTCCCACCCATCCATTTACATTTCTTACCTGGTAGCAGTACCTAATCACCCTTGGTCAGATTTTTGCATTCTTTACCACACCTATCCATGACAATCATAGCAAGCATACACCCACCCTAGGCGTCCTACCAACCCAAGGGGTTTTCCCCATCAGAAATTTTAATTACTGCTACCACTCACATTTACAGCTTCGACCTTGGGCCACTTAACCACCATCATCATTAGTTATAGCAATATCTTTTCATCATGTCTTGTTAAACTATCACATTATACCCTGCTACATCAGAAACCCAAGTCCCTTGTATCAATACTTGTTTCCAGCGATTAATGCTTCCTTCTTGTCAACTTCAACACCCACTTTTTAGGAAGGAGGTAGTACCTTGGATGAGTCCTCACCACAATAGGGGCATCTTCAGATGCCACAATGGGAATTAACATTTCCCATTGATGTCATCGATCCTCTTGACATTCGAAATCAACACAAGTTTTCATGTCAATGATGGTATTGTACTTCATAACCGTTGCACCTTGTCATAAATTCGTCGAAGACCCATATATCAATAAGCATCTCTTTCAACTATGCTTACATGGGAATGTCCACAACAGTCAAATACCCATGCATCCATTGAGCACTTTCTCTAAATGTGCCATGCATGTGGGTACCACATTCAACCTTTTTTGTTCAAATAAAAAATTCCCCCGAGGGCCTCAACAACTATCGTAATCAATCAACAACATGTCACCAACTACAAAATGTGACACGACAAAACCAATATATGTAATATTAGCTCAACTATTCAAACATCATGAGCATGGGACATTCCCATCTCATAGAAATATTTCTTATTTTATCTCTTGTAGGTTTCCTACAGAGCATGGTGTCTTTTGTACTTAAGATAAGGGGTATCCCAAATCAGTTGCAAAGAAAGTTATTCTCTCTCTCTCTCTCTCTCTCTCTCTCTCTTGAAAGGATCATACAGAAAATAAAGCATAATGTATTTTGACTATATAGTTCTTCCTAGACCTCATACATTAGGGGGGCAATTGTTAACACCAAAAAATCATATAGGCAAAAGACATTAAGAAATGTCAATCAAAAGGTACAGATGAAGATTTTCAGAGACGGAATACATTAGAGAAGACCAAAATTTAATTTTTCCTAAGGTTGAGGGACAATTTAATGGACAACGCAATAGCAACAAAGGACTTTTGGGCAGTAGCACAACTATTCCTTCAATAGCCGCGCGGTCTTGAGGATGGCGAAATGTCACCATCCAGGACCGCTTGGCACACTTGGTTAGGAAGGTTATCCACTTAATACTACCAAGTACAACCGACATGGATCCATGTTGAGTTTTAAATACAACACACAAAGGAATCCCTCCTCCACTCTTATGTCTCTATCCATGTTGGGCCAAGAGAAGAGGGAGGAATTCAAAAAAATTCTATATAAGCGAGCCTTTGGAAGAAGAATTGGAGACACATTGTTATGCTAGTCAAATTTCTTCATAGAAAACCAACTTGCATATTCTAGTAGTAAAGGGATTGGAAGGACCCATATGTTGGCCAACCAACATCTCAGTCAAAGAGAGAGAGGTCCACCATTTGATCTTGATCTACCATCCTTTGAGAGGGGTAAGAGACACTTGCAGTAACTCGAGGGAAGGAGACCTTGTTTTGGGTATTTGAGCTCCATATCTCAAAGGAACCTCTTCAAGTGTTTATCATTGTATCTTTTTTACCACCAACACTTAATATAGAGAGAATTCCCCATTTGTGTTATTAGGTTGTTTTCTCCATTGAGCTTTTGTATTTTGCATCTTGTGTTTTGTTTTTTTCTTAGTGTTGTATGCTTAGTTTTCCCTCAAACTTAGTTTACATTGTGTCAAATATGTTCCACTAACAGTAGACAATCATTTTTATTTGTGACCTTGTGCAGGTAGCAACCAGGTTGCTAAAGAAGTGTATTTCATTTACCCTTGCGCCAAATACACTACCACACTTGTTTTGAATGTGCTATCTTGATTTATGCATTTATGATCCAAAGCTATTAGCATCACAAGGAAACTAATTACTGTCAATAATGATTTAAATATATTGAAAAAATTGCACTGCATGGAGTAGTTTTCCTATGTTTGAGATGCTAGGTCTAATTTTTATTTGTTGTGAGATTTCCTTTTGCAATATTTCAGTTCTTAATTTTGGTTTAGTCCTTCCTAGCCACAATGGGTTCTACATACCTTGCTTTTTCATTATTACGAGGGGCGATACCAGAGCTATGGGATATGCCATTGCATATGTCCCTTCCTATATGATGCATACATGAATACCGTTTTTAGGTCCATAATATGGAAAAGGTACTTATTTTCCTACATATTTTTTTCATTGAACTTGCATAGGTTCCATACTACAACTATCTGAAGCTTCACACTTTTGATCTTGTTGGCCATATGATTTTCTTGTTTGTAGAGACTGAATTTTGTGCATTGGAAGTATTTTTAACATTTTTTGGATGCCTGCTAGCATATTAGTTGGTTAAATTCCATTTGGATGACCTATTCTCCTATCTTTGATTGATGTGTTGGGAACATCCAAAACATTTATAGTTGTATTCTCTGTTATTGTTGGCGTTGTGTTCCTTTTTTACCTTTCTTTTTTTTCCTGTGATGAAGGGCCCAAGCTTCGAGGAAGTTGATAAATTATGACAAGGGAGATCATATAGTGGAAGTATAGGCGAGGAAATTTCTTTTAACAAACCCCTTCTTTATTATCATCATACAACCTGAAGTAGAAAATCAGATGTTTAAATATCTCATGAGAGAGGGAAGTCAAATAAATTGTTGCAAATCCGTGGATGACATTTTTAAGGCATTATAGGAGAATGTACAACTTCAATTGCATATCACCAATCATATCAACAAGTTTTTCATGGTGGCGGTGTCAAAATTCACACGATTTCTTGATAAGATACTGTTATTTTTTTTTTTTAATTCCATTGGATATGTTGGATAATGGATGCTTCTACTTACATCATTCATCAACATCCCCTTTGAAAATATTTTGCATTGCTACCACTCCCCAAATATAGGAATTTTAATTTAGAACAACATTTTTGTATGCAAAGGATATATTTTTATGCTTTCCCTGATTCAAGATATACATCATTCCACTCTATTGAAGTTTTGTCATTTATAGATTAGGTTAGGAACAAACCAATGGGATTTTTTGGATTACTCTCCTAATACTCATTCTGGTCCAAACACTTTAGGTATCATCCTTTGCATACTATTGTTTTTTGAGATGATGGTCTTCCATTGGAAATACAAATACAGACTAAAGAAATGCATCAGCAAGATGGGTTTGGAGTTGTTTCACATTGGAGGTAAAATGTGTATAATTTTAATTTAGATTCAAAGCTACACATGTAATGTACTAAAAAATAAGACTCAAATCTACTCTACTCATCTGCGGAAGAAAATTCATGATCGAGAACACATATCAAAAACATGCAATATGATTTAACACACATACATAGAGATTTATCTAGGGGAAAGAAACTGCTCAAAACCCCTCCCTATCAGTATTGCATTAATCAAATAATATGGATGAATATAATATGCTTTCTTAAGCTTGAACACAACCTGCACTTGTATCTTCTATCCTCTACCTAGCTTACTTAACCTGGCCAATACTTAGCCAATTTCAAGCCTTCCCAAGTTCCTAATTCTTTGCAATGTTTGATGAGGAAATAACCCCTATTAATTAGGGAATTTTCTCATTGAGAATTGTGCAATTCATTTAGGACCTTCTTTGACTACATGCACCACCTGTACAACTTGGAAAATTCCAACTGATAGTACACTGTCTTTGAACTGTAATCTAAATTGGGTAACTCGAATTTCACTCATGCATGAGTTAATTTAGGCTAATTGATCAGATAAATGGTTAATCACTGAAGTTACACCTCACTGCTAGACCTCCTAATATATCCTCCAATAGTTGGAACTAGTTTAACTAACCATAACTCAATTTAACTTAATTAAATTGTTACAACTAAAATTAACTCAACCTAGGCTCTTAAAATTTAGGAATAGCTGTACACAACTCAATTTCATGCCCCCAAATCCAATTAACTAATCTAACTGAGTGATAATAAATATTTCAACTCAATTAACTCCAAGTTGTTTGTTGATGTGGAATTTTTATTTTCTCCTAATTTTAATTGAGGAAAAAATCAAAATTGAGACTTTCTTGCAGCATTTTCAACACAAGGATGGTGAAGCAATACACTCTTCCTTCATTGTTTATATGTTTGAGTGGGAAATATGGGTGCTAACGTAGAATATTGAGGTTATGGACACTAAACTATAGTTATCTCCTGAGGATGTAGACATGAGACCACCTTGCCCTTCCCCTTCCCATAAGGATGGTTTCCCACATACGGATAAATTTTGCAGCCCACCATGTGGCACAAATGATAGTCTCCTTGTAATTATTGTTAGCCACTCTCTCATAACAATTATAAATTAAAAGTAAATTAAATTAATTAAATATTTAAAATTAGGATTATGCCTAATTTTCTAGATTATATTAGTTCCTCTTGATTAGGAGTTAGTTTAGGCCTACCTAACTTAGCTCCTATATTAGTTTGTGTGGTTGAAATATTTTCTCAACCAAGTTATCCAAGATAGATGCACTATCTTGAGGAAACTTCCTCATCTATTTATTTGTATTATTACATTATTTGAGTAACGAAGAATATGTGAGGAATGTTGTAAGGCTCTCAGGCCTTTTCTGCCAATTCTATGTCTCTAGTGTTTTTTATGTGTTTTATGAGTTGATTGATTTCTTACATGTCGTATTAGATCTAATTTGGATGGTAGCTATGTGAATTAGTGCAGAGGTCTTCAATTTGGATGATATTAGCGATATGAAGGTCTAAAGGTATAAGCATTGAAGGTTATGCCTTTTTCCTCCTGATAATCGATCTGAGTAGAGAACCAAGAGGTCAGCTATGCGGCGCCACAAATTAAATTGATATTTTTTTTCTTGTGTATTTTTTTTTGTTCTGTAGTTGTGTTGCGAATAGTGTTGTAAATCCCATGAGAGCCACTAAGAAACACGATTAGAAGAGTCGACATATGGAGAAGAATATGTGTACTAAGCTTTGTGGTGAGGATACCACGTGATGGAGCGTGGAACACCATTCTGGTCATTTGGGATTGAATATGATGCTATTGGTTATTTTTTGAACTGTTGAGTCATGTGGAATTTTAAAAGTTGATATCAATGTTTTGAATCAAGCCTGTGTGTTAGAGCCGTTATGCTACCAGAGGTAGAGTTCCTGTGAGCGATATGATTGGAGAATATTAGATTAGTGTAGTTATGATTGGCACAGTCGTTTGTTTGAATTAGACTACGTTTCGTGTAAACTTATGGAGTACCTATGCGTGACCGATGGGTTTTTTTTTTCCGCAGTGAAACCTAATTCGGTGATGAGATGTGCTGCAGAGATACAACAAAAGAGTTTTTTAGAATCCAATCAATGAATTTGTCTAATCAATGCAGTGGCGATGATGCATAGAATTCCTATGCAACCATTTTCATTTTCAACTGTATCGGCCTCTTGTTTGTGTATGTTGGGAACTGAATTGAGAATGTTTTTCATGGCGTAGTAGCTCAGAGATCTTTGATTGTGATATATTCGTCCCAAATCTGTCTATGGATCTATCAACATGTGCATATGGAGATGTGTAAGCAAAAAATCAATTTGTTGTTCTCTGCAATATTTACTTGATCGATGCATCACAGCTTCAGTTAGGGTGGCCCATCGTATCCTGTACTCTGCATAATTTATTTCCTGCCGACCTATTTGGATGTTTATTTGGTCTCTTTGCACAACGTTTTAAATTTGTTTTATTTTCTTCGATTTACCAATTCACATTTTCTAAGGAGGCCAGCCTTCTGACTGGAGGAGTTGTTTCCATCATAGTGGCTACGATATTTAAGATCTATTATCTTGCTCAGCCTGTCCCCACAAATAGCTACACCAATTTTGGAAAACTTGGTCTCAAACATTTGAAATCCTATGCATTTTCGATCTCGTAAAGTGATTGAATGATAATGTAAATACTTCATAAAATTCTTGTAACATGCTCAATTTGATCGCTTTGGTTCACATCTTTATGTTTTTGGAGGTTTCTTCTATTGGAAGTGTTTTATATGATGCTTTATTGATGCTTGTTATGCTGTTATTGTGTATTTCCAATGTTTGGTACCCTTCATTGTCTCTAAATTATCTTCATCTCCAAGGATTGAGTATCGAAGGCACTGTCAGAAGCCTCTTCCATAATTTAGTAGCTTCGGTTTGGATAATTTTCGCAATTTTTCTTCTTCATGGAGGGTGGTTTCATATTTAGTACCATGTACAAGTTAAGGAAGGAAAGGCTGTGGATAAGGTCGTGGGTGCAAAGATAGATGAGATCAAAAGAAAAGTTACATCCCTTGCTATAGATGCAACGCTTACTTTACAAGCTTAGTTTTTATTTTGATATGCTACATAGTTATGCTATTATTTTCCTAATTTAAAAATATTTTCTAATGTTAGTGTGGTTATGTTGTAAATGTTCAAACTTGATAGATTTCCATGCGGATATGCTGCAAATGTTCAAACTTAACAGAAAATTGTATCGATCCATAAAGAATTGTGGAAGTATATGATAGACTTAGTCTAGAAATTTTGAAACGTATGCACTTTAAACAAATTTATGGAATAAAATATTGGAAAAAGGACACTTTAAACAAAGTTATGGCATAACGTATTGGAAGAAGGTGGGATATTATTGAAGGAGAGACAATGAGTTCTTAGTTCTTTAGAGATAAAGAGTGGTGAGATTATATTATTTTATTTAATGAAGAAGGATTTGTATAAAGAGTTGTTTATTGATATTTTAGACTTTGTCATGGTTTGGGTGTTTTTTAAATGAGTGATTTTTGGGAGAGATAAGGAGTCACTAAAATAAGTTTTTTGTAAGGGGAGTTATAAGGGTGAAGATTGTAATTCATGTTGTGATAAGGTGTTTTATTTTTGGAGAGATGAGTGTCTTATTTTAAATATGATTTTTTGAGTGATAAGGATTCACTTTTTTAATTTTTGTGATAATTTGAAGTAATTTTGTGGACTGATACAACAAAAAAAAAAAATTTAAAATTTGGAGTGATAAGCAAAAGCTGATTTTTGAAGTAACATTTTTACTTCTAGGTGGTCCATTCATTTTTTAAGACAAATTGCCTCTACAACGTTCCCAAACTTTATGCTTGAGAATTTTCCACGAAGTTGTTGTAAAGATGAAAGGCTGATGTACCTTGAAACTTAATAAAATCATATTTTTTTTTTTGTGGTGATCGTGTCCTAGATCCACCCGAAATTGAATAAGGGGATCTTAGGTACACCGTGTGTAGTGAATGCGTGTGCATGACTTGTGTCCAATTTTTTCATTCTCTTTGTTCAGTGGTTCACAACAACTTAAACAACTACATGCCCATAAGTGAGCTTAAATATATAAGTCATCAATCTTAAGTAATCAAGCTCATGTAATCAATCTTAAGTAAAAAAGCACAAACAATCACATACATTTGTGCAACACATCATCAAGTTTGATAAAGTGATATTCTACAGCCACAATCCACATCGTTCAATCAAATAATTCAAGTTAAGGATGCTACAAAAATCAAGCATTCCAAGACAAGGCAACATCAACAACACGTTTTGTATCACTTGCAGATAATTTTTTTTTTACCTGAGTTGAATTATCAGGGTGCATTTTCGGTTGAAACCAACACCCCAGTTTGAATTGGTAAGGTGATTATGTCCACTAAGTCTTCAACTGATTCATATTATTTGAACTTTTCATTTGTCTCTTGGGTGCATTTTCGACAGTGTTAGACACCCTTCATTTTCAAATAAGTATAATCAAGTCAGTACAAAGTTCACAACATCAAGCGAGCCAACGTGAAGTTCATTGAAGCAACAATAAAAGAAAGCAAGTGAGTTCAACTCTAACACAAGTAAATGTAATATTAAAACAACAATCAAGCAAGTTTAAATCTATAACAAGCGAGCATGAGTTCTAGTGAGCATGAAACAAGAAAAACAAGTTTCACCAAGCAAGAGATCTAGAAAATTTCAAAGCAAGTGAATGTGCCAATTCAAATCAAGCACATGAATTCAATCCAACAAGTTCAAGACAAGCGAGCCTGAATTCAAGAGAGGGAGTTCACATGGAGAAACACATCCAACTGTTACAAGCTCTTCACAATTTGATCCTATCAAGTGCTAAAGACATGGTGCAAATAAGCAAAGTAACTATTTCTGATATTTCATGGCATCTACAACAGACAAATGAAATGATTAAGTACCTTCAACTAGAGTCGCAACTACAAAGAAATGAGTTGCAAGAGCAGAGTGATGCTTCCAAGTCTTTGAACCATACTGATAAAGATGATAATCCATTCATCCAAACAACTTCAAGTGTCGAATTTGTTCAAGCTCAACTTTCTCCCAAACTAATCATCAAGCCATGGGAAGAAATACAAAGTAATAGAAATTGACAAGGATTAGGATATTTCAAAGATTACGACAACTTACATATCCCATATTATTCAAAGCCCATCCAGTTCATCAATGCAAGCTTTCTTGAACAAATCACATCAAAAAATTCTTCAATAGTTACAGAAAAACTAACATGCACACAAAATGAAGTTGTAATCAAACAAAAATGCTCACATTGTAAAAGAATGGGTCATACAGAAGATCATTGTTTTGATCTACATCCTCGTCACCATTGTGGCGAGCATAATCATTCATCAAAAAATGTTGCAACCAACACCAACAGGCCAGATTAAAGATCAATTATGAATGGATTGGTCCTTGGGAATGGTTGTCAACAGCCAAAAGATTGTATAAGTTTTACAACCGAATTGAATCACACCTAGTGCAACCGATAGTAAAAAGAAGATGGTACTCTCATGCAGTTGAACGGGGGAGTAAACCAATGCCACACTCCAACACCTAAAGGGGAGAGTTCAAAAATAATTTCCAAATTATTGCCTCTCCTTTCAACTGACAAAGGTGGGGAAATGTTGATGAAATTGACGGTGTTTTTCAGACTAAAAGTTTTGAAAACATCAGCAAAAGAAGCCATTGGGAATCTTCAATAGCTAGTGGGAATATTCAGCAGCCAGTGGGCATCTTCAGCAGCTAGTGGCCGTTCAAACATCCAATAACCTAATGGGCATCAACAATGAGAATTTTTCGACAGCATCAACAAAATCAACAGTGAGTTGTTTTTTTTACATCATCAGCTAGTGGGCGATCATCAAGTAGCCAGTGGGTAGTTTCATCATCAAAAAATTCACCAATGGGCATCTTCAACATTTTTTCAATGGAAAAAGGATGCAGATTGCAAACAAAGGACAGATGAATCCATTTGCAGCTTGGCACATGATGGATTTTTCAAGAAAAATTCAGAGATGAATCATACATGCAGTTGACTCATGGTCTCTTCAGATTGAATTTTTTCCTGCATCCAGATTTGGTGGTTTTTTAGGCAATGTTTTTTAGGATCAACAATTTCAGCATGAGAACTTGGAAGATGGTTCCTCATTTTTATTTTGGATTTATCATTTAAGGGGGGAATGTTAGCCTCTCTCTCTCATAAACACTTATAAATCCAAAGTAAATTAAATTAATTAAATATTGAAAATTAGGATTTTATGCCTAATTTTCTAGATTATGGTAGTTCCTCTTGATTAGGAGTTAGTTTAGGCTTATCTAACTTAGCTCTAAGATTAGTGTGTGTGGTTGAGATATTTTCTCAACCAAGTTGTCCAAGATAGACACACTATATTGAGACAACTTCCTCATCTATTTATTTGTATTATTACATTCTTTGAATAATGAAGAATATGTGAGGAATGTCATAAGGCTCTCAGGCCTTTTCTGCTAGTTCTATTTCTCTGGTGTTTTTATGTGTTTTATGAGTTGATTGATTTCTTACAATTATGTTGGAAGATAATAAAGTGAGTATGGTCTTATTAAAAAGACCATATTATGATGGTGTTTTACTATTGATATTATAAATTTTATATTGTTTTATACATAGGTGAGACAAGCATGCAAACATTGACAACTTTTTCTTTAGACATAACATTTATGTGTGCTATGTTTTTTTCCTTTAAGGTGAAGGACATGTATTTTTTGAAAGGTATATGCATAGATGGTCATTGAGGGGTTGGTATTAAGTATTTACCTTTTGAAGAAAAAATGAATGTTGTGTCTATAGTTATATAGTTGTTTTTTTGAATTGCATGTCATATCATTATTGAAATTCACCTTACTTTGTCATTTTTCAATAATGAGCTCTACAAAAATCACATTCAAGGAAGAATTCTAAAGGAATTTGGCAATATGAGTAGCCTTGTAAGCATGGACTTGTATAAAAACAAAATTACATGTGAAATTCCTTGATGATTGGGGAATTTGAAGGCACTTGTATTTTTGTAAGTTTTCTTTTTGTTATGTCTGAAAGGTCATGATGAAATTAACATCTAAAATAGGATTATAATTTTTATAGATAATGTCTCAGATAAAAAACTGAGGTGCTCTAGTTATATTTCATTGTTCATATCATATTATTTCTTGTTAATTCTTGTATGATATTCACTTAATGAACAACCACCTTAACAATAATTCATTAACTAGACAAATTCCTAGGGAAAATACTAAAATTTCAAACCTTAAAGTCACGTAAGTAGATTTCTTGTACATAATATCTGTTTTTTTTCTTCTATTTATATGTAAAAATTGCGTATAAATTACTCCAACTCTTAATGGTTTATTTTTATGATTTTATTTTCACTTACATGGATGTATCCAATAATAATTTTTGTGGGACTATTACAAAAACTAGACCATTTTAATGTTTTCCATAGACAAAGTGAGGATCTTTCTCTTAGCATCTTTTCTACCATGATTTTGGAAGAGTTTGCACTTTAATATTTATGGTATCCATTTGGTAATATATCCAAGATTGATTCTCTCTATGGATTTTCTGGCTCTATTATTTTCTACCACCTTATACTTTTTATTTTATGTTATTTAGGAATCCTGGATGCAAAATACAGTGACAGTGAAACATCTATTTTCATAATGAAACTATATATTATACTACAATATAGAATATGTACCCTAAGGAGATTATTTTTCTGAAGTCCAGCTAATTTAATCCTCATTTCAAAGAAATTAATTTGTATTCCCATAAACCTTTTCATGGTGTTTGTGAATATTAGTTGTGCATGTTAAAGTAATATAACCTCATTTCAATCCTACAATTTCTTCCTTATTAACAAAGAATTTAGCTAACTGAAATAATCACAAAATTTACACAAATCATCTAGTGGCAGTTATCTATGAAATATTTTGTTTGATTCTAGGTAGCATGAGGACCCATCTCCATTACTATAGTTTACAATGGGAAACATCCTCTTTCTATGGGAATTTTCTACGAAAAATGGGATGTTTTTCCCTATCAAAATTGTTAGCACTCCAATTCTCCCACCCCTAAAAAGGAGAGTAACAAAGGTAACCACATACCACTTTGACCTAGTAGCTAGCCCTACCAGGCTGATAGGGCTCTCTCTATGAGATCAGAGTCAAGGATTGACTGTGATATGAAGGATATTAGGCTATATATGATAGGATTAGGTAGGTTTTGAGTGTTTTAGGGTTTGATGTTGGATCAGGGATGAAATCAAGTAGCTAAGTATAAATATCAAAAGGGTTTACAACGAAAAAGATATAAAGGAGCAAGGTATTTGTGTATCTATGATGGATTTATGGTTTTTTGGGTATGGTGGAGGGTTTAAAAAAGTAGAGGTATTTAATGAGCATGTTTAATCATGAATTCATTAAACTGGAAGCATGAAGCACAAAATTACATTCCCATATAAACAGAGCTAAATGAAAATAATTCTACCTATGAACTGTAAGGAAAGCCATTGAATATACGAGATATGAAAAGAGGAGCTATATATCATTCATAAAATACTATAACAGAGAAAAAACATGATCATAAACTCACTGCACATGAATTCTTAGATAATAGTTGCAATTGCATCCTTTGATTTCTGAATATGAAAGTGAAAGTACAAGATACAAGAGTTACAATCCTCTGATGTCCAACCAGTCAAATGACTCTGAAAATGATAGATATAGACTAAAACAACCTCACCCTTCTCTCAGGGGTCGAATCCCTCAGTTTTGGAGATGATTACATGATATTCTCAACAAAACCATAATGTTTAGGGAGGTCAACCAATTCACTTTATCATAGGAAACTAGATACATTTGACCAAAAATCACATCAACAAGCATGTATCTACCCTATTTTACTATTCACCTACTCAATTACACTTCATGACATCATAATATCATAATAATTCATCAATTACACAAGTAAAAGTCAAAATTAGTCAAACTGCCTGTGAAAAATGCATATTGGAGAAAACGTAGCGAATTCTAGAGAAACCATAGTGTGCCTAGAGAAAACGCAGCGTGCTTGGGAAAAAGGAAATTTGAAGGTCTTATAGGTGTCCAAATGTTGATCCGAAAGTTGCTATCGATATCCATGGATGTCTGCTACTTGATAGGATGTTAAAGCACTAAAAAATGTGGCTTCTAGACGTCCAAAACTTCATTCTCCCAAGAGTACTCAGAAAACGCAGCATGGCCTCCAATAAGAGAGCAGAAAAGCCATTTTTTGCTAGTTTTTGGGCATTTTTACCCTCCAAAAGTTCTTGAAATGGCTCTAGCACTGACTAGGATTGAAGAATGTTTCAAGAGGAATCCACAAATGTATATAATTCATCCATTGGATCTCCCCAACAAAAGCATAACGTGGCCCACACTGTGTTTTTTCTAGTGGGACCAGTTTTCAAAATTGTCAATTTTAACCAGAAACTCACAAAAACAAAAAATTTGTTCCAAAAATATTATAAATTAGTCTAGAGATGCTAGATGAAGCTCTGATAAGGTGTGCTATGCTATTAGATAAGTATGAGCAAGCAGGTCTAAATTACCCTTCTCCTTTTGGCTGATGAGGGTTTCCTTTAGTTTTTCTTGCAATTGTTTGACTTTGACTTTGCAAATCTAATTTTTGCTGTAGTAATGGGAAGCCATATGCCTTTGCAACTTTTTCTCTCTGTTGGCTTTGTCAAGGAGCTTCTCTAAGTGACAATTCACTATGTCAAGCCACAATTCTCTATTTTCATTGATTTCCATGGATATCCTTTCTTCAAATGTCAACTCTTCATCCGATGGATTTTGTTCTCTTTATTTTTGAAGTACCCTTTGGAGACCCAGGGTCCTTTGCCTTTTCCTTTTCACCTTCTCTTCATTCTTATCTGAATCTTCACTATCAACCACTGCTTTTCCTGTCACATCTTTCATACTAGCTTTAAACTGATTCTTCTCTAAAAACAACTACTTTACCTTCAACTGATTGTTCTCTTGCTCGAGGAAGGAAATTGTGAAATTAGCCCTTGCCTAATTTTCCTTGAGTTATTTGATCTAAGAATATTTTTCTTTAATATCTTTCACTGTGTCAATCCAGAATTCTATATTTTCATTGATTTCCATGGATATCCTTTCTTCAAATGTCAACTCTTCATCTAGTGGATTTTGTTCTCTTTATTTCTGAAGTGCCCTTCGGAGACCCATGGTTCTTGGCCTTTTCCTTGTCACCTGCTCTTCATGCTTGTCTGAATCTTAACTTTCAATCACTTCTCTACCTTGCACATCTTACCTACTAGCTTTAAAATAATTATTCTCTAAAAACAACTGCTTTACCTTCAACTGATTGTTCTCTTTCTCCCTGAGTTCTTTGATCTGAGAGTTTTTTTCTTTAATGAACAGATCTAGGGTTCCATTAATTTCTTGGGCCTCCAAGTCTACTATATCAATTTCATGATGGATGAGCTCCTCATAATGCAAATATACTTCATGCTGTGATGGTGATCCCTATTCTGCTGATGTGGGCTTGGCCCCTTGTACAATCTATGGAGAAAACACAAGCCTTCTACCTCTCTGATATGTTTGAGTGACCTAAATCCTCCTCTTCACTGAAAATGTGCGAGGTGAGCCAACTTCCACATGTCTAGATGGTGTTGATGGTGAGATAGGGATATTAGGCTGAATAGTAGAAGGAAAAAAGACATCTAATTGCATAAAAGTTTCCTAAGTGATGCTATTGTGTTTGAGCTGGTGTAAAAAAATGATTTTGATGAGAGCATGGTGAAAGAGGCTGACTTCAAGACTACTCTGCCTCTGCTGAATTTTTTCTGCCATCTTTGCCAAACTTCTGTAGAGGTGGTAGGGAAAATTAAGTGGCTTTACCCTTGTGAATAGCATGATTAGTATGACATGGTACCTGTATATTCTAGAAAATATTCCCTCACAAGTGAAGTACTTCATGATGATCTTCATCAATGGTGTATACTTCTCAAGGAATTTCCCAACAGGAAAAAAATTCTTCATGTGGTGTTGATAGTGTCTTCTAAGGTAGGGATTGTAGTTTTGAATATCTAGGTCTTGGTTCTTGAACCATTTCTCACCATGATTTTGTATCCCTATGGCCTCCGCTACTACATCAGTTGATATAGTGAATGTAACCCCCGAAATCATGAACTTGTCCTTTTTAAGCTAAGTGGAAAATAATGATTCTCTCAACTTGCTCATAAAAATGAAGACACCCTACCCTTTGAAAACATTGCTTGTATAATGGTGAAGAAATAAATTCATGAGTGGTTATGGGTTCATATCTTGTCATTTGGTCTCCTTTTTTGTAAGGCATTTTATCTCCCTCTATATGTGCTTTGCAAGGGGAAAAACCCTAATATTGAAAAAAAGGGAATGGAGAAATGGAGTAGGATGGAGGGGTTAGGAGAGGGGAATGGTTATGGGGAAAATTAGGGAATTAGGTAAGGGTGTTATAAAGGTTTAGGAAGTGGAATGGGAGGGAATTAGGCTAGGAATAGACCTAGGATACTTTATTGTAGGTCTAGGTCTAGGAGGCTACCAAAAACATAACGTAGGGATAATGGTGTGGTGTAGGGGCTAGGGTTTGGATGTAGAAGCTTAGGGAGTGAAATTTAGGGTGTGTGAGGGCTTAAAGGAGTGTATTTTTCTTTGGGGAAAGGTAAAATTACTATGGCAAGAGTTTATTTTACTTACAAATTTGCAAAGAAGATCTCTCCCATAAAACACAGTGTGGGGCTCTTTGGAGGAATTACACCATGAAAACAAGAAAAATCAACTAATAGGGAGGCTTAAAGAGACATTACTTGTAAAATGTGTAAGAACCTTTGAAATTGGTTTTAAAACCTTTATAACTTGGATTTTTTCCTCTTGAAGGAAAACACAACGTAGGAGGGGAAAACACAGTGTAGGAGGCCAAGAAACACAATTCATTGTCTTTGCATCAAACTTTAAAGTGTGATTTGACCTTGGAACTGATAATGAGGAGTCATTTGACCTGAGAGATCTCTTTGAAAATGATATGAATGATAAAAATGAATGAATTCATATTTTATAGCTTTTTTTGGAGTCATTTGCTTCAAATAAGTAGGGTGGCCCACCTCATGATTTTCCCTTGCTTTTGGAACCATCTAGCTTTTGAAATTTCAATTGTAGATTTAGAACTTTGAAAATTATTACATAATTAAAACATAAATTACATTTTGAAACCAAATTTCATTGAACAACTTTACCTGTTACCACTCCTCATTTGCCAGATTTATGCATGGAATGACAGATTTTGGTGACCATAACCCTAATGACCTAATGGTGACACTGAAATGAATGAAAACCATGATGATGTTGACTGAAGTGATGATGGTGATATTTCAATGATGGTACACTCAATTGAGTGATGACAAGGACCAGCATGTGAAATTTTTTGAAATGAGTGGAAATAGCCCTAGACACACTAGCAAGTGACCAAATTTTTATTTGAATACCTAATGAAATGGAAAAAAATTGATTTGAGAACCTAAAAAGACCTTATAAGAGCATATTTGATCACTCGTGATAGGATGCATATACTGACACTAACATTGGCTTCAAATGGTGATGGCAGCTCCTTGGAGGTGTCAAGAACACCATAGACCAAGTAGCCTAACTATTGGGCATGGAGTCAAAAACCAAAGACCAAACTAAATACTGAAAACTGACATGACAAGATGAACTTACTATGACTGAAACAAAAATTATTGATGGAAGCATATCACCGAGACTTGAGGCTTTTCAAATCCTAATGATAACTACCTACCTGCTGAAGACATATGTACAATCATGTGAAGTGATCCTTCTAGTGTAACCAATCCAACAAATGGATACTTACTTGAATTCTACTCTCACTTTCCTCGAGAAGGCAGAAAAAAAAAATATAGGCAACTTCGAGTGTCTACTGAAAATTTCCTCATGATCCATAAATTCAATAAAATATATCATCCATATTGACTACAACAAATCAATGTAAGGATATTCAATAACTTGAAATTTTATCTCGTCTTGAGATCCAAAAAAAAATACAAATACTCCCTTCATTTTGATCTAAAATAATACTTGGTTGTTGATCCATAGGAAGGCATAGGGAAGTATGAATTTATGTTATCTAAGTGTTGGTTGTAGATTCTTGAAGCATGGGAAACTCTGACTTTACCTCTTGCACATTGTCTATCTTAGGCTCATACTCCTCAATTCATCTAAATCATCCTTGAACATAAAATATTCTTTAATATTGTTAAACATGACAACCTTATCCTCTTCATGAAAGACAACAATATATGTTAGCTGATCTCCTTGCAGGAAATCATCATAAAAAATTGGCTTACTCACAAAAACTTCTTGTATAGTTTCATTAGTCTCATGATTGTCATCATTTAAACTCATATTTTAATTTTCAATAATGGAAGAATTTTCAATAACACATTCTTGACTATGTGAAAACTGTAAACCTACATTAGCTTGGGCTATTTTCACGAGCTGATATATTTCATCTTCAGACAGAGGAGAAACTTGAGTTTTATAGAAGTTAACATTGGCTTGATGATTTTCATTTTCAGGATCGAGAATAGGAATTTCTATTTTTTAGTCCCAGTCTGTTTCATCCAAGGAGGAAGATATTGATTCTTGTTTGGAGGAAAAATCACAAAGGGATTCTATGATTTCATCATCTAGTCACTCTTCATCCCCATATAAATTTTCAAGAAACTCAATGTAGTTTTCAGAAATTTCACAACAACTATTAATCATTCATAAGGAAAAATTATATCTTTGATACTCTTGAGAGAAAATTGAATGAAAATCCTTTAGAGAATATAAAATATCAGATGGAAGACCTTCATACCATTTCCTTTCTTTTTCCTCCAAGGTAGCCATGAACATTTTCATCAGAAAATATTCAGGAAACTCAATATTTAGTCTGTGAATATGAAATTTTTTTTTTACCAAATGCAAACTAGCATCTTCTCCAACTTGACCTTTAAAATTTGACAGTTTTGCTTTCCAATCTATACAAGGAATACGATTCGAAAAAACAAGAATATGAGATTTATTCATAGGATTTTACATTCGAGAAGTTGAATCCATCTTGAAAATAGTGGGGTCACTAGGAATTTATTTGAACTATCAACTCTTAAAAAGTGGAGCCGCCATGAAAATTTTGAACCTTTGGATTCTTCAACACTGGATTCGCCAGGTGACATATGCACAACCTTCTTGGGCATGATCATTGTTCACAATCAGTAATAAGATCTGATGCTTTTCATTCTTTCCAGGGGAATATCTGTCACTTCATTCCCCTGCAACGACACCAAAATTTTAGCACTCCACCAGTTCTCCTAAGGTTGAAAAGAAGATTTACAAAGGTAATTAAGGGGAAGAAAGAAAAGGCCAGGATCTTATTGCCCACACCGGCAAATGACACTTCTATGTATTCCCCTCAAATACTTTAGGTTAAGGCCTAGGACCATCTGTCCTTTAGAGCCCGTGATACGAAGGATATTAGGCTAGATATGATAGGCTCAGGTAGGTTTTGAGTGTTTTAGGGTTTGATGTTGGATTAGGGATGAAACCAAGTAGCTAGTTCTAAATATAAAAAGGGTTTATAACTACAAAGATATAAAGAAGAAAGGTAGTAGTGGATCTATGATGGCTTTAGGGCTTTGTACGTATGGTGGAGGGTTTGAAAAATTAGAAGGATTTAATGAGCATGTTTAATCATGAATTCATTGAACTGGAAGCATGAAACACAAAATGACATTCCCATATAAACAATGCTAAATGAAAAGAATCCTACCTATGAATTGTAAGGAAAGCCATTGAAGATACAAGATATTGAAAGATGAGTTATATATCATTCATCAAAGACTATAATGGAGAAAATAAATGACAATAAACTCACTGCACATGAATTCCAAGATAATAGCTGCAACTGCATCCTTTGATTTCTGAATATGAAAGTGAAAGTATAAGCTACAAGTGTTACAATTCTCTGATGTCTAACCAGTCAAATGACTCTGAAAATGATAGATATAGACCAAAACAACATTTCCCCTCTCTCAAGGGTTGAATCCCTTAGTTCTGGAGCTGATTACATGATATTATCAACAAGTCCCTAATGTCTATAGGTCAACCAATTCACCTCATCATAGGAAACTATATACATTTGACCAAAAATCACATCAACAAGCATGTATCTACCCTGTTTTACTATTCACCTACTCAATTACACTTCATGACATGATAAGATGATCATAATTCATCAATTACACAAGTAAAAGTAAAAATTTGTCAAACTTCCTATGAAAAATTCATACTGGAGAAAACATAGCGAATTCTGGAGAAAACACAGCGTGCCTGGAGAAAACGCAACGTGCTTGGGAAAAAGGAAATTTGAAGGTCTTCCAGGAGTCCAAATGTTGATATGAAAGTTTCTATGGATAGCCCTAGATGTATGCTATATTATAGGATTATCAAGCACTCAAAAAGTTGGCTTCTAGCCCTTAAAACTTCATACTCCCAAGAGTACTCAGAAAATGTAGTGTGGTCTCCAAAAAGAGGTCAGAAAGGCCATTTTTTGCCAATTTTTGGGAATTTTGACTCTCCCAAAGTTCTTGAAATGGATCCAGAGATGAATAGGATTGAAATATGTGTCAAGAGGAATCCAACAATGTATATAATTCATCCATTGGATCTCCCAAACAAAAGCGCAGTGTGGCCCATGTTGTGCTTTTGCTAGTGCGACTGGTTTTCAAAATTGTCAATTTTAACCAAAAACTTGCAAAAACCAAAATTTGTTCCAAAATTCTTCTAAATTGGTCCAAATATGATAGATGAAGCTATGATGAGGTGTGTTATGCTATTAGAGAAGCATCAGCAATCAGGTCTAACTTACCCTTCTCCTTTTGGCTGATTAGGGTTTCCTTCAGTTTTTCTTGCAAGTGTTTGACTTTGACTTTGCAAATATGATTTATGGGGTAGCAATGGGAAGCCATATGCCTTTGAAACTTTTTCTCTATTGGATTAGTCAAGTATCTTCTCTAAGTGAAAATTCACTGTGTCAAGCCATAATTCTCTATTTTCATTGATTTCCATGGATATCCTTTCTTCAAATGTCAACTCTTCATCTAGTGGATTTTTTTCTCTTTATTTCTGAAGTGCCCTTTGGAGACCCACGGTCCTTTTCCTTTTCCTTATCACCTTCTCTTAATTCTTATCTAAATATTCATTATCAAACACTGTTTTTCCTTTCACATCTTTCATACTAGCTTTAAATTGATTCTTCTCTAAAAACAACTAATTTACCTTCAACTGATTGTTCTCTTGCTCCAGGAAGGAAATTGTGAAATTAGCCCTTGCCTAATTGTCCTTGAGTTCTTTGATATAAGAATATTTTTCTTTGATGACCTGCTTTAGGGTTCCATTACTTTCTTGGGCCTCCAAGTCTACTATATCAATTCCATGATGGATGAACTCCTCATCATGAAAAGATGCTTCATGTTGTGATAGTGATCCCTGTTCTACTGATGTGGGCTTGGAACCTTTCACAATTTGTGGAGAAAACACAAGCCTTCTTCCTCTCTGATATTTATAAGTGACCTTAATCCTCCTATTCACTTAAACTATGATAGGTGAGCCAAGCTCCACATGTATAGATGGTGTTGATGGTGCTGATGGTGAGCTAGGGCTAGTAGGCTGACTAGAAGAAGGAAAAAATACATTTGATTGCATGAAAGCTTCCCAAGTGATGATCTTTTGTTTGAGCTAGTGTAAAAAAATGATTTTGATTAGTGCATAGTGAAAGAGGCTGACTTCAAAACCACTCTTCCTATGCTGAACTTTTTCTGCCATCTTTGCCAGACTTATGTAGAGGTAGTACGGAAAATCGAGTGGCTTTACCCCTGTGAAATGCATGAGCAATCTAACATGGTACTTATATCATCTATAAAATCTTCCCTAACAAGTGAAGTAATTTATGGTGATCTTCATAAGTGGTGTATACTTCTCAAGGAGCTGCCCAACAGGAAAAACCTTCTGCATGTGGTGTTGATAGTGTCTTATGAGGTAGGGCTTGTAGTTTTGAATCTCTAGGTCTTGGTTATTGAACCATTTATCACCATGAATATATATCCCATCCTTGTGTCCTCTACTAATACATTAGTTGATATAGTGAATTTAACCCCTGCAATCATGACCTTGTCCTTTTTGAGCTGAGTGGAAAATAATTTAGTCAATTTGGCATGGTATTTGACTCTCTCAACTTGCTCACGAAAAGGAAGAAACCTTACCCTTTGAAAACACTGCTTGGATAATGGTGAAGACATCAATTCATGAGTGGTTAAGGGCTCATATCTTGACATTTGGCTTCACTTGTTGTAAGGCCTCTCATCTCCCTCCATATGTGCTTTGCAAGGGGAAAACCCCTAATAATGAAAAGTAGGGGAATGGAGAAATGGAGTAGGATGGAGGGGTTAGGAGAGGGAAATGGGGATGGGAAAAATTAGGGAAGTAGGGAAGGGTGTTAGGAATTTTTATGAAGTTGAATGGGAGGGAATTAGAGTAGTATTATAGCTAAGATATTTTATTATAGGCCTAGGTCTAGGAGGCTACCAAAAATGCAGTGTAGGGATAGTGGTGTGGTGTAGGGGCTAGGGTTTGGATGTAGAAGCCTAGGGAGTGAAAGTGAGGGGGTTTGAGGGATTTAGGGAGTGTATGTGGATGTGTTTAAATGGAAAATGACTATACGAAGGGTTTATTTGACTTACAAATTTTCAAAGAAGAGCTCTCCCACAAAACACATCATGGGGCTCTTTAGAGGAATTACACTATGAAAACAAGAAAAACCAACTGAAAGGGAGGCTTAAAGAGACATTACATAATTTTATAAGGCTAAAGAACCTTTTAAATTGGTTTACAAACCTTTAGAACTTGGATTTTTTCCTCTTGAAGGAAAATACATCGTAGGAGGAGAAACACACCGTGGAGGCTAGGAAACACAGTTGGTTGCCTTTGCATCAAAATTTGAAGTGTGCTCTGACCTTAGAAATGATAATGAGGATTTTTGTGACTTGAGAGAGCTCTTTGACAATGATATGGATAAGTAAAATGAATGAATTGGTCTTTTATATCTTTTTTTGGAGTCATTTTCTTCAAAGAAGTAGGGTGTCCCACCTCATGCTTATTACTTTGCTTTTGGAACCTTGTAGCTTTGGAAATTTCAATTGAAGCTTTAGAAATTTTAAAATTATTACATAATTAAAACCTAAATTACATTTTGAAACAATATTTTACTGAACAACTTTACCTATTACCACTCCTCACTTGCCAGATTTATGCATGGAATGACAGATTTTGGTGACCTTAACCCTAATGACCTAATGGTGACACTGAGATCAATGAAAACCATGAAGATGTTGACTGAAGTGATGATGGTGATATTTCAATGATGATACACTCAACTGAGTGATGACAAGGACTGACATGTGAAATTTTTTGAAAGGAGTGGAAATAACCCTAGACACACTAGCGAGTGACCATTTTTTAATTTGAAGACCTAATGAAATGACAAAAATTTGGTTTGAGAACCTAACAAGACCTTGTAAGAGAATATTTGATCACTGGTGACAGGATGAACAAATTGACACTAACACCAAGTACGGTTGAGGAATGCCTTTGGCATCCATCAAGTATCCTAGGGATGATGAAAAATCTTCAAGTAAGTTTATGTACTTATCTTCTTAATCTCTTCCTATAATGAAGGATTGGTCCATCAACTCATGCAATTTTGGGTGCCCTGTAACCATAACCAACAACCCTACCTTTAGAAAATATAACACGTCTTAATTTTTTTTAAAGAAAACACTAAAAAGTCAACCAAACTAAACTAAACAGTGAGTATTGACCCAAATCTTAACACAAGAGTTACCTCAAGTTTCAATTAACTTGTGGACCTTAGGTTTTTCCTTTCTTTACATAGATCATTCCATGTTATGTTTTTGAATATAAAAGAGTAATACGTGTGTAGACTTCATATTGACTTTCTACATTTCTTGAATCTAAAACTGGTCACTAATTGAAGAGGAAGACTCATTCTACAAATCAGAACCAGTGAGCATACATGTGAAAATATGAATCTAATGATAGAGAAAATAGATGTTTCCAATCCAAAGTGCTCCCACTATAAGGATAATTTTGGCTTGGGTTTCCCTACCTTACGTTGTATTTCAAGTAAACCATAGGTCAATATTAGAAATAACATAAGGAATAGATCTATGGGGACTGTATAGATTCCATTATGGATTAAGAAATGTGGTCCCTACAATGTTGTGAGGGGTTTTGATTGAACATGGAGAACATGTTTCAAGTATGCACTGTGGCAAGTTTTGAACGAAAGAGATGCTATAATTTTTATCGTGAAGTATTTCCATGTCCAACCTTAACTATTTAATCAAATTACCCTAATTCTCTTGAAATGAACTATTGACTTTTATGTGTCACCTTAACTTGGGATTTCATAGTTTTTAAAGGTAAATATATTCTACATTTGACATGCCTTTTAATACCTTTCAATTATTGTTCAAATTTTCATGTTGCTTTTCATTCCCTTAATGATGATTGTTTGATAAGGACCATGCAATTTAACTACACTATTTCAATGAATAATACTTGTTTTGAACGTTATCTCTAGATTTATGCATTTATGATCCAAATCTATTAACATCATAAGGAAATTAATTACTGTGGTTAACGACTTGACTAGATTGAAAAAACTACACTGCATGTACTAGTTTTCCTATGTTTGAGATTCCAGGTTTGATTTTTATTTTTTGTGAGGTTTCCTTTTGCAATATTTCAGTTATTCATTTTGGTTTAGTCCTTCCTATCCACCACGACTTCTACATACCTTGTTTGTTTATTATTATGAGGGGAAATACTAGAGTTATGGAATATGCCATTGAACATGTGCCTTCCTACATGATGCATATATCACTACCATTTTTAGGTTCATAATAAGGAAAAGGAAATAATTTTCCTATATATCCTTTTCATTGAATTTTCATAGGTTCCATACTCCAACTAGCCAAAGCTCAATGCTTGTGATCTTGCTGCGCATCTAATTTCCTTGTTTGTAGAGGCCGAATTATGTGCAGTGGAAGGATTTTTAGCATTTTTTTAGATACTTGAGTCGGATGAATTCCATTTGGATGACCTATTCTCTTATTTTTTATTGATGTTTTTGGCACATCCAAAAAATTTATAGTATTCAACATTATTGTTGGGGATGCATTCCTTTTTTTCCTTGCTTTTGTTACTGAGATGAAAGGCTTGAGCTTCGAGGAGGTTGATAAATTATGACAAGGGAGATAATATAGTGGCAGTATAGGAAAGGAAGGTTATTTTAAAAAAATCCTCGTGATGATCATCATACAACCTGAAGTATAAAATCAGTTGTTGAAATCTCTCGTGAGAGAGGGCAGTCAAATCAATTGTTGCAAATATGTGGATGGTGTTAGTGTCTTAACGTTTAGTGATTAAAAATACTCTTTTCACTTACTTGGTAGTGGTCCTAAGTCAACGTTTCATGTTTCAATTCAATTTTCAAATAATTTTTTTTTCACTGAATGTGTCTAGGTCTGAAACGCTACTCCCTTCACTCCATTCATGGTCATCATAATTTCAAAGGTCATGTCATCCATCAATCATCTAGTGTCTGAGGTCATTCACCACACCTTCATTTAGGTCATGGTATAGGTCTCTTTTGTTTCACCACCATAATTTCCAATCATGTCATGAAATCAAGGCAAATAAATTTCATTTTCATTATACAAATCACCTTCATTAGGAGTCAGTAAAGATAGGTAATAAAACAAAGGCAAATTGTGTTTTTTCAAGAAGTATGCTACAGGGTTGAAAGAGCTCCTCTCTCATGCTCACAACTCTCCACAGCCATCCAAGGGTAAAATAAGATTGCATGAAGGTTCAGAGACCTCCTAATCAATAATTGGATGCTTTTCACACCTCTTTCAAGTCGCATTCATCAACAAATGAGTGGTTTCCTTCACTAGGTCATCTCCACTACGTTTTTGGTGTTTTTCATCCTTGGATTGTTTAAGTTGATAAAACCATAATATAACCATCTGAAACATTCATAAAACCTTCATACACCATACCCTAACACTTCCTATCACTCACAACCCTCATTTCCATCAATTTAATTAAAACTCTAATTTTCACTACATTCTTGCAGAGAAAACTAGGAACTTCATGTGTTTTAAACTTTTGGGAACCTTCATCATACTCATTTCCATAAATTTCACTTAAATTCTATTGTTAACTCATCACCCTACCTCAATTTTTTGAGGATTTTTCCTTATATTATTTCTGCCTCATTTATGCTCCTAAAGCCATCCTACCACCATCCCTTATTTTCCTAATTATACACCTCCCCTACCCATTTCATCTCACTAGGGTTTTAATATTGTTGAAAAACACCATGGAGGGAGAAGTGAAATGCCCATAAGGGAGGTCATCATTCTAGGTTTGAGCCAACTCAGATCCATGGCATCATTTCTAGAGCTTTGTGATCATTTGCTAGGGTTTACATTGTACACAGGGACAATTTCCTTCAAAATCAGTTTATGAAGAAATGGAGATGAATTTGCCAAAATTAAAAGAGTTTTTTGTCATTCATATGCCAAAGAAAAAAAAATCCTTCCATTTATGCACAGGTGTTATGGTTTGAGAAAAATTCTCAAAATATTGTTGCTCCAGGTCATTTCCTGGAGTGCAGTGCTTGATGACCCCATTTTCATACAAGGGGTTTGGACAAGGGGTTTGCAGTGCTTGATGACCCCATTTTCATACTGTTATTTTTGGGGATGAAGGTATTCCACTGGAAATACGAATACAGACTGAAAAAATGCATCATCAAGTTGAGTTTGGAGTTGATGCACATTAGAGGTACAAGGAGGGTGAAGAAATAAACTTTTCCTTCATTGTTCAAATGGTCGAGTGGGAAATATGGGTGCTAACATGGAAAAATGAGGTTATTGACACTAAAATACAGTTATATCCTCAAGATGCAGTCATGAGACCACCTTTCCCTTCCCCTTACCATAAAATTGGTAGCCCACATATGGCTAAAATCTACAGCCCACCATGTGGCACAAATGATATTCTCCTTGTAATTGTGTTGGAAGATGATAAAGTGAGTATGATATTCTTAAAAACACCATATTATGATGTAGTTGCTTTGAAATATGCTTGTATTGAAATTAATTTTCTAATACTTTGATCCAAATCTTGGGGGGAGGCCCCCAAGGTCTAAAAAATTGACATGAATCTGACAATATCTGCAAAATTACAATGCCATAAAAAAAAGAGAACACACAACAAATAAAACCACAAAGAAACTTGTTTTATTAAAACAGAGAATAACTGTAGAAGCTACATTGTGGTGGAAAATCTGTCCTTTTACAAAATGCGACTTGTTACTTATAGCCTTTTTTTGTTACAATACCACAGGTAAATTCCATGGGTGGGTAAATACCATGGGTGGATCTCACTTACAATACCATGGGTAAATGAATACCATAGGTGGATGCCACTTACAATATCATGGGTGGATAAATACCATGGGTGGATGAATACCATGGGTCGATGCCATTTACAATACCATGGGTAAATTCCATGGGTGGATAGATAACATGGGTGGATGCCATTTTCCATTCGGATCATTCCTCCCTCCTTAAGAAGCAATGGTCCCCATTGCGTGAAGTTCCCTCCTGAGAGCCTTTGTTGAATATGAAGAGCCACTGAAGAGAAGGCTTTTGTGTGGTTAACCCATAACTGTGATGAACGAAGATCCGAGGATAGAAATACCCTGTAATGCTTGTGGCCAACTGTGATATTGACAGTGTGCGGCCTTGAAAATGGACTTCGATGAAGTGTGGGTTTTTGGATGACCCCAAACCATGAAAAATGAAGATCTGAGGATATAGATAACCTATAATTCTTGTGACCAATTGTGATACTAAAAGTGTGCGGCCTAGCAAATGGACTTCGATGAGAAGGATTTTGTGCGGTTGACCCATAACCATGATGTTGATTGTTGATGAAGTAGTAGGTGTCTACATAGCTTGGGGTGGGAGGGCACATCTCCAAATAACTCAAACCAAACAATCCTATGCTGAAATTGATGAATGTGAAGCAGGTGTCTAGTAAAGCGGGGTGGGAGGGCACGTGTCAAAAGGGAACCCGCTCCGAATGTTGCTCCAGATTTAAAATGAGCATAACTCGATCAATATAACTCAAAATATTTATTATAACCTATTTTTGGAAATGGAATGATCATTTTTCATCTTCTCATGTGTTTGAAATCGCTATTTGGAGACTCTAGACTCTCATATTCGCGCTGGAACTCTCTCATCATCACAAAATTTCTGAAAAATAGCTTATTTTAAATTAGCGATAACTCCCTTGTCTAAACTCCGATTCAACTGATTTTTTTTTTTTTTGAAATCAGGTGATTTTTCAAGGGAAGCTCAAATTTGTAAAAATTTATCTGAAATTCCACACTGAAAACTACAAGAAATGACATGAGAGTCATCGTCCATGAATTGTCGTCAGAAAAATTGCTGCAACATTGCTGATTTTGAATCAGCGATATCTCCCTCATCAGAACTCCAATTTGGATGATGTTTTTTTTGAATTTGGGTATTGTTTCACAATGAATTCAGATATAGTCTTTGGTTTTGTAAAATTTTCACCAAAATTTTCATATTTGATTTGCAAATTCGTTGCCCAAAAAATTCATGGAGTTTGCTGAATATTGTTGCAAAACATTGAAACTGAAATATGCTTCAAACCCTCATTCCCATAGATTTGTAACCTGAATATGATACCACTAATCCATATCTTGGGGGGAGGCCCCCAAGATCTAAAAAATTGAAATGAATCTGACAATATCTACAAAATTACAATGCCAGAAAAAAAGAGAGAACACGCAACAAATAAAACCACAAAGAAACTTGTTTTATTAAAACATAGAATAACTGTAGAAGCTACATTTTGGTGGATAATATATCCTTTTAAAAAATGCGGCTTGTTACTTATAGCATTTTTTTGTTACAATACCAAGGCAAATTCCATGGGTGGATAAATACCATGGGTGGATCTCACTTACAATACCATGGGTGAATGAATACCATAGGTGGATGCCACTTGAAATACCATGGGTGAATCAATACCATGGGTGGATGAATACCATGGGTCGATGCCATTTACAATACCATGGGTAAATTCCAAGGGTGGATGGATAACATGGATGGATGAATACCATGGGTGGATGCCATTTTCCATTCGGATCATTCTTCTTTCTTTAAGAAGCAATGGTCCCCATTACGTGAAGTTCCCTCCTGAGAAACCTTTGTTGAATATGAAGAGCCACTTAAGAGAAGGTTTTTGTGTGGTTAACCCATAACTGTGATGAACGAAGATCCGAGGATAGAGATTCCCTATAATGCTTGTGACTAACTATGATATTGACATTGTGAAACCTAGCAAATGGACTTCGATGAAGTGTGGGTTTGTGGATGACCCAGAACCATGAAAAATGAAGATCTGATGATAGAGATACCCTGTAATTCTTGTGACTAACTGTGATACTAACAGTGTGCGGCCTAGAAAATGGACTTCGATGAGAAGGATTTTGTGTGGTTGAACCATAACCATGATGCTGATTGTTGATGAAGTAGTAGGTGCCTACATAGCTTGGGGTGGGAGGGTACGTCTCCAAATAACTCAAGCCGAACACTGCTATGCTGAAACTGATAAATTTGAAGCAAGTGCCTACTAAAGCAGGGTGGGAGGGCACATCTCAAAAGGGAACCCGCTCTGAATGCTGCTCTAGATTTAAAATGAGCATAACTCCGTCAATATAACTTAGAATATTTATTATAACCTATTTTTGGAAATTGAATGATCATTTTGCATCTTCTTATGTGTTTGAAATCGCTATCTGGAGACTCTAGACTCTCTGATTCACACTGGAACTCTTCCACCATCACAAAATTTCTAAAAAAAATTGCTAATTTTAAATTAGCGATAACTCCCTCGTCTGGACTCCGATTCGACCAATTTTGTTTTTGAAATTAGGTGATTTTTCAAGGGGAGCTCAGATCTGTAAACATTTATCTGAAATTTCGCACTGAAAACTACAAGAAATGACAGGATAGCTGTATTCCATGAATTTTCGTCAAAACAATTCTTGCAACATTATTTATTTTGAATCAACGATATCTCCCTCATCAGAACTCCAATTCGGCTGATTTTTTTTTGAATTTGGGTATTTCTTCACAAGGAATTTAGATCTGGTCTTTTGTTTTGTAAAATTTTCACCAAAAGTTTTAGATCTGATCTGCAAACTCGCCACCCAAAAAATTCATGGAGTTTGTTGAATATTGCTATAAAACATTGACACTGAAATATGTTTCAAACCCTCATTGCCTTGGATTCGTAACATGAATTTGATAGCACTAATCAAGATCTTGGGGGGAGGCCCTCAATATCTAAAAAATTGAAATGAATATGACAATATCTGCAAAATTACAATGCCAGAAAAAAAAAGAGAACACACAAAAAATAAAACCACAAAGAAACTTGGTTTATTAAAACAAAGAATAACTGTAGAAGCTACATTGTGGTGGACAATCTGTCCTTTTACAAAATGTGGCCTGTTACTTATAGCATTTTTTTGTTACAATACCAAAGGTAAATTCCATGGGTGGATCTCACTTACAATACCATGAGTGAATGAATACCATAGGTGGATGCCACCTACAATACTATGTGTGAATAAATACCATGGGTGGATGAATACCATGGGTCGATGCCATTTGCAATACCATGGGTAAATTCCAAGGGTGGATGGAAGTTAGGTCCTTATATTACTATTATAGTCCCTTATTGTTGTTAGTGTAACCCCCTTATTGTTATTGTTGTACCCATGTAACCCCCATATTTTTATTATTGTGCCCTTAAATTATTATTGTTAGGTCGGCTAGGATTACATTGTGGCCCCACTAGGATTACATTGTGGTCCCATTGACTCCTATATATAGAAAGGATGTTTTTTCATTTGTATCATCCAAGAATTGTTCATTTCTGTAATTTATTGGAGGTTGTCCCCTTGAAGTGGCTTATTTCTAAGGAATTGATATCTCTTTTCTTCTCTTTTTGGAGTTGGTTTCACAACATTTGATATTAGAGATTTGGATTCTAGGGTTTTTCTGCACCAAACAGGTCATCGTGGAATTTTCGCTATAACGTTTTTCCTATGAAGGTTCAGAAGCTGAAATTTTTAGAGCACAAAGCTGAAATTCTGAGGAACATTGTCGCAAAATTTCAAAGCTTGGATCGCAATATTTTTAGAGATATGATCAATGGAAGTTAGGTCTTTTTCAGGATCCCAAATTTCATCTCAAAGAGGTGATCATGGGAAAATCTTCATAACTCTCTCTCTGAGAATCAGATTGGAATTATGTAAAAATTGGCGGGAACAAAATGGACTGTAGTTTCATGTCTATCAATTTTAGAGCCAAAGGAGAAAACAGTGACATGTGGAAAGTCGTACAAGTTTTCTCTACTAAACCAGTCCATAATTAGGTCATTGTGGGAGATTGGACATAACTTTGACTTGAAGAATCCAAATTAGGTCAGACCTATGGCATTCGAAATATGATTATGAGGGCTACTGCAGGGCCAAATTACAGATATTGAAGATATGAAATCACTGAGATAATTCAGTTTCAATATCGAGCTCCTCAAAATCAAGAAAAATATTTGTATTTTTTTTTTAATTACATAAGTCTCATTTGAAAAAAAATAGTTTGAATTTATTCCAAGGGAATATTGAAGAATAGATATCAGCATTGGGTTCTAAAATTACCCCTAAAAATAATTCAACACCAATTAAGCCTTCAGAAGGCTCTACTATGACTCATGAAGATGAAGAAACACAACATGAGATATCAAAATTACAAGAGCAAGTGTACCAAATTTCACTATCGCAAAGAGCAAAAAAAAATGAAATGGAAGTTTTGAAGAAAGGTGTGGAAACTAAGATACATGGTTTGAAGAAAGGCGTGGAAGCTATGATGAATGATTTGGAAGCTAATATTGATGCCATGGAAGTGGGCATGGAAGCTAAGATGGATGGAATGGAAGCTAAGATGGATGACATGGAAGCTAAGATCAATGAAAACATGAAAGACAACATCGAAAACATGAAGAATTATTTGGAAAAGTTGATACAAGAAGTGTTTCCTAATGTCAAAAAGATAGTAGAGGAAACTCATGATGAGAATAAAATACATGTTAATCGTGATTTCATAAACTCTAAAATTGGATTGAAGAACCACCATATTCCAAAGATGGATATGAGGAATTTTGATGGCAAGGATCCCGTAACATGGATACTACAAATGGAGAAATTTTTTGATCTCAATAATGTGAAAAACACACAAAAGGTACGCATTGCAACTTTACATTTAGAAAAAAAATACATTTGTATGGTATCGATAACTTTGCGCCCATAATTTTTTTTTCACTTAGTCAATTTTTACGGAGGAAATGATAGCACATTATGAGGATACAAAGAGCAACACCTTCTTTAGCCAATTGATAAATATCAAACAAAAGGGTTCAATGGCGTAGCACATTGAGGACTTCCAAAAATTGAATATAAGGGTAACTGATATTCCATAGGAACACAGGATTGATGTCTTCATAGGGACTTTAAAGGATAGCATCCAACATGAAGTTCGCATTTGGGAACCTGATTCATTGGACAAGGCATTCAGGTTGGCAAGAAAAATTGAATGTAAAATTATGGTGACAAGGAAGCCTACCACTCACATCTATAAAGATGGAAGTGTTGCTACTCCTAAACTTCAACAACCTACGAGGTTGACACCACAACAATTAGAAGAAAAAAGAGCAAAAGGGCTTTGCTACAGTTGTGATAGAAAATACACTAAAGATCATAAGTGCACTGAGAAGAAATTATTTTACATAGATTGTGAAGAGGAAGAAGAAAATTAAGAAGAAACTTCAAAAGTAGAGGATCTACACTAGGAAGAAACCCTAGAAGAAGAAGAAATGAGCCTCGCCATATCATGTAATGCATTGGTAGGAATTACCACTCCTCAAAATATCAATATTGAAGGACATATCAAGAAGAAAAAGGTAATAGTGTTGACTGATTTGGGTAGTACCCATAATTTTATTCATTGTAAGGTAGCCAAGGAATTGAATTGTTTCCTATACCCAGCACCAGAATGTCAAGTGATGGTTGCAAATGGAGGAACTACAAATTTCTCTAGAAAATGCCATAATATCAAGCTAACCATGGGGGAATATGTATTGAATATTCCAATGCTTTCCATTCCTATGGGAGGTGCTGATGTTGTACTAGGAGTACAATGGTTACAATCTTTGGGGACGATAGCTTTTAATTTTCAAGAACTTTTCTTGAAATTTTTTTCAGAAGGAAAGAAAGTCAAATTATGGGGTATTGCGGGGAAGCCAAGAAGGATAATAATCTATAATATCATGACAAAGCTTCTAAAGAAAGAACAACGAGGTGTAATTTCACAATTATGCTCACTATAACTTCCAACATCAAAATCATCTATTTCTACAGATCTCCAACAAGTCTTGGACAATCATTCCAAGGTGTTTGAAACTCCCAAAGGACTCCCACCAAAGGACTCCCACCTACTCATGATCATGATCATGCTATTCATTTGATTCCAGGAAGTGTTCCTCCAAACATCAGGCCTTATAGATATCCTTATGTCCAAAAGAGGGAAATTGAACATATGATTGCATAAATGTTAGAGGATGGTATAATTCAACTTAGTCTAAGTTCTTTCTTTGCTCCAGTAGTATTGGTGCACAAGAAGGATGGATCATGGCACATGTGTCCGGATTATAGGGAGCTCAATAAGCTCACAATTAAAGATAAATTTCCCATTTCTGTGATTGATGAATTATTGGATGAATTACATGGAGCAATTTGTTGAATAATGAAGATTTATCCACCAAGATTATCCTGATCACATATCAATTCGAATTCATATGCAACACATAATATCTTCCACTCAGATCATCACACATGTGGAAATAAAACAAGCAGTATGCGATCAAAATATCATCAAAACATCACACACATTACACAGTATGTATGGGGAAAGCTTATAGCTGAAAACCCCCAGCTATAGTATATTATAATGGAGATAACATGTAACAGTACATAGCACAATACTCCTCACAAGTAATCAGTACTATCTCATTAAGGTACACACAAACTAGCTTGGTTTTGAACAAGTCACAGGTTCAAAACTCATCCACTAATTGCCTGCCTCTATTGCGCAATCAAGGTTGGTCTAATGAGAGATCCAAGGTTCAAATCTCCTTGGCTTGAAAGCGCAATCCTCATGGGAAATTTCCTCCAAGTGTGGTGAAAATCTCATGCACAACTAAAATCGCAACTGATAGCTATCTCAACCCTTTCATTTACCTCTTTCACTGGTCTCCACTGAACTTTCCATGCACTGTAGTGAACTGATGTGTTCTTGAGTTGAATAAAGAGTTAATAATTAGTGAATTAAATAATATTTAATTCACTCCACTCATTACTAGTTGATTAGCTAGTTAAACTAATCTCAACTAGTTCAACTAAGTTAAACCGAACACAACTCCACCAACTGCCTCATCAATCAAACTTCTACCACTCAAGTCTCAATTGTAACTAACCATGCATGAGCTCACCAAACCCCTAGGAATAGCGTAATTCCTCTCGTTTCGATGCATGAGCCACTTCCACATTCGTAGCTCGAACCGAAGTGCTCCAAGAGAGTAAACTGAAGTTTAGAGTCCAAATATTATTAAGGGTAAATAATATTTGACTTCCCTATTTTTAGGATAGGCAGTCTAAAAATAGACTTCGACCTAAATGTCTAATAATAGATGTCCATCTATTTTTACCAACATGACCAATACTCCAATAATGCTATAACGTAACTCCTAGACCAATTTCCATATGTCTAAAAATAGACATAGTCTAAAAATAGACATAGTCTAAAAATAGACTTTGCGCCTCAAAAATAGCCCCGGCGGCCCACTTAGTAAGGCTACTCATCACCAAGCTCCATCATCTTGTCATATTTTCAACACTTCCTCCCTCTCGCAAGATATGGATTATCCGCAACCCCTATCCTCATTTCTCTCGTGGAATTCGAACTTGTTCTTGGTGAGCGCTTCGTCAAGATGTCAGATCCTCGATCCTCCGTGGGAATATATGAAAGCATCATGATTCTCCGCTGAACACAATCTCTGATATGATGGTACCTGATGTCGATGTGTTTGGACCTATCATGAAATATTGGATTAGCCGAGAGTTTAATGCAACTCTGGTTATCACATTAGATCACTGTAGGCTCCAAATGCAACCTGAACAATCCTGCGAGGATCTTCCTCATCCAAATAGCCTCGCATGCAGCCAAGCTAGCTGCCATGTACTCGGCCTCGGCTGAACTGAGTGCCACACGGATCTCTACTTCCCCGTTGTACCGTGGAAACTGTATTGCCGACTCAATGCTGAAAATCTCCGTATGTGCTCTTTCGGTCCATTGGGCTCCCCCGCCCTAACCGTACACAGTTTAAAGCTTCGCTCCATCCTCCTGTCTGTACCATAGACCATATCCCGATGTGCCACTAAGATAATGCAATACATGCTTGCCTGCCTTCCAGAAGAGCTTGGTAGGCTTAACCATAGCTTGCGAAAGCTATTTAACAGCATAGCATATATCGGGTCATGTATTGACTAGATACATAAGCAACCCCACCAATTGTCGATAGACAGTGGCATCCACTACCTCCGCTGAAGTAGCATCCTCCTTCCTCCAACCACCAGGAAGAGGAGTGTCAACAGGCTTGCAGCCTTGCATGTTGAACCTCTCCAAAATCTCCCGGGCATACTTGCCCTGAGAAACAAACAGTCCTCTGTTGCGCTGCCAAATCTCCAATCCCAGGAAATAATGAAGGATGCCCAAGTCCTTCATCTCAAACTCTTGTGCAAGATCCTCCTTGCATGAAAGTATCACCCGCTCATCACCCGTCAAAATCAGATCATCTACATACGCACAATGATCGTTAGCCTTCCCTCCACCACATAACTAACCAAAGTTAGATCCGCCCACTCTTGGAAAATCCAAGCCCTATGAAATAACTATCAATTGCAGCCAAGCACAGGTGCTTGCTTCAAATTTCGTACAAGGTTTCCTGAGTCGGGCATGCGACTAACGCTGAAGATCTCGAAACCTTCAGGCTGCTCTATGTACACCTCCTCCTCAATGACTCCATTGAGGAACACAGTCTTCACATCCATCTGATGGATGTGCCATCCCATCTGCACTGAGAGAGCTAGGATCGTCTGTATGGAAGAGTACCTTGCGACAGGTGCAAAGGTCTCCTCATAATCGATCCCCTCGATTTGTGAGAATCCACGGGCAAAAAATATTGCCTTGTACTTCTCCACACTCCCATCAGCCGCCTGCTTCACTTTGTAGATCCATCACGAACCCACCACTGATTTCCCTTCCGGTCTTGGGACAATCTCCCATGCACTGTTTCTGACGATCGAATCATATTCTTCGATCATGGCATCTACCCATGCGTGTTCCTCCACAGCTTCCTCAAAAGAGGATGGCTCCATCACGACACATTGACTCATAAGAGCCATGTATCCAGTGTACCGATCCGGTGACTGTCTCTGTCTGCGCTGTGCTGTAGGTGGTCCTACAACCTTCTCTACATCTCTAGCCAGTCGCTCAGCTTCTGTAGTGTGCTTGTGCCCTCTGATGGTTGGCGCTGCATGAGTGGTCTCTTCCACCTCATGAACTTCCTCTTGTGGCTGATCCACATCCGAGCTCCTCCTTAGGAACTAATGGGCCTCCTCATCCGCATGCAAGTGTGGCTCCCTCTCAAGCAAACATCGCATGGCTTTCTCCTCCCGGAACTTGATATCTGGCTCACAAACAGTCTTGCGACCGTCCGGAAAATACACTCGATAGTTGTGAGGTATCGCGGTACCCCACAAATATCCCAACCTCTGCGGTCGGCTCCAGCTTCTTCCCGGCATCCTTCGTCACATGAATGTAAACAGGTGAACCAAAAATCCTCAAATGGGAAATATCAGGCCTCTTACCAGAAAACGCCTCCTCGGGTGTACTCATGCCAAGTATCCTGTGAGGACAACGGTTCTGCACATATACTGCAGTATTGCATGCCTCCGCCCACAAGTGAATGGGTAGGCCCTGATCATGCAACATCACCCGTGCAGCACCCACAATCATTCTGTTCTTCCGCTCGCCCACCCCGTCTGGGTCGGGTTATGGGGTGCATGAGCTCTCTCCGAATACCCTTCAAGGCTACAAAAGTATTTGAATTCAACGAGATGAATTCACCACCATTGTCGCCTCCTAAGAGCCTTCACATGCTTCCCCGATTCCTTCTCTACCAGCGCCTTAAATTCACAGAACTTAGAAAATGTCTCGCTCTTCTTCTGCATGAAGAAGATCCAGCACTTCCGAGAGAAATCATCAACAAAGATCACATAGTACTTGTGCTTTGTTGTCGAAGCTACAGAGAAGGGACCACACACGTCTGTGTGAACTCTCTCAAGGATCCTCATGGCACGACTATCCTTCTCGTGAAAGGTGGCTTTCACATACTTCCCTAAGGTACACCCCTTGCACTGATCTGACTGCGCAAGAGTGCCCTTAGGAAGCCCAGTAGAAATTTGCTGCAGTATCTTCAAAGCTCCGTGGTGAAGGTGACCCAATCTCTTGTGCCACAGTTCGCCCTCATCATCCTGGCTCACCATTTCTCCCACCTTGCATGCCATTGTTGGACATCCACCTACTTGCAACTGATAAAGGTTCTTGACTCGAACCCCTATCTTCCGGGTCTCACCAGTAGTCTTACTGCACAGGAAAGCTTTTCCTTCGCTGAAGACCACATCATACCCCTTGTCTTCCAACATTGCCACAGAGATCAAGTTTTTCATCAATCCTGGAACATGCAAAACTTCCTTCAATATGAAAGGTTTACCAAACTCCCTCTCAAAGGAAATGGTACCGATACCAATCGCACTGTATCTACCATCATCGCCCATCTCGATGTGCACACCCAGATCTTTGTCCTCCAAATCTGAAAACAAATCTCGATCTCCCGTCATGTGGAATGACGCACCACTGTCCAAGAACCACACTGATCCCGCCACACTTGAAACCAAGCATGCGATCAGTGAAAATTCAAGCTCGAACTGCGAGGCCAAAGGCTCTCCATCTGCAGATCTTCCCGCTTGCTTGTTTTTCTTCTTATTCGGACAATTTGTGGCATAATGTCCGTGATCATGGCAGTGAAAGCACTTGACCTTGGACATGTCTTTCTTCTTGCCCTTAGCACCAGACTGAGAAGCCTTCTTGCTCTTCCCCTTCTTTGCTTTGGCAGCCAAAGCGCAATTTTCTTCATCAGGTACCTTTGATGAAGATCCATCTCGAGTAGTCCTCCTTATCTCCTCCTGCATGAGATCTGCCCAAAGGCGCTCCCATCCCAGCAGCTTCTCCTGACCATTGACACTATCTTGATATGAGTGCCAAGCCTTCGGAAGACCAAGGAGATCCAGGTCGACCATGTCCTCGTCTTCGACAATCACCCCCACACTTCCCAGCTCATCTCTACATTGAGTGAACTTCGTGAGGTATTTGGCGATATTGTCGCCTTTCTCCATCTTGATGTTCCTGAGCTTATCTTTGAGCACCAGCTTCCTTTGGTTGCTCTTACTCTGGAATAGATCCGTCAAGGCTTTCCACATTAAATATGGAGTAGCCTTTCCATGCAGGCTGGATACAATATGATCCTTGACGCCCTCCAACAGGATCCTTCGACATTTTGCCATCTTCTTTTGCCAAGCTTCGACTTCAGCAGGATCAGTGGGCTTTTGGACATCCGTATCTACGAACTCCTTCAGTCCATTATCTTCTAATATTGCCTGCATGCGATCCTTCCATGAAACATAATTCGAACTGCCTTCAAGAGCATATTCGAGTCACAAACCGTTGAAAGACATTTTCAACTTCGACACCAAGAAAACAAAATTGTTGCAAAAATTCGAATTCCAACTCAAAGCTCAACCGCTCTTGATCTGTGAGAACAAATTATTTCTAGCACAGAAATCGACTGTAGGGGCATTTACGGGATGTATCACCTTTCAAAGGAAAGGATGGATCCAGAGGCTACCTAGCCCGCATGCAGACTCTGTCTACCGAAATAAGTTTGTAATCACTGTGATGATCAATCTCTGCTCTGATAATTAATCTAGCTCCGATACCATGTAGAAATTTGCTGAATAATGAAGATTTATCCACCGAGATTATCCCGATCACATACTAATTCGAATTCATATGCAACACATAATCTCTTCTACTCAGATCATCACACATGCGGAAATAAAAAAGCGGTATGCGATCAAAAGATCATGAAAACATCACACTGATTACACAGTATGTATGGGGAAAGCTTATAGCTGAAAACCCCTCAGCTATTTTGTATATTAAGATGGAAGAGAACATGTAACAATCTCAGTACAATACTCCTCACAAGTACTCAATACTGTCTCATGAAGTTACACACAAACTAGCTTGGTTTTGAACAAGTCACAGGTTCAAAACTCATCCACTAATTGCTTGCCTCTATTGCGCAATCAACGCTGGTCTAATGATAGATCCAAGTTTGAATCTCACTAGCTCCAACTGCGCAATTCTCATTGGTAATTTCCTCCAAGTGTGGTGCAAATATCATGCACAACTAATGTCACAATTGATAGCTATCTCAACCCTTTCATCTACCTCTTTCACTTGTCGCCACTGAACTGTCCATGCACTGAGTTAAATTGATGTGTTCTTTAGTTGAATAATGAGTTAATAATTAGTGAATTAAATAATATTTAATTCACTCCACTCATTACTAGTTGATTAGCTAGTTAAACTAATCAACTAGTTCAACTAAGTTAAACCGAACACAACTCCATCAACTGTCTCATCAACTCCACCAAACTCTGCCATTGGAGTTATAACTGAATTCAACCATGCATTAGCTCAACCAAACCCTAGGAATAGCGTAATTCCTTTGTCAGCTGCATGGGCCACATCTGTAGCTCAAACTGAAGTGCTGCAAGAGGATAAGATAAAGTTTGTAGTCCAAATATTATTAAGGGCTAATAATATTTGACTGTTCTATTTTTAGATAGGCAGTCTAAAAATAGACTTCGACCTGTATGTCTAAAAATAGATGTCCATATATTTTTACCAACTTGACCAATACTCCAAGAATAGCATACCGCAACTCCTGATACCATGCTCCATATGTCTAAAAATAGACATAGTCTAAAAATAGACTTTAAGGCCAAAAATAGCTGCGCCCACTTAGTGAAGGTGACTTCATTTCACTAAGCTCCCATCATCTGTCGCATTTTCTCAACAATTACATGGAGCAATTTATTTTACCAAGTTGGATCTTCGTTCAGGATATCATCAAATTAGAATGAAGACTGAAGATATGCTGAAAACAACATTTCAAGCTCATGAGGGTCATTATGAATTTTTGGTCATGCCCTTTGGCCTTACCAATGCACCTTCTACATTTCAAGGGCTGATGAATTCCATTTTCAAACCCTTCCTTAGAAAATTTGTGCTAGTATTTTTGATGATATACTAATCTACAACAGGTCTTGGAAGGATCATGTTAAACATGTTGACAGGGTGCTAAAACCATTGCAGGAGAAACAATTATATGAAAAATCATTCAAATGTTTCTTTGGAGTACACGAGGTGGAATATCTGGGTCATATTGTATCTCACGAGGGTGTTAACGGAGACCCTAAAAAAATTAAAGCCACTAAGTAATGGAAAGTCCCCACAACCATAAAGCGCTTGCGCCGATTTCTTTATTAATAGGTATTATCGCAAGTTTGTTAAGAATTATGGTTTCACTGCAAAGACTTAACAACATTATTTAATAAATATGCATTTTCATGACTCCTTGAAGTAATTAAGGCCTTTGAACATCTTAAAAGGCAATGTGCCTAGCACCTTAGTCTTAGCTTATGCCAAACTTCACAAAAACCTTTATTGTGGAATGTGATGCCTCAGGAAATGGAATTGGTGTTGTTTTAATGCAAGAAAGAAGACCCATTGCTTTTGAAAGTCATTCAATCAAAGGAAAGTATTTACAAAAGGCTATTTATGAGAAGGAAATGTTGGCAATACTACATACACTAAAGAAATGGAGACCTTACCTAATGGGAAGGCACTTCAAGGTAAAAACTGATCATGATAGCCTTAAACACTTTTTGGAACAAAGAATATCTTCGGAAGAGCAACAAAAATGGGTCACAAAGATGTTGGGTTATGAATTTGAAATCATCTACAAAAAAGGGAAGCTAAATGTCGCGCAAAGATGCACCTCAAGAAAGGATAAAGAGGTGGAAGGAATTGCTTGTGTCATTTCAATTATTCAACTAGATTTGGATAACCAAAAGCAAGGGATGAACAAAGAAGGACGAAGAAGTGTGGACTCCCTCATTCAAAAGCTGCGAGAAGATTCTAGTACATCTAATGCATTTAGTTGAAAAAATGATTCCTTATGGTACAAAGATCGCTTATATATTTGCAAGAATTCCTAGCTAAAACAAAAGATTCTTTTGGAATTGCACACTTCTCCTTTAGGAGGACACTCGGTATTTTTAAAAACTTACCACAGGGTGAAGAAAGAATTTTTTGGGATGGCCTTAAATCTAATAATCAAAATTTTGTGGCAGAATGTTTGGTTTGCCAACAAAATAAAGTGGAGACAATTAAGACCCTGAGTTTACCTAAGTCTGAAGGAAGGAGTTTCATCATGGTGGTAGTTGATAGACATACAAAGTATGCACAATTTTGTGCATTATCTCATCCATTTAAAGCAACTACAGTTGCTACTGCATTTATGGAAGCAATTCAAAAGCTACATGGAAACCCGAAGATTATTGTAAATGACAGAGATCCCATTTTTACAGGAAATTTTTGGACGGAATTATTTTCTTGTTTGGGTACTCAACTAGATCATATCTCATCTTATCATCCTCAATCCGATGGTAAAACAGATATAGTGATAAATGTTTGGAAGGATATCTTCATTTTTTTGTATCTGATAATAAAGCACAATGGGTCAAGTGGTTAACTCTTGCTGAATGGTGGTATAACACTTCCTTCCATACTACAGCAAAAATGACCCCATTTATGGCACTTTATGGATATCATCCACCATCCATCACATCTTCTTTAAGGGAAAATTCTAGGGTTCAAGTAGTGGAGGATCATATCGAGCATCAACAAGAATTTCACCAACTCTTAAAGGATAACCTAAATTTGGTACAAAATCGAATGAAACAACAGGCAAATCAACATCGTAGTGAGAGAAGTTTTGATGTGGGAGACTGGGTATTTTTACGGCTACAATTATACAAACAAATGTCCCTCAATCAAGCTAAGAAGGATAATAAAATATCACCAAAGTAATATGCTCCTTACAAGGTTTTGCAAAATATTGGTACTATAGCATGCAAATTGGAGCTCTCGCTTTGCACGAGTTTCCAGAACTTGATGAGGAAGAAAAAATCATATTGGAACCTGAAGCGGTCACGGAAACAAGAACTCGACAACTATGGAATCGATTAATTTTAGAGTATCTCATCAAATGGAAGAACTTACCCACGGAAGATTCTACATGGGAGGATGAGAATTTTATACAAAATCACCCAGAGCTACTCAAGCGTTGAGGACAACACATTTTTGAAGGAGAGGAGTGTTGAGCCTTAGAATTGCCTTTTCTTTTACAAACCTTCACTTCATTTCATCATTATTTTATCACTTCATAAGCCTAAAATCAATGAAGAATGATTAGGATTGCTTAAAGGTTACATGAAATTGATTAACATATTGTATTTTCATGATTTTTGCTATTTTAACAATTTTCTGCAAAATAGCTACAGAATACAGGCATTCCGTAGCTGACCGGCGATTCTGCAGCTGTTTTACAGTTTGAGTATGTTCCAGGTGTCCTCTCAAGAAAAACCGCATATGGGCATATTCCACGTCATGTCTACATGGTTTGTTGCTCACCATGAAGGAAGAAACGAATTCTGTGTATGGTTTTGATACGTGGGAACATATTTAAGGAAGCAGACTTCTAGTAGGACTGTCTCAGTCCAGATGTCCTTTTCCTTGTCACACAGCCACTTCAAGAGTCCTAATGTGATTCCGATAAGGAAAGACAATGATCCTGAATTGTTGCAAGTCTTGTTATGTGCATTTGTTATATAAACACTTGGGAAACCGAGAGCTAGATTAGATTTTATTCCAGATTTTGCTTAGACTCTGTGCTACATTTCTGAAGACGCAGATTGCTCTGTTCAAGTTATTTCACTTTTAATGAAGCAAACAGTGTTGTTTTGAAAGCGTTGATTTGATTTGGAGTTAGATTCCGTCAGGTGGTAGAGGGCCCCTGCCTCTTGCACGGATTTATTTGCATAATTTAGATAAGTATTCTAGCTGCCTTTACGTTTTAAAGTTGAATTTGTCGTTGTTTTCATTAGCTACTGTGGTTATACTCATTCTAACTCTTCCACAAGAAGAAGCTCTTCCAAAAGATTATAATGATGAATGGGAAATGGCTATAGTATTGTAGGATTTAATTGTAGCCTCTTTTATTCATCATCACAGTGATACTTATGCTAAGTACTCTTCCAAAAGAAGAAACTCTTCCAATAAATCCTTATACTGTCTTAAGCATGATTGTGATCTTGAATGTTTTAGTTGTGTGTTTTCACTAAGTACCATAGTTGTTCTTGCTCTTAAACGCTTGTCCAACATATCATAATGACGAGTAGGAGATGGCTATGATATCTTAGTTTTTCATTGCTTTCAGTTTTCATGTTTGCACTTGCACTCAATTACACAGTCAGGATTGTTCTAAAAACTCTTCCACAAGAAGGAACTCTTCCAAAATACTGATCATGATGGACAAACAGACTGTATAATTCCATAGGATAATGCATGACAGCTTAGTTAGGATACTCCGGAGTTTAATTGCACTTAACTCATGCTCAGTTGTTCTATTTTGAGTTTGATAATGACTTGTAGTTTAGCACTGTTTTAGATTAGTGACATCTTAAAGTTCAGCTTTAGTTCAACTCACTGCATTTGCACTTCACATTCAGATTGTCATCCACTGCACATTAGATTACTTCAGTTGTTAAGATTAAAAAAACAGCCTTCATTATTTACAAACCTCTTCTTGTTCTAAAATCCATAATTGATTCATAACTACATGAACAGAAGATAATATCATTTTAAGGCCTGAAGTACCTCTGCAATTTCATTATCATAAATAGAGCCATCCTTCAAAAGACTACTTTGAAAAGAAAATCAATAACTTTTGAGTAAGGTTTTGTGACATTTCACTAAGTTGCAGAATAGAGTTAGGAACTAATCCTAGGATAGAAGATCTTATGATGGTATCAATGTTTTTCTCCAATTGTGCTTCAAATCTCTAATCAAGGACAAAATATTGCATCATTATAAGCCAGTTGTTTGATTGTTTAGATAGGAAAATTTTCATACTTAATTGATCATTTCTCAAGTTGAGTTTATGTTTTGAATCATTTCATTAGAAGTCATTATCAAGCTTTAGTTCTGCTTAGTCATAATTTAGATTTGATTCTGTTTCAGTGTTTCCAATTGTATCTACCATTTGTCATCAACCAATTAAGTTTCACTCTGTTTTCAATCATTAGGTCCTTTCCATTATCTTTCTAGTCATTTTCCTTGTGAACATAAAACCACCAAAAGACCAAAAACATCACAAAACACTACACACAATGAAGTAGGAAGAGGTTACTTAGGCACATATGGTGCACTTCACTTCAGCAGTTTACTGACCCTGGTTGACAATAAATGAGTTCAATTTAGGAGACTAGATTGAGACCAAACAAGGAGCATGTTAGGTTTTTATATTACTAGTATAGTCCCTTATTTTTATTAGTGTAACCCCCTTATTGTTATTGTTGTAACCCTGTAACCCCCATATTGTTATTATTGCGCCCTTCAAATATTATTGTTAGGTCGGCTAGGATTACATTGTGGCCCCATGGACTCCTATATATAGAAAGGAGGTTTTGTCATTTGTATCATCTAAGAATTGTTCATTCATGTAATGTATTGGAGGTTGTCTCCTCGAAGTGGCTTATTTCTAAGGTGTTGATATCTCTTTTCTTCTTTTTTTGGAACTGGTTTCACAACAATGGATAACATGGGTGGATGCCATATTCCATTTGAATCATTCCTCCCTCCTTAAGAAGAAATGGTCCCCATTGTGTGAAGTTACCTCCTGAGAAGCCTTTGTTGAATATGAAGAGCCACTAAAGAGAAGGTTTTTGTGTGGTTAACCCATAACTATGATGAACAAAGATCTAAGGATAGAGATACCCTGTAATGCTTGTGAACAACTGTGATATTGACAATGTGTGGCCTAGAAAATGGACTTCTATGAAGTGTGGGTTTGTGGATGAACTAGAACCATGAAAAATGAAGATTTGAGGATAGAGATACCTTGTAATTCTTGTGACCAACTGTGATACTAACATTGTGCGGCCTAGAAAATGGACTTCGATGAGAAGGATTTTGTGCGGTTGACCCATAACCATGATGCTGATGGTTGATGAAGTAGTAGGTGCCTAAATAGCTTCAAGTGGGAGGGCACATCTCCAAATAACTCAGGCCGAACACTGCTATGTAGAAACTGATGAATGTGAAGCAGGTGCCTAATAAAGTGAGGTGGGAGGGTACGTCTCAAAAGGGAACTCGCTCCGAATGCTGCTCCAGATTTTAAATGAGCATAACTTGGTCAATATAACTCAGAATATTTATTATAACCTATTTTTTGGAAATATAATGATCATTATTCATCTTCTCATGTGTTTGAAATCACTATCTGGAGACTCTAGACTCTCACATTCACGCTGGAACTCTCCCGCAGTCACAAAATTTCTGGAAAAATAGCTGATTTTAAATTAGCGATAACTCCCTCGTCTGGACTCTGATTCGACCGATTGTTTTTTTGAAATCGGGTGATTTTTCAAGGGGAGCTCAGATCTGTAAACATTTATCTGAAATTTTTCATTGAAAACTACAATAAATGACAAGAGAGCCATCATCAATGAACTATCGCCAAAAAAATTAATGCAACATTTCTGATTTTGAATCAACGATATCTCCCTCATCGGAACTCCAATTCGATTGATTTTTTTTTTGAATTTGGGTAATTTTTCACAAGGAATTCAGATCTAGTCGTCATTTTTGTAAAATTTTCAACAAAAGTTTCAGATCTGATCTGCAAACTCGCCACCCAGAAAATTCATGGAGTTTGCTGAAGATTGCTGCAAAACATTGAAACTGAAATATGCTTCAAACCCTCATTCCCCTGGATTTGTAACCTGAATATGATACCACTAATCCATATCTTGGGGGGAGGCCCCCAAGATCTAAAAAATTGAAATAAATATGACAATATCTACAAAATTAGAATGCCATAAAAATATAGATAAGACACAAAAAATAAAACCACAAAGAAACTTTTTTTATTAAAATAGTGAATAATTGTAGACACTACATTGTGGTGGATAATCTATCCTTCTAAAAAATGTGGCTTGTTACTTATAGAGTTTTTTTTGTTACAATAACACAAGTAAATTTCATGGGGGGGTAAATACCATGGGTGGATCTCACTTACAATACCATGGGTAAATACCATGGGTGATTGAATATCATAGGTGGATGTCACTTACAATACCATGGGTGAATAAATACCATGGGTCGATGCCATTTACAATACCATGGGTAAATTCCAAGGGTCGATGGATAACATGGGTGGATGAATACCATGGGTGGATGCCATTTTCCATTCAGATCATTCCTCCCTCCTTAAGAAGCAATGGTCCCCATTGCGTGAAGTTCCCTCCTAAGAAGCCTTTGTTGAATACGAAGAGCCACTTAAGAGAAGGTTTTTGTGTTGTTAACCCATAACTATGATGAACGAAGATACAAGGACAAAAACACTCTATAATTCTTGTGACCAAATGTGATATTGACAATGTACAGCCTAGCAAATGGACTTCGATGAAGTGTGGGTTTGTTGATGACCCAGAACCATGACAAATGAAGATCCAAGGATAGAGAACCCTGTAATTCTTGTGACCAACTGTGATACTAACAGTATGTGGCATAGAAAATGGACTTTGATGAGAAGGATTTTGTGCAGTTGAACCATAACCATGATGTTTATTGTTGATGAAGTAGTAGGTGCCTACATAGCTTGGGGTGGGAGGTAACGTCTCCAAATAACTCAAGCCGAACACTGCTATGCTGAAACTGATGAATGTGAAGCAGGTGCCTACTAAAGCAGGGTGGGAGGGCACATCTCAAAAGGGAACCTGCTCCGAATGTTGCTCCAGATTTAAAATGAGAATAACTCGGTCAGTATAAATTAGAATATTTATTATAACCTTTTTTTGGAAATGGAATGATCATTCTGCATCTTCTCAAGTGTTTTAAATCACTATCTGGAGACTCTAGCTCTCATATTCACGCTGGAACTCTCCCGCTATCACAACATTTCTGAAAAAATAGTTGATTTTAAATTAGTGATAACTCCCTCATTTGGACTCCGATTCGACTGATTTTTTTTTTTAAATCAGATAATTTTTCAAGGGGAGATAAGATCTGTAAAAATTAATCTGAAATTTCACATTGAAAGCTACAATAAATGATAGGAGATCCATCGTCCATGAATTATCGTCAGAAAAATTGCTACAACATTGCTGATTTTGAATCAGTGATATCTCCCTCATCGTAACTCCAATTCGGCCGATGTTTTTTTCAATTTGGGTATTTTTTCACAAGGAATTCAAATATGGTCTTTGGTTTTTTAAAAATTTCACCAAAATTTTCAGAACTGATCTGCAAACTCGCCACCCAAAAAATTCATGGAGTTTGCTGAAGATTGCTACAAAACATTGAAACTAAAATATGCTTCAAACCCTCATTCCCCTGGATTTGTAACCTGAATCTGATACCACTAATCCATATCTTGGGGGGAGGCCCCCAAGATCTAAAAAATTGAAATGAATCTCACAATATCTGCAAAATTACAATTCCAGGAAAAAAGAGAGAACACACAACAAATAAAACACAAAGAAACTTGTTTTATTAAAACAGAGAATAACTGTAGAAGCTACATTGTGGTGGACAATCTGTCCTTTTACAAAATGTGGCTTGTTACTTATAGACTTTTTTTGTTACAATACCACAGGTAAATTTCATGGGTGGGTAAATACCATGGGTGGATCTCACTTATAATACCATGGGTAAATACCATGGGTGAATGAATACCATAGGTGGATGCCACTTACAATACTATGGGTGAATAAATACCATGGGTGGATGAATACCATGGGTCGATGCCATTTACAATACCATGGGTAAATTCCAAGGGTGGATGGATAACATGGGAGGATGAATACCATGGGTGGATGCCATTTTCCATTCGGATCATTCCTCCCTCCTTAAGAAGCAATGGTCCCCATTGCGTGAAATTCCCTCCTGAGAAGTCTTTGTTGAATATGAAGAGCCACTGAAGAGAAGGTTTTTTTGTGGTTAACCCATCACTCTGATTAACGAAGATCCAAGGATAGAGCTACCCTATAATGCTTGTGACCAACTGTGATATTGATAGTGTGTGGCCTAGGAAATGGACTTCGATAAAGTGTGGGTTTTTGGATGACCTAGAAACACGAAAAACGAAGATTCGAGGATAGAGATACCCTGTAATTCTTGTGACCAACTATGATACTAATAGTGTGCGGCCTAGCAAATGGACTTCGATGAGAAGGATTTTGTGCCGCTGAACCATAACCATGATGTTGATTGTTGATGAAGTAGTAGGTGCCTACATAGCTTGGGTGGGGGGGCACGTCTCCAAATAACTCAAGCCGAACACTACTATGCTGAAACTAATGAATGTGAAGCAGGTGCCTACTAAAGTGGGATGGGAGGGCACATCAGAGCCCGCTTAAAATGAGCATAACTCGGCAAATATAACTCAAAATATTTTTTATAACCTATTTTTGGAAATGGAATGAACATTCTGCATCTTCCCATGTGTTTGAAATCGCTATCTATAGACTCTAGACTCTCAGATTCGCGTTGGAACTCTCTTGTCGTCAGAAAATTTCTGAAAAAATAGTTGATTTTAAATTAGCGATAACTCCCTCATCTGGACTCCGATTCGATCGAATTTTTTTTTTTTTTGAAATCGGGTGATTTTTCAATGAGAGCTCAGATTTGTAAACATTTATTTGAAAATTTTCACTCAAAACTACAAGAAATGATACGAGAGTCGTCGTCCTTGAATTTTCGTTAGAAAATTTGCTGCAACATTGCTGATTTTGAATCAACGATATCTCCCTCATCGGAACTCTAATTCAGCTGATTTTTTTTTTTTAATTTGGGTATTTTTTCGCAAGGAATTTAGATCTAGTGTTTGGTTTTGTAAAATTTTCACCAAAAGTTTCAGATCTGATCTGCAAACTCGCCGCCTAAAAAATTCATAGAGTTTGTTGAAGATTGCTACAAAACATTGAAACTGAAATATGCTTCAAACCCTCATTCCCCTAGATTCGTAACCTGAATCAGATACCACTGATCCAGATTTTTTTTTTTGGGGGGGGGGGGGGGGGGCAAGATCTAAAAAATTGAAATGAATCTGACAATATTTGCAAAATTACAATGCCAGAAAAAAATAGAGAACACACAACAAATAAAACCATAAAGAAACTTGTTTTATTAAAACAAAGAATAACTGTAGAAGCTACATTGTGGTGGACAATCTATCCTTTTACAAAATGCGGCTTGTTACTTATAACCTTTTTTTGTTACAATACCACAGTTAAATACCATGGGTGGGTAAATACCATGGGTGGATCTCACTTACAATACCATGGGTGAATGAATACCATAGGTGGATGCCACTTACAGTACCATGGGTGGATGAATACCATGGGTCGATGCCATTTACAATACCATGGGTAAATTCCAAGGGTGGATGGATAACATGGGTGGATGAATACCATGGGTGGATGCCATTTTCCATTCGGATCATGTTTTACACAATTTTTTATGTATTTTGTTTGTAATTTCTACCATCATATCAATTTCATGAATAAAGGATTGCTTATTGTTTTTAAATAGATGACTATGCAAGAAATACCTTCAAATTCGACTATGAACGATTTTCTAGAAAAAATAGCTTATGTCTGTTCACTTTTTACAAAATATGGTTTTCCTATAGAGAAGAAGTTGAGGCCAAGAGTGATCACAAAATCATTATTGATCCTTGTGAGAAGCTAAAAATGGGTGATTTAGTTAAATTGACTTTGTCAATACCACATACGTTTTTGACTAAATAAAGGAAATCAATAAGTCAAATGTTTTGGTAAGGCGAATGAAACATGCCATATGCTAGGAAAGAATTCACAAGTTGTAGTTGTGACATAACTTATGTAGCAACTGGTCAATTGGTTTTCAATTGAATTATAAAGATGGTGACCAAAATATTTACCTTGCTAAATTCTAGTCAACAACAAGGTTTGATGTCATTACACCAATATCATGATAATCACACTTTTTTTTGTAGCAATTCATTCTACTTTTTGAACAATTTAAAGCAAATTATTTTAACAAGGCTAGGAGATAGGTATGGATAACCACGAGAGGAAGGTTTAGGATTGTCTGGCCTATTTCAACTCTCATATTTTTATCTCACTTATTTAGATAAAATTAAATATTCAAATATAAACTCAACTCAAATAAAACTGAAATAGCTAAGTGTTAGGTCCCCATATTATTAGTGTAGCCCCCTTATTGTTATTTTTGTACCCCTGTAACCCCCATATTGTTATTATTGTTCACTTACATTATTATTGTTAGGTCGGCTAGGATTATATTGTGACCCCATGGACCCCTCTATATAGAAGGAGGTTTTTTCATTTGTATCATCCAAGAATTGTTCAATTATGTAATGTATTGGAGATTTCCCCCTCGAAGTGGCTGAATTATAAGGCGTTGATCTCTCTTTTCTTCTATTTTTGGAGCTGGTTTCATAGCATTATGTAGTTTATGTAAGTTCATTTTTTACATAATATGGTTTTCCAATAGAAGAGAAGTTGAGGCCAAGAGTGATCACAAAATCATTAATGATCCTTGTGAGAAGCTGAAAATGGGTGATTTAGTTAAATTGACTTTGTCAATACCACATACGTTTTTGACTGAATAAAGGAAATCAATAAATCAAAAGTTTTGGTAAGGCAATTGAAACATTCGATATGCTAGGAAATAATTCACAAGCTCCAACTGTGACATCACTTATGTAGCAACTGGCCAATTGGTTTTGGAGTGAATTAGAAATATGGTGACCAAAATATTTACCTTGCTAAATGCTAGTCAACAACAAGGTTTGATGTCATTACACCAATTTCATGATAATCACATTATTTTTTTGTAGAAAATTCATTCTACCTATTGTAGCTCCTAGAGACGGCCTAGAGTTGTGATAGACCAGTGCCTAGGACATCTTAGCATAGCAAGGAGCGTATAATATAATGTATGAAGTTGTCAACTTTAGCTCACATGCTATATCCTGTAAATAGGGAAATAAAATAGAATGGGACCAAACTCTCAGAAACTGACACAGGAAAAGAGATACTGCTGAGGCAAGATGTAGAACTCTAATAAAAAAGCAACAAACAATTCAGAGACAGTTTACTGCAAAGTGGGCCGATTCAGAAATACTTCACAGACATAAATTATCAGAAGGTGCATGTAATGAAAGAAATATTGAGAAGATATTAGTTAACCTTGAGCTGATACCCAGATATACAATACCACCATGCATAGGCTTACCAATCTAAGAATCCATACATGATAATATCATTTTAAAAGCACCCTCCCAAAGCAACTAATATAGCAGAAGTATGGTCAGCTGAATAATGGAACAGAATATCATGCATGAGCCATATTTAAAGTACTTGACTGATCCGAGCATGGGCATCAACTAGGATGAATCCATACCAAAGATCAGTGAGCCACTCACATTCCAAAACATGATACAAGAAGCATGGATGAAATGAAATGATATATTAAAATAACACATAAGAGAAGTTACAGACTATGAAACACCAAAGACCAGAATCCTCTTTAACAGATGGAACTCCTCCTCACTGAGACACTATGGGCTCTGAGTCTTCATACAAGAGCTTTACAAAATGTATACAACAAGCCTTTCACTGCATAATTTTCTGATAAAATCTGGAACCCTCAATAATCTGTTCTTCGGGGGTTTTATAGAGAAAGCTAAAACTTAATAAATGAAGTAGGTGATAAATGTTTAATCGTATCATAAAAAAAAAATGGAGGAGACGTGTACGCCCATACTGCTTGATGACTTTGTGGTGATGCACATACTCTGTGGCCTGTCTTCTGAAATAAATGTTCTGGGTGAAAATCTCTTCAGGAACACGATATAGGGATAATCATATTAACATTTTGTCCTTTTCTGAAGGTAAATTCTGCTGAAATGAAACCTGGAGGGTGTTGTTTCTTGTGCATTGTACCCTCTGCCTTCCCAATCCTGAATTAAGCTTTAAAATCTTCCATGCCGAACGCCGAATTTCTCAACCATATATTGATCTTCCTCTGCCGCTCCATTAATGCTCTCATCTGTGAAATCAGTGCCTTGAATGTCCCCGGGAAGCTTGCTAAAGTATAACCTTGTTTCTTTAATGGATGTCATGTCACAGTAGCTACCCAGGACTTTCTTCATACATTTCGCCTCTGAAGAACTGATCCTCTGATGCGTCCTCGGCCCTTGTAATGGATGCTGCAAATTATGATAATTCTTTGTCGTTGTAAACCTGCAAAACACACAAAGTTGTGAAGAAAACATATGCATGGGGGACGACAATGCAATGGAGGCGACTGTGTAGTGAAGAAACATGATAAAATGGCGGAAGCATGCAGGGTGGTGACGAAGAAAATGAAGTGGAAATAATGGCGGAAGGGCTGGCCATATTTTATAATGCGAAACATTAAAATATATCATATGAATGTAATGTATAAATGGCGGAGGGAAAAATGCGATAAACACGTAGGATGATGATGTGGAGGAAGACCGGGTCAACAGTGGGGCGTGCAAATGATCTAGACCGTCTGATCTCAAGATGAGATCGACGGTTGAAACGGCATCAGGGGCAATTGCCAGTGGGCCAGGGGCGCATTTTCTGTGGGTTAAAACTCGTGCAGCTTCGGAGCGCGATAGCCATTGGATGAAGAGCTTCAGATCGGATGGCTGATGGCGATATCGCTGGGCGTCTTGTCCCGAACAATAACGCACGATGAACGACGGTTTTGGAACCATACGCTGGGACGCATGGTAGACAGTGTATGGAATCGCTGGCCCAAGGAGAATTAACGCCTATCGCCCAAGAGCGGTGCGATAAAAACCGGGCGGGTTTGGAACAAGCGCTGCTGCGGGGACCACCAGGACAGATAGTACTATGAGCCGTTGATTTTATGGTTTGATCGAACGATGGTTAGGTGGGCTACGGGCGCGATGGATGTGAACAAACGTCGTCCGATCTTGGACAGATCGACGACTCAAAATGAGCCCGATATACATTTGATAAGCGCCTTTCGGGCTGGTGTCTAGTCTAGCGTCTGGGTTACATGGAGGAAAAGACAGAGGGGCTAGGGCCGAAGGAGCTACGCCTCAAATATTTCAAATATGGATTTTTAGCCTTTTATAATGTGTTTTGGAGGTGGGAAATGGTAACGATAGGCGTAAGAATGATTTTCCAAGGCCAAAAGGGGAACTTTGAGAGCTTTAAGCCAGATTTCCCGTGAAAATTTTATAGGAAGCTGATTATGATCAACATTGGCTCCACCTGGGGACGGCACGTTCATCCCTCAACGTGTCGAGAACTTTGCAGACCTTCTTGATCTTCATGTATGCAGACTCTGCTCTCCAGCACCTCCATTTTCACTTTATAATTCATCACAACACCCACCTTATTCGAACAAAAATAAAACAACAAACTAATATACAATATAATACATCAGGCTCTCTCGGCCTGCATCAGAATTGGAAATAGGGTTTTAGAAATTGACCATTTACAGGGGCGTCGAGCAAGTATCCTTGTAAATTCTCCAACCTGAAAGTATTATTTCCCCCCTGTTCCACAATTTTGAAAGGACCAAACCAGAGGGGGTCGAATTTACCATGTTTTCTCTTCTCAGCTCTTCGTACATCCCATCTTAGCACTAGGTCGCCAACCTGCAATTTCCTATCTTTTGCAGTCAAAAATGTGTTTCATTTTCTCTTGATATTCTACTAACCTCTAATTCACCTGGCCCCGTGTTTCTTCTAATTCCACCAATTGATTGATTCTCCTGATCATATCATCAGGTTCCTCCTCGATTTCTTGTATGAAGCGGGCCACTGGTAAAGCCAGTTGTATAGGAAAAACTGCTGCTCGTCCATAGACCAATTCATAGGGAGATTTCCCAGTTTCTCTCTTGCTGGTGATTCTATTAGCCCATAGAGAAAATTTCAATTGGGAATTCCAATTCTTCTGATTTTCATTGATAGTCTTCTTCAAGGCCCTCACTAGAGTTTTATTTGAAGAATCTGCCAAGCCATTTCCTTGTGGGTAGTAAGCTATAGAGTGGCTTAGTATTATATTGTATTTCTGGCAGAAATTTATAAATTTCGCAGACTTGAAGGCCTATGCATTATCAGTCACTATCCTAGCAGGACAACCAAACCTGGATATGATGTTTTCTTCCATGAACTTTATGATCACAGTATTTGTAGCATTCCTTGTAGGTATGGCTTCCACCCATTTAGTGAAATAATCTGTGGCTGTTAATATACATTTATGTTGTCCACTCGATGGAGGGTGCATTTCTCCAATAAAATCAATACCCCATTGGCGAAATGGTTCATCCACATGCACTGGAATCAGGGGAAAAGGTGTCAATTTCTGTCTCTCAGAAAATTTCTGACATTTATCACATGCTCTTACTCTGGAAAAAATATCTCCAAAAAGCTTTGGCCAATAGAAGCCAACTTTCAGAAGTTTATGAGTTGTGGCTCTCCAGCTGTAATGACCTCCACAGATCCCTTCATGAAATTTTGCTATAATACTCTCGACTTCATTCTCTGTGAGACATAGGAGTAAGATGCCTGAGGGATCTCGCTAGTATAGCCGGCCATTGGCGACTATGTACTTCTGTGATTTCAATCTCAGCGCTCGGTATTTAGTTTTATCACAACTTGGGGGACAGCTGAGTGTAAGGAGATACTCTACTATCTCTTTGTACCACGGACTGGTGAGGTACTTTAGATGTGTTTCTGGAGTAGCTACTCCAATTCCCTGCCGTTCTTCTTTTTCTTCAGATTCCACACCTGCTATAATGGACAAATTTATGCCTAAATCCTAATAGTTTGACTCAGATAACATTTTGGCAAGCCCCTGTCCTTTTACCAGCTTAGTAGGGCGGATGTCTAAGTCATACTCCTGTATTTTAGCAATCCACTTACCCATTTTTCCTTCACTATCCCCCTGAATAAGAATATCTTTTACAGCAGCTGCAGGTACAAATGCAGTGATATGAGACTGTAAGATATATACACGGAATGCTTTGAGGGATTTCACTAGGGCGTATGCTTTCTTTTCCAATATGTTGTATTTTAATTCTGCATCATGGAGCACCTGACTAAAAAAGGCAATAGGCTGCTCATACCCTTCCTCATTTTTCTGCAATAAAACTCCTGCTATTGTATGAAATGATGCAAAAGAAAAAATCATGAAAGGTTTATCATAATCTGGTCCAGCCAACACAGGGGCTTCTGCAAAAGCATTCTTTACCCTGGTAAATGCCTCCCGTGATTCTTGTGACCACTTTACCTCATTATCCTTCTTTAGCATATATGTTATATGCCTAACTATCTCAGCATAGTTAGGGATAAACCTTCTCAAGAAATTAATGCGCCCTAGGAATACTTGTACCTCTTTCTTGTTTCTGGGAAAAGCTATACCATTTATAACCTCTACCCTCTTGGGGTCTATTTTCACCCCATCTTTAATCACGATATGGCCCAAAAGATTTCCCTCTTCTAATGCAAATAAAGAATTTTGAGGATTCAGAGAGAGACCATACCTTCTGCATTTCTCAAAATTTCTCCGCAGATGTTCAATGTGCTCAGCATCATTCTTGGAAAATACAGTGATATCGTCGAGGTAGACCACCAGGAATTTATCTTGCTCCCCAAAAAAAGCAATATCCATCGCCCTCTGAAAAGTGGCCCCTGCATTAATCAGTCCAAAAGGCATCCTGGCATACATAAATGTACCCCATGGTGGCAGTGCGCCTTCGATCCCTCTCTGAATACAAACAACTGTTATAAACCAGAACCCATCCATTATTGACATTCTGGTAGCTCCAACTACTTTATGTAGGATGTGATCCATTTTAGGTAGTGGATAATTATCCTTTAAGGATGCTCTGTTTAAATTTCTGAAATCCACACACAACCTTATTTCTCCATTCTTCTTGCGTACAGGGACAAGGTTTGCCACCCATTCAGAGTACCTCAGTGGCACAATTATTTTGGATTTTAGCAGCTTCTTAATTTCTTTCTCAATAGAAGGCAGTAGCAGGGGATTTATTTTTCTGAGCTTCTGCTTATGGGGCTTTGCATCTGCCTTCAATGGAATTTTGTGCTGCATAATACTGATATCAAAATTTTTCAAGTCCTGATAGGACCATGTGAGCACATCCTTGTAAGACTGAAACACATTCTGATATAGATTTTTATATTCTTCCGGGACTTTCTTGGACAATTTAACAATTTTGGGGTCAGCTTGAGTACCAAGATTCAGGTCTTCTACCTGATTTTCTTCTACCACTTTGCTTGGCTGCAGTGAGACATCATTCTTGTCAAATAATCTCTCTAGAGGCACCAACCCTCTAGGTATAATATTTCCCTTTAACTGCAACACCTTATTACCTGCCACTTTCTCCTCCCAATTTCTTTCTGAAGTGTTTTCAGACTCAACCTCTTCTTCATCAGCATCAATCTCCATATTGGAGAATTCTCCCACTATTTCCTGGAATCTCTTCATCTGTTCTTCATCCTCAAACACCTGCCAGTGTTTGATGTTATCTGGGATTGAAGGCTGATAACGCACCTCAACTTCGTATCTTAAGAGAGGGTTCTGAGGTGGTCGAAATGTACTAGCAGCCACAGTAAGGGAATTGGCCATCTTATTCTATTCTTGGGGCATGAACTAGATATTGAATGCCAAGAAGAAATTTTCTACCACGTCCCAAACTTCATTCCTATAAGCCCTCAGCCTGGGATGTTTGGTCTGACACTGGTTTTTGACTTGCCTAACCACCAGTTCTGAATCTCCCAGAACTTGTATACTTTGTATATTCATATTCCTGTCTGTCTGCAATCCTAACAGGAGCGCTTCATATTCAGCCACATTTTTGGTGGCTTCATATTCTAGTTTGAAAGAAAATGGTACCCATTTTCCTGTAGGAGAAATCAATAATATTCCAGCCCCATTACCTTCCTTTGAATTTGCCCCATCAAAATGGAGTGTCTAGATTCCTGCTTCATGACTCTCTGAAGGCTGCTCAGTCTTGATCTGATAGAAGGATGGTTCCTGAGCATAATCTTGATCTTCTTCCAGCATCAAGCATGAAAAATATCCTTCCTTACTGTAGACTGGTGAATTTACAGAATTTTCAGCCTTGGTCACCATCTTGACAAATCTAGTCTCCCTGTACAACCTCCTTTCTTTGCCACCAAAAACTGGGATAGTGGCATATGTTAAATCCATCTTGAGTGATCCACCAATTTTTGTTCCCCAAGACCGTGACAGCAACATACCAAAGCGAGCTGGGATGTCAGCTACCACGATGTCCATTACTGCACTTTTTGCTGGGATTTGAGCCAAATTGACCACCAAATCCTTAATCATCCCCAAGCATTTAACCCTTTTGGAATCAAATTAATAGAGGTCTTTATATGGACGTGTGATTTGCAAACCTAGTTGTTCCATGACTGACAGAGGAATAAGATTATGGGAAGCTCCAGAATCTAACATGCAGTTATGTAATAGCAGGTCATGGATTACTAGAGAGACATAGAAGGGAGGAGTAGTGGGATCTAACTCCTCAACATGAGGGCCAAAAACTACCATGGGTATTTCTTTTTGAAGGTTGAGACTATCTGGGATGATTGGTACTTCTGGAGGGAGCATGAAAGAGGTGACTTGAGATTGATATGCTGGCTGTTTCAACAGTTCAGTCAAGGGAACTGGGATTTTGAATTTTTCCAGTTCCTTTTGCAAACTGAAAGCAGGAGGGAACTTTTCTAACACAGCCTATTTTGATTCTTTATTTTCAGCTGGGGGTTTGACTTCCTTTGACATAGACTCAGTATTAGGAGGAATGACTACTTTTAGAGCGGAAGGAATTTGATCATTAGACTGCAAAGGTTTGTTTAGAGGGCCCTTACCTTTGTCTGTGGCTTTCTGCATTGTAGTCTCCTTCTGAGTAGATGCTTCCTTCTGGGGTAGCTCTTCTTCTTTCTCTTGGGTATGAGTCCTCTTCCTAGAAGATCTGAGATCATATCTTCTATTGAAATGTGCTTGCAGGAAATCATCAAGTTGTTTACAATAATGATCAAATTATGCCTCATCTGTGTCTCTGGTCTTTTCTTCTTCTTTCAATGAGCACCCAGCTTCTTCCCTATCTGAGAAAGCAAGATTTTCATCCTCCAGCCCATAGGCAACATCTTTAGTGGAGTCATCTACTGGACCTTCCAAGTACAATGGGTGTGGCACCTGATCATGTTGCTCCTTTGCTTCCCTTGGCAATATTTGCAAGGGTGGTTTCCTATACTGAGGATTGTAACCTCTGTTTGGAGCATTCTGGAAATTCTTGAAGGTTGATTTCTTGGCTTCCAATTCAAGCTTGACCATTTTCTTAATCAATTTGCTCATTTCATCCATTTTGTCATTGGCTGAGTCCCTGCCTTGATTAGAGGTAGATGCCTCTTCTTTTCCCCTTCTTCTGGTATCTTGTTCAGATCTTCCTTTTGATTTGCCAGTGGAGGCAAAGTTTGCTTCCAACTCTAGTGCATCTGCCTGAGCATCATCCAAAGTAGTAGGCTTTATTTATCTGAGAGAGAAACCAAAATCTGAATCAAAATCTGCTACAAAAACAACTTTAGCAGCAGTTTGATGGGGCTTCATATCAGCAGGGAGACTCAGATATAATTTATTAAATCTCTTGATAAATTCTGACACTCCTTCATTGTGTCTTTTCTTTAGTGTATTGAACTCAATGAGACAATTTCCATTATCTTTCTTCTCTCCCCATTTCCTGAGAAAAGTGTCTTCCATGTTATCCCAAGTGGTAATAGAACGGCCAGCCAATGTCTTAAACCATTTTCGAGCTTCACCATCTAGATATTGCACAAACAGTCTTAAGACCACATCTAAATGTTCAACATTGAAGTTCTCTGCAAAGGAGCAGAAAGTCTCAAGATGTTTCTGAGCATCAATCTCATTTTCTCCATTGAATCTGGGCAAGATCTTCAGATAATCTTGGGGCATATCATTTAACACTTGGGGTAATGCCACGGGAGCATATTTATTCATCAAGAAGGCCAGAACATTGGCCATTGGGGGAGGTGGAGGTAGTGCAATAGTTTGATGAGTAAGAGGAGGAGGAGGAGGAGGAGGAAGTGGAGTATGAATAATAATATGAATATACTCAACTGCATCTTGAGGGGTTGAGGGGAACAAAGGTCTATTAATAGTAGATACTTCAGTTACTTCCTTGAACTCTTCAACCTTAGGAGTAGGATGAAGACTGTTTTTATTTCTTATACCCTCTCGGGGTGGACTATCTGAATAATAATAATCAGTATCTCCCACAGTAGAGTCGGGATCTGGCACTTGAGTTTCTCGAGAAGAAGAGGATGGAAAGTCTTCTGTAGACACTTCAGGAATTTTAGAATGGGCTGATTTCCTTTCCCTCCAATTTCTTCGTCTGTGTATAATCTGGTCAGGGTCAGACACTGAAGGTGTCTTTGGCTTAGACGTATCTGACCTCAGGTGTGGCTTAGGAGGAGCCAGGACTGCAAATAGATTTATCAAATAACAAATGTGGAGTCGCCAAGGTGAGGGATCTACAACTCTCAACTCTCCATACTCACCTACTTGAAGAGTGAATTAAGTTTTGTCGAGGCCCAGGGATTTAAAATTTCTCAACTTCGTCCCCGGTACCGGTGCCAGAAAGATGTTATAGCTCCTAGAGACAGCCTAGAGTTGTGATAGACCAGTGCCTAGGACATCTTAGCATAGCAAGGAGCGTATAATATAATGTATGAAGTTTTCAACCTCAGCTCACATGCTATCTCCTGTAAACAGGGAAATAAAATAGAATGGGACCAAAATCTCAGAAACTGACACAGGAAAAGAGATACTGCCAAGGCAAGATGCAGAACTCTAATACAAAAGCAACAGACAATTCAGAGACAGTTTACTGCAAAGTGGGCCGATTCAGAAATACTTCACAGACATAAATTATCAGAAGGTGCATGTAATGAAAGAAATATTGAGAAGATATTAATTAACCTTGAGCTGATACCCAGATATACAATACCACCATGCATGGGCTTACCAATCTAAGAATACATACATGATAATAGCATTTTAAAAGCACCCTCCCAAAGCAACTAATATAGCAGAAGTATGGTTAGCTGAATAATGGAATAGAATATCATGCATGAGCCATATTTAAAGCGCTTGACTGATCCGAGCATGGGCATCAACTAGGATGAATCCATACCAAAGATCAGTGAGCCACTCGCATTCCAAAACATGATACAAGAAGCATGGATGAAATGAAGTGATATATTAAAATAACACATAAGAGAAGTTACAGACTATGAAACACCAAAGACCAAAATCCTCTTTAACAGATGGAACTCCTCCTCACTGAGACCCTATGGGCTCTGAGTCTTCATACAAGAGATTTACAAAATGTATACAACAAGCCTTTCACTGCATAATTTTTTGATAAAATCTGGAACCCTCAATAATCTGTTCTTCGGGGGTTTTATAGAGAAAGCTAAAAAATAATAAATGAAGTAGGTGATAAATGTTTAATCGTATCATAAAAACAAAATGGAGGAGACGTGCACGCCCATACTTCTTGATGACTTTGTGGTGATGCACGTACTCTGTGGCCTGTCTTCTGAAATAAATGTTCTGGGTAAAAATATCTTCAGGAACACGATATAGGGATAATCATATTAACATTCTGTCCTTCTCTGAAGGTAAATTCTACTGAAATGAAACCTGGAGGGTGTTGTTTCTTGTGCATTGTACCCTCTTCCTTCCCAGTCCTGAATTAAGCTTTAAAATCTTCCATGCCGAACGCTGAATTTCTCAACCATCTATTGATCTTCCTCTGCCGCTCCATTAATGCTCTCATATGTGAATTCAACGCCTTGAATGTCCCTGGGAAGCTCGCTAAAGTATAACCCTGTTTCTTTAATGGATGTCATGTCACAGCAGCTACCCAGGACTTTCTTCATACATTTTGCCTCTGAAGAACTGATCCTCTGACACGTCCTCAGATCTTGTAATGGATGCTGCAAATTATGATAATTCTCTGTCGCTGTAAACCTGCAAAACACACAAAGTTGTGAAGAAAACAAATTCATGGGGGACGAAAATGCAATGGAGGCGACTGTGTAGTGAAGAACATGATAAAATGGCGGAAGCATGCAGGGTGGTGACGAAGAAAATGCAGTGGAAATAATGGTGGAAGGGCTGGCCAGAATTTATAATGCGAAACATCAAAATATATCATATGAATGTAATGTATAAATGGCGGAGGGAAAAATGCGATAAACACGTAGGATGATGACGTGGAGGAAGACCGGGTTAACAATGGGGCGTGCAAATGATCTAGACCATCCGATCTCAAGACGAGATCGACGGTTGAAACGGCGTCGGGGGAAATTTCCAGTGGGCTAGGGGCGCATTTGCCGTGGGTTAAAACTCTTGTAGCTTCGGAGCGTGATAGCCGTTGGATGAAGAGCTTCAAATCGGATGGCTGACGAAAATATCGCTCGGCGTCCTGTCCCAAACAATAACGCGTGATGAACGGTGGTTTTGGAACCGTATGCTGGGACGCGTGGCAGACGGTGTATGGAATCGCTGGCCCAAGGAGAATTACCGCCTATCGCCCAAGAGCAGTGCGATAAAAACCAGGTGAGTTTGGAACAAGCGCTGCTGCGGGGACCACCAAGACATATAGTACTGTGAGCCGTTGATTTTATGGTTTGATCGAACGATGGTCAGGCGGGCTACGGGCGCGATGGATGTGAACAAACGTCGTCCGATCTTGGACAGATCGACGGCTCAAAATGAGCTCGATATACATTTGATAAGTGCCTTTCAGGCTGGCATCTGGTCTAGCGTCTGGGTTACATGGAGGAAAAGACAGAGGGGCTAGGGCCGAAGGAGCTACGCCTCAAATATTTCAAATATGGATTTTCAGCCTTTTATAATGTGTTTTGGAGGTGGGAAATGGTAACGATAGGCATAAGAATGATTTTCCAAGGCCGAAAGGGGAACTTTGAGAGCTTTAAGCCAGATTGCCCATGAAAATTTTATAGGAAGCTGATTATGATCAACACTACCTTTTGAACAATTTAAAGCACATTATTTTAACAAGGTTAGGAGATAGGTATGGATAACCATGAAAGGAAGGTTTGGGATTGTCTGGCCTATTTCAGTTCTCATCTTTTTGTTTCACTTCTTTAGATAAAATTAAATATTCAACTATAAACTCAACTCAAATCAAACTGAAATAGCGAAGCCTAATTATGAAGATGTTTCTCTCTCCCCTTCCTTGTAATGACATTATTTTTTTCTGAACTATATTGCTTGAATTTCATTGATAATAACCTATATTTATATATTACTTCTAACACCAAATTTAAATCATGTTAAAAATAAAAATATTCCATTAGGTATGACCTAAATATGATTCAAAGAATCTCACCTTTAGCATAAGCATGTGGCGGCGTAATTTTTTAGGTGTGACATTTTATTAGAGGCATTTCTTGTTTGTTTGTTTTGGTTGGAAAAGGGGTTGCTTTTTGTTTTATGTGACTTTAAATTTATCATTTGTAGCATGTTGAGAATTGAGAAATAATAATGTGTGACATTTATCTTGTAGAATTTGATGTTAAAAGAAATGATATAGAGTTTGACCAAGCCACTGTATGATTTGGTAGAGGAAGAGGAAAATCTTACAAAGCTTCCTAAGAATAAACCATATAAAAAGTTTGAACACAAGTAATATATGGCTTTTTCTTTTTTAGATATGTTCTTTTTTCTACCCAAGATATCAAAACAAGAAAATATTGATACTGTAGGAATTGTTTGAGGACCTCATTAAGGTCGATTTTTCTAATTTCCTATTTGATTGACACCTTCTCATGATAGGAAGGATTTAAATATGAATTAATATGTTCATGAAACCAATCAAATTCTAATTTTATAGATACAAAAGATAAAAAAATGTCAATGGCTTCATTTTATTGTTACTTGAATTTGGTGTGGGCAGGTTACATGAAATGGGATTGGAAAAATGATGGGGAGACAATGGAGAGCATGTCTTGGATATGATTCATTTGTTGTTGGAGATCCTCTAGGAACTTGAGCCATTGACTTTGGAAATGTTTCTAGTAGTGATTCCTAATGTTTTTAATGTTTTGATTCTTTAACCTCATGGTTATTTTTGGCAAGAAAATGTTTTAGGAATGTTATACAAGACACTGGTGGACAAGTAAACAATTTTTTTATAATTGCAATTTCAATTCCATTATATCCTCTCTTTATTGTTTGATTGTATTTTTAATGTTTCCTTTGATTTTGTTTTGACTTTTAACTATGAAATTGAAAATACTTGGTATCATGTCCATTTAAACAAATTCCAAAGCTTGAAGATGAGATTAGTGTTACACGATATTAAATGAAATCCTTTTAGTTTTTTATGTGTTAAAATATTTTCATGAATATTAGAAAAGTTTAATTTCATGCTTTTATTTAAGCATAGGTTGTCTATATACCTTACCAAGTTCACATGTTAGAGAATGAAATTTTGTTGTGAAGAAAATGACAAGGATTAGACATCACACCTCATATTATTTGTTTTCACAAGTTATCTGCAACCTGAGATTTTTAGCATGTAACTTAGCTGGCATGATTGTGCCTAAGATTTATCTGAAGGTTGAATACTAAGTTACTAAGGTGTAAATTTCCATGGTGAAGTTTTATTTGTGTTTTTTTTATACATGCCATTTGGCCACATAGTGGCCACTATCGCCCAATTGAAGAAAATTTGTTCGAGTTTATTTATTTTACAAGGAAAAATGGCAATGAAATTATTGATATTGAGGTATATGTTGTATAAATATTTTATAGTCTACATTAGTTTATATATATTCCAACTTTCATCATATTTCATGTCTTAAATCTACCTTGTATCTTCTTTCGTTTGCAGGAGAGGAACTTAGTATTATGGTAAGAAGCAAGAATTGAAGAAAGAGAAGAACACTAACACTGAAGAGAAAAATGCAAAAAGAGAGAGAGAGAAGAAAATCGGTGTAGCGATTCCCTTAGAGACAATATATTGCATAAGACACATATATAAAGATTGATGGTCAAGTCTTCAGAGTTGGTGAATTTACTTGCAATGCCTTGGAAACACAGTGATAATGTTTTGAAGTGATGAAACAATATTTTATGTGTAAATTGTAGTCCAACGAATATTAAGTTAGAAACTCATATTATAATACTTGACATCTTATATAATATAATTTACCTAGTTGAAATTATTTATATTTGCACTTGATAGTATTTAGTATTGTAATTAAAATATGTAACTTTGCATTTTCATATCAGATGAACATGCATATTGTATGATATTTTTTTAAATTTAGTTGCAAAATCATACTAATTAATTTATGTTTATTAATAATGAACACACAAAATGAGTCTAAAACTACTAAATTAATATTTTATATTGATTAATGATGAACACAAATAAAACGAATACACGACTAAATTAGTTATTTATAATGATTATTAATGAAAGTAAATGAAATGAATATAAACTACTGAATCAATCATTTATATAATGAATATGAAACTACCAAAAAAAGATAAACGACTACTACAATTGATAAATTTTTGATTAAAAATGACAACTAAATTTTTCATATATATGACTATTAGTAGCCAATTTACAATATCGTATAACACGACCGGAATTTAGTCATATTTCTTTGATCATTAATTGGTTTCAAACAATGACTAAAATTTGCATACATATGACTATTAGTAGCTAATTTACAGTTTCTGATAACATAACCAACATTTTGGTCATATTTCTTTAGTCATTAATTGCTTTTCTCAGGTGATCATATAGTAATATATTTTGTTGTATATTTGGTTATTAGTTGTGGCAATTAATGAATAAATTAATTACCAAATATATTACTAAATATACTATTAGACGATAAAATTGAGACAACCAATTAATGACTAAGATAAAAATGACTAAAATTTGGTAGCATTATAAGATATTGTAAATTAGCTACTATTGGTAATCGACTGAAAAATGGTCATTTTTATGCAAATTGTAGTCATTTTTTCAGTAACTAATTAGCCATTTTGTACTATTGGAGACCCCCTTGTGGGAACTTTGTTGTTACTTGCGATGATATATAAGAGCCCATTACTTATAGAGGCTCAACATGATGACAAATATTTTTAGATATTTGATGCCCCAGTTGTTGTATCAGGTTGGGAACCTAAAAGGTCCTCCTTAAACTTACGGGATTATTTGAAGGTTTTGGATCATTACATTCATGAAGCACATAATTCTAGAAACCTTTTCTCTCATTACCTTGACCTTGGGAATACCTACCTCGTGAATTGTACCTCAACCCTAGGTATTGTGTAGCTTAAATATCAAGAGGTATTTCGTGGAAATATCTGAAGCCTATTCTTAAGGCTTGATCCTTTAGTGTATATTTACACTTAATGAACTATCCTTTCCCTTATTTAAAACTTTTCCAAGACCTTCCTATCACAAGTAGGGAATATTGGGACTCCTCCTATCAGTGAATATCTCAGAAGAGAAGAGGACTTAGGTTGTGGTGATAGCGGGGCTTAGTCCCAAATTGTTGTTGTGAATCCAAGCCTTGGCCTACTCCCTAGGCCTACTAGTTTGTGCAACAACATGCCCCATTCACAAGTCACTCTATGCGGGGTCAAAACATAATTTCCACTAATAATTAGTAAATCAAAATCCTTGGAAATGATTAGACAAACCAAATTTAAAATTTGAAATGATGGTATAAATGTAAATGGTCCTCTCCTCGTTCCAAGAATAAGATATTATCTACTGAACAATGCCAACCACGTGAAGGTGGAAGCTCATATGGCCCCTCCCCCACTTCACATCACTCTCAATTCCCTAATAAACAATAGATATCTATAATATATTTGAAAGAAACACAGTAACATTCAAACATAAATAGCAGGAAAATAAAAATTTAAGGTGAATGAAAGAGAAAAAACCAGCCGAAATCAAATAAATATATATCTCATACTTTTCAAGTGATAACGACCTAGGAGGGTCCCTCTTTTCCCACCATGGATAGTGCGCTGGCGGAGTCTGGGAGCCATTGCAGATCTGGGAGGGGTGAGCAGGTCAGGAGGAACAAGATCGCACAGGGATGTTCATAGGAGCTGAGAATCAGGAGATAAATGGGATTCACAAGATGGAGAATGCGCAGCTCCTCACTGGGGCAGCGGCTTCGCATCTAATTGAGGTCAGTGAGAAACCAAAGCGGAGAGAGGGGAGCTAAATGCAAGGGAAACAAGCTAAGGGGGGAAAGGGGCAGAAGGTTATGCATTATAAAGATGCGGGGATGAGGTTTGTGAAGATGGTCATGAGTGCCCTTCAAGTGATTATGCATGCGATAATTGAGAGCTAGTACCAGATCGGGGGAAGAGTTTTGGCTACGAGATTGGCTGATCATGATGGACAAGAGAGGTAGTGGCTGTGAAGTGATCTTCAAAGCAGGGTGCCATAGGACTTGTCCTTTCATCATTATTTCTGGTGCTACGAGGTGCATGCTAGAGGTTAACGGTAATTGGATCCGCTGCAGGTGAAGCTCTATAGTGGGGATTTCCGTTATCCTGGAGGGTAGAGATTTAATTAACACTCATGTCTGATATATCACCCGCATCTGGGGGTTGCTAATCCTTCTAAATGAGAGTGACAAAATTTTGTCTGAAAGCAGCCTCTTCAACCTATATGAGAGTGGAGTGATGTAGGGCGCCATTGCATTGCACCCCTTTATTTTCCAGAAGATCCACAACATAGTTGGATTTTCTACGTACATGGCCAAAAGTGATGGCTCTATGGTTGTGAAGTAGAAATTCCACAATCTTAAGCTTGTAGGTAAGTCTCCAGTTGTTGGAAACTTTGGAGGAGGTTGTGCCTTGAAGGATTCTGGTGGTAGCCATCGTAATGATTTGTGAATCTCCCTCCATTTCTAGAGGGAAGTAGTTGAAGTCGATGGAAATTTGAATCCCCTGTATTAGTCCTTCTAGCTCAGCCAAATTGTTGCTATCCCATCCTATATTCCCATAGTAGATTCTTAGAGGATCTCCCTGTGAGTTCCTAATGATGTCGTTGAAGCCTGCATTACCAGGGTTGCATTTGGACACCCCATAAAATTTACATTTGAAGAAGCCTTTGGGGGGAGGAGACCAAGTTTTTGGAGCAGGAGTTTTGCTAACGCTTTTGGGATTGATATCCATGGGAGTATTTAGACTCATGTTCCAGTTGTTCCAAATGTGACATTCTGCCGCCACAGTGGGAAGGTCCTCCTAACTCCAAGCGTCTAAAGCAAGATTTTTATTTAGGTTGCTCTGAATTCTATCCCAGAGCTGTTCATGAGTAGAGGATTTTTCCTTGAAGATGCGGTTGTTTCGTTCCTTCCAGATGTTTTAGATAAGGATACCCAGAGTGATCTGCCATAATCTATTCAGAAGGGTACTGGTGTAAGGATTGTCTTGCCAGTTGCTGATGGTGTTAACGATGTTACCTCTGACTCGGTTGGAACGTCTGAATAAGGCCGCAATTATGTCCCATAGGAAGTTGGCAGTGGGACATTGGTCCAATAGGTGGTCAATGGTTTCCGAGCTGACTTGAGATAACGGACAACTGGAGGCCCCTATGAACCCTTTCTTCAAACTATTGTCCCAAGTGAGAATACGTCATTTACTGAGTAGCCACAGGAAAGTAGATATTTTGGGCCATAGGTTGGCTTTCCATATCTTTTTCTAGATGATGTTGGCTAATCCAGGTTCTGGCTGGTGGAGGATGTTGTAGGCTTCCTTGGTTGAGTAGATTTCTCTAGGCATATGCCCCCAACGTAGAATGGCAGGTCCTGTCTGGAACTTGATTTTTATTTTTATACTGAGATCCTCCCATATTTCTGTGTGGCTTTCATTGTTCCAATTTTCTTGCCATCTACTTGTGTGTAGCCATTGCCTATAGTCTTGTGAGATGTCGTCGGTCCAGAAGTCTTGAAATTTCTATTTTTTCTTGCCTTGGAGCACAACACTCCATAGTGGTCTTCTGAGGATGGATGAGAGGCTAGGCATATGTTTCCAGGAGTCCTCCCAGAGTCTAGCTTGGTTACCATTTCGCAGCTCCCAGAAGTTGTGATTTTGGATTATAATTTTTTGATTGCTTGCTACTTTCCAGATTTGGGAGCCAGCCAGATCTAAGTTGTACCAAACGAGATCCTCCTTTGGCCAATATTGTGCATACTTGGAAGCCCATAGGTTGGCCCATGGAGAGCTGGGGTTGGAGACCCATTTCCACCATATGTTGGCTCCCATTATGGTATTGTTGTGCTCCAGATCCCGAAGTCCTAAACCTCCCTAAATTTTAGGGGTGCAAACCTCCTTCCAATTGAATAAGGCTCATTTGTTCTTTCCTTTGGTGCCTCCCCAAAGAAATGATCGTTGCAGATTTCGCATGGCTTTCAGGACCCATTTGGGGGCAGCTAGGACTGAGAAGAGATGGATGGAAAGAGATTGTAGAACAGACTTAATGAGGACAAGACAACTGGAAATGTTAAGGGAGTGGTGAGTCCAGTTGGAGAGGCAGGTTTCCATTTTGTCTAGCAGAGCTCTCCAAGAGGAGTGGTTGATGGCAAAGTTAGTTAGTGGATCTCCCAAGTACTTGGAGGGAATAAAGTAAATATAGAAGCCAAGTATGCAGGTGATAGTACGTTGGGTTTGAGAGGAGGTGTGGAAGAAGAATATCTGCGATTTTTTAGGGTTGACCTCTGTGCCAGAGGCTTCAGAGAAGGAGTCAAGAAAAACTTTGAGCGTACGCGATTCCTGGACTGAGGAGTAGCCCATGATCAAGTTATCATTAACAAATTTCTGGTTATAGGAGGGAGGCAGGTTGTGGAGAGGTAAACCAAGCAAGGCACCGGTCTGGATAGAGTTCTTGATGAGGTGACCCAGGCCTTCTTCCATAATGATAAAGATGAAAGGTGATAAAGGATCCCCTTGTCTAATGCCTCTTGAGGGGTTGAAGGTGGAAGAGGGGATGCCATTAACGAGGATGGAATGAAATGGAGAAGAGATGAGACTCATGATCCATCTAACCCAGGTGTGACTAAAGCCAAAGGCTAAGAGGACGTTTTTGATGTAATCCCAGCCGAGTTTGTCAAAAGATTTGGATAGGTCAATTTTGAGAAGCATGCCTGGTTTTTTGGTGGTTTTGAGGGAGTGAATTACTTCGTGGGTTAAGATGATGCCATCCAAGATCTGTCTCCCTTCCACATATCCAGTTTTCTCTAGGGAGATGGTGAGGGGAAGGAGCTTCTTCATCCGGTTGGCTATGACTTTGGAGATGATTTTATAAATGACATTGCAAAGAGCTATAGGTCTGTACTTACTTGGAGAGGCGGCTTTGTCTTCTTTTGGAACCAGAGTGATGAAGGTGGCATTTAGCGCAGGTAGAAGCCAGTTAGTGGACCGTCATTCCTCCACAACTTCCCAGACTTTGTTTTGGATGATGTCCCAGAAGAAGTGGAATAATTTGGTGGTAAATCCATTAGGACTTGGATCTTTCCCTAATATCAGTTGGAAGACTGCATGTTCCACCTCCGCTAAAGTGGTAGCAGCAAGCATCATCCTGTTACGTTCTTTTGTTATCATCTTGGGGATATGTTGGGTGATTTCCCTAATCGCGTCCTGCCTTTGGTGATTGGGTTCCTGAAGGATGCCCCTAAAATGATTTCGCAGTTCCTCTGTGATGGCCTCTTGCATTTATAGCCTATCCCCTTATTTCATTCTTGAGGACTGTGATTCTGTTGTGCATCCTGTGCTGAATAGAAGAGAGATGGAAGAATTTGGAGTTTCTTTCCCCCTCTTTGAGCCAGTTGATTCTTGATTTTTTTCTCCAAAAGGATTCTTCTTTGTTCCTTTTTTCTTCTAGCTATGTTGTTAGGAGTTTCTCTTGGTGAGCTATCTCAAATGTATGTCCCTCTTGTGCTATACTTGTTGTGAAACTAGCTCCAAAAATAGAACAAAAGAGATATCAACACCTTAGAAATAAGCCACTTCGAGGGGGCAACCTCTAATACATTACATGAATGAAAAATTCTTGGAAGATACAAATTAAAAAGCCTCATTTCTATATATAGGAGTCCATGGGGCCACAATGCAATCCTATCCAACCTAAAAATAATAATTTAAGGGCACAATAATAACAAAATGGGTGTTACACGGGTACAATAATAACAATAAGGGGGTTACACTAACAACAATAAGGGACTATACTAGTCATATAGGGACCTAACATGCCCCTCTCCTTCAAAAAAGTGTTGTCCTCAATGCTTGAGTAGCTATGGGTGATTCTGTATAAAATTCTCATCCTCCCACGTAGAATCTTCAGTGGGTAAGTTCTTCCACTTGATGAGATACTCTGAAATTAATTGATTTCGTAGCTGTCGAGTTCTTGTTTCCGTGACCGCTTCAGGTTCCAATGTGATTTTTCCTTCCTCATCAAGTTCTGGAAATATTGTTTGAACTGGAATATTTTCACCTATAACCTTCTTTAAGCATGAAACATGGAAAATTGGATGCACTCGTGAAGAAGTAGGAAGCTCCAATTTGTATGACATAGTACCAATATTTTGCAACACCTTGTAAGGACCATAGTGTTAAACACCATGTTAAAACACACACACATGGTGTATGAGGAGGAATAAACACACACACACAAGAGACTCAACACAATGAAAGATAAGCGTGAGGCTTTCTTATTTTTCCATTATACATGATGTACATTTATAATACAATGGTGTGACTCTTGGTTTCACATTCTAAGGTCACTTGGACTCCATTGTGACTTTTCGCATTCCACACCTACCCATGTAGGATTAGGTGTTCCAACATCCCCCCTTAATCCGAAGGGGTATGTGTGAGTCCAAGAAAAGAGTTGTAATACAAATCTGCAAAGTATGCATGGCAGCACTTGAGCTGAATCAACTCTCTAAAATGTTGGAAAAAAGAGGTGGTTTAAGGATGACCACCAACACTAGAATGCAAAACTTGTTGCAGTTCCCGGAACTCTTCCAAAACTGGCAAGAAGCTAAAAGCTTCTGCTAGAGGAATTTTCCCTCATAAAAAAGGGAGACCTTCAACCTAAAAGAAGGGAGGTCTACTACCTGTGATGGTTTTAAGATTACCAACAACTCTGGAATGCTTGAAGCATTTCCTGGAACTCAACCAAAGCTAGCAAGAAGCTGAAGGCTTCTGCTAGAGGAAGTGTTCCTCATATATGAAAGGGAGACCTTTGACCTAAAAGAAGGGAGGTCTACTACCTGTGATGGTTTTAGGTTATCCACCAACCAAAGATGATGGTTTAAGGTTGTCCACCAACCGAAGGCATGCTCATGGGCATCCATGTATCTGGCTACATCTCTGAATCTGGAATGACGAATTGTGGCTCAGGCTCGCTTGAACTGCAGTGTCTCTGGCTACAACTCTAAACATGGAATGAGAGATTGTGGCTCAGGCTCGCTTGATCTGTCGTTGAAGCTTGTACATGACCACCATTTTCCCCCTTGTCGGGGACAAGGTGAGATGATGGCGAAAACTCAACTGCAAGTTTGCTCAATATCTGTGAACATGTTCTGACATGTGACTTAAACATCTTCTTGGCTGCTGATGCCCATTGCCAAGAAGCAATCCATCCAAGATGAATCTTTTTTCTTGCAGGAGGCTTGTTTATGAAGCATCTGTGTGAAGAATGGTTGTGTTGAACACAATGCTTGCATGGATGAAGATAAAAACAATGATCTTTCATATGGCCAATTCGATCACAGTGTTGGCATTTTTCAATCTGATGTTGTTGTTGTGGAGCAGGATCTGGAATAGCTGCAGGTGAACTGTCATACAAGAATCCGACACTCTGAAATATGATGGGCTTGGTGTAATCCAGAATATGAAAGGATGCATCCTTGTCATATCCAAGACCAGTTCGGTGCTTGTTGTGGACAAGCTCTTCCCAAGGTATGATGATGGGCTTGAGAAGTGTAGGCTGAGCTGCTGCATCTGCATGTACATCTACTCTAGTACAAGGAACTGAATGGGAATCAACTGGAACTTTATCTTCTTTCTTCTGATGAGAGTCCTTCTCAATTTTCTGAACAGGAACAGGTTCAGAATGGTGACTCTTTTGCTGAAGTTCTTCTTGCTGAAGCTGAGTTTCCAACTGCAAAAACTAAATCTTTTCTTGTGCATCTTGCAAGCAAATCTGAATGTTACAAAGAGCATTCTTGCTCATTTTTATCATATCATCAACATTTGAATGAATGAGGTTATTCAACAACACTAATGCCTCATTGATTTTAGCCATTTCAACAACTTAGGCTCAAAAATGAAAAGGGTGTCGGCTTCAACCGAAAATGCACCCATTTACAATGTGATTCAACATATACAAATGACTCTAAAGAATTTCCAACTATGTAAATCTCAAAGTACAAAATGTGCTCCTCAAATGATGGAGGACAATAAACAATTTTTCAACTCAAATACACTTCAAGTCTTCAATGAAGATGCAAATCAAAGTCAGTTCAATATAATATTTCTGCAAAATATGTGCAGCTGAAAACACTATGCAGCTGAATTTTTTCTTCAAATAACTGTTTTGCAATGATGGCAAACTTGTCTTCTCATGTAAAATTCTTCAAAAAATCACCCTTATGCCACAAATCACACAATGTCAAATCTGTAATTTTCTCTATGTATTCAGTCCATCTGCTCACATGTCATTTCTTTCCTTTCTGCTGTTCATATCTTCTCTTCCTCTCTCTCTTTGTTGTTTTTTTTTTTTTTAATTAAAAATTAATTAAAAAAATAGATTAATTAAAAGGGAGGGAATTTAAAAGGGAAAGGAATGGGAATTTTTTTTTTTTTTTTTTTTTAATTTTAAAATGGGAGGAGAAAATTAAAAAAGTTTTTATTAAAAAAAAAGATTAATTAAAAGGGATTATTTAGAATGGAGATTAATTTTGGGAAATTACTTTGGGGAGGAGGGGGCGTATATAAAAATAAATTTAAAATTAAAATTGAGGCCGAGCATATGGCATTACAAGAGCAATGAGAGCAAGGGCGTAGGGAACGAGTGGAATGAGGTAGGCACAGGTCGTGAGGGGGATAGGGTAGCCGTAGGGTGCGTTGTTAAGTTGCAGGGGGGAGAGTGGTATTGAAGGGGGCGGGGTTTGAGTGGGTAGGGAGCTGCAGATAGAAAGAGCGATGGTGTTGTTTGGAGTGATAAGGGGCAGCGTGGGGGTGGAAGAGCGCTGGTGAGGAGAGTACGCAGAGGTAGGGGACGGTTAATTGAGAGCAGGGTAGGGACGTAAGGGAGTAGTGGCGTTGGGAGTGTAGAGGGATCTGCGTAGGTTAGGAGATAGGCAATGTATGTGAGGGGGATGGTCGTAGGCCGTAAGGGTAAAGAGGTGAGTGCAATATCGCAAGGGAAGAGGCGGTTGAGTGCTGTAGGGGCGAGCGTTAAATAGTAAAGGAGGGCCAGCGTAGAATCGAGTGGTAGCGGGGGTTAGGCGGAGCTGTGTGTGAGCGGTGGGTAGCGGGTAGGAGGTGGGGTAGGTTGAAGAGTTGGATATAAGGGGAGTGTTGAAGTGGATAACAGTGATGGAGAAGTGGATATAAGGGGAGTGCTGTAGGGAGAAGGGATTTGGGATTCGTGAGATGGGAGCACAACGCTTAGAATGGGGGCGGGGTTTGCATAGGGTGGATAGCAGAGTGCGTAGGGGAAGGGAAGAATGAATCGATTTTTATTTATTTATTTATTTTTTATTTTATTTTTATTTTTTTTAAATGTGCAGGTTGCGGGTTTAAGTGGGGAAGGCTGAAAGGCCAAGAACAGTTGGGGTTTTATTTTATTTTTTTATTTTTTTATTTCTTTTATAGCAGCAGAGTAGAGTAAAAGAGCAGAAATTTCACCAATGTAGCAGGAAAATAATATTTTTCTTTCAGCAGCAGAAAAATGCAGTCCAGAAGCTCATAAAATTTTCAATGAAAACTTAGAAATCTTTCCAGTAGTCCAGCAGCAGGAAAATGCAGAGATGATGAAATTTTCAGAAAAACTCAGAATTATTTTCCATTAAAAACCAGAAACTTCTTCAGAAATTCAATTTAAACAATTTTCAGCAGCTCTTCAAAATGCAGAATTTAATGGGCAGAAATTGTAGGAAGAAATCAACCTTCAGATGTGCTTCTTCAACACCACTGCTGCTCTTCTTCAAAGTCAATTTCTGAATGTTGGGATTTTGAATGCTGCTCCTCTTCAAAAAACTTCTGAATGGCGGGAAAAACACTGCTGTAGAAATTCTGAGTGCTGCAAAAATGCCAAGAATTTTTGCAGATATTCACAGGCCATAAACACAAATGGCTCACTCAAATTGGAGCAGGGCCAGCAATCGCCCGCTCTGATACCATGTTAAACACCATGTTGAAGCACACACATGGTGTATGAGAGAAGAATGCACACACAAGAGAAACAACACACAATGAAAGATAAGCGTGAGGCTTTCTTATTTTCCATTATACAAAGATGTACATTTATAGTACAATGGTGTGACTCTTGGTTTCATATTCCAAGGTCACTTGGACTCCATTGTGACTTTTCGCATTCCACACCTACCCATGTAGGATTAGGTGTTCCAACATCCCCCTTAATCCGAAGGGGTATGTGTGAGTCCAAGAAAAGAGTTGTAATACAAATCTGCAAAGTATACATGGCAGCACTTGGCTGAATCAACTCTCTGAAATGTTGGAAAAAGAGGTGGTTTTAGGATGACCACAAACACTGGAACGCAAAACTTGTTGCAGTTCCCGGAACTCTTCCAAAACTGGCAAGAAGCTAAAAGCTTCTGCTAGAGGAATTGTCCCTCATAAAAAAGGGATACCTTCAACCTAAAAGAAGGGAGGTCTACTACCTGTGATGGTTTTAAGATTACCAACAACTCTGGAATGCTTGAAGCATTTCCTGGAACTCAACCAAAGCTGGCAAGAAGCTGAAGGCTTCTGCTAGAGGAAGTGTTCCTCATATATGAAAGGGAGACCTTTGACCTAAAATAAGGGAGGTCTACTACATGTGATGGTTTTAGGTTATCCACCAACCAAAGATGATGGTTTAAGTTTGTCCACCAACTGAAGGCATGCTCATGGGCATCTGTGTCTCTGGCTACATCTCTGAATCTGGAATGACGAATTGTGGCTCAGGCTCGCTTAAACTGTTGTGTCTCTGGCTACAACTCTGAACATGGAATGAGAGATTGTGGCTCAGGCTTGCTTGATCTATCGTCGAAGATTGTACATGACCACCATTTTCCCCCTTGTCGGGGACAAGGTGAGATGATGGCGAAAACTCAACTGCAAGTTTGCTCAATATCCGTGAACATGTTCTGACATGCGACTTAAACATCTTCTTGGCTGCTGATGCCCATTGCCAAGAAGCGATCCATCCAAGATGAATCTTTTTTCTTGCAGGAGGCTTGTTTATGAAGCATCTGTGTGAAGAATGGTTGTGTTGACCACAATGCTTGCATGGATGAAGATCAAAACAATGATCTTTCATATGGCCAACTCGATCACAGTGTTGGAATTTTTCAATCTGATGTTGTTGTTGTGGAGTAGGATCTGGAATAGCTGCAGGTGAACTGTCATACAAGAATCCGACACTCTGAAATATGATGGGCTTGGTGTAATCTGGAATATGAAAGGACACATCCTTTTCATATCCAAGACCAGTTCGGTGCTTGTTGTGGACAAGCTCTTCCCAAGGTCTGATGATGGGCTTGAGAAGTGTAGGCTGAGCTGCTGCATCTGCATGTACATCTGCTCTAGTACAAGGAACTAAATGGGAATCAACTGGAACTTTATCTTTTTTCTTTTGATGAGAGTCCTTCTCAATTTTCTGAATAGGAACAGGTTCAGAATGGTGACTCTTTTGCTGAAGTTCTTCTTGCTGAAGCTGAGTTTCCAACTGCAAAAACTCAATATTTTCTTGTGCATCTTGCAAACAAATCTGAATGTTACAAAGAGCATTCTTGCTCATTTTTATCATATCATCAACATTTGAATGAATGAGGTTATTCAACAACACTAATGCCTCATTTATTTTAGCCATTTCAACAACTTAGGCTCAAAAATGAAAAGGGTGTCGGATTCAACCGAAAATGCACCCGTTTACAATGTGATTCAACATATACAAATGACTCTAAAGAATTTCCAACTATGTAAATCTCAAAGTACAAAATGTGCTCCTCAAATGATGGAGGACAATCAACAATTTTTCAACTCAAATACACTTCAAGTCTTGAATGAAGATGCAAATAAATGTCAGTTCAATACAATATTTCTGCAAAATATGTGCAGCTGAAAACACTATGCAGCTGAATTTTTTCTTCAAATAACTGTTTTGCAATGATGGAAAACTTGTCTTCTCATGTAAAATTCTTCAAAAAATCACCCTTATGCCACAAATCACACAATGTCAAATCTGTAATTTTCTCTATGTATTCAGTCCATCTGCTCACATGTCATTTCTTTCCTTTCTGCTATTGATATCTTCTCTTCCTCTCTCTCTCTATTGTTTTTTTTCTTTTTTAAATTAAAAATTAATTAAAAAAATAGATTAATTAAAAGGGAGGGAATTTAAAAGGGAAAGGAATGGGAATTTTTTTATTTTTTTTATTTTTTATTTTTTAATTTTAAAATGGGAGGAGCAAATTAAAAAAGTTTTTATTAAAAAAAAGATTAATTAAAAGGGATTATTTAGAATGGAGATTAATTTTGGGAAATTACTTTGGGGAGGGGGGGGCGTATATAAAAATAAATTTAAAATTAAAATTGAGGCCGAGCGTATGGTGTTACAAGAGCAATGAGAGCAAGGGCGTAGGGAATGAGTGGAATGAGGTAGGCACAAGTCGTGAGGGGGATAGGGTAGCCGTAGGGTGCGTTGTTAAGTTGCAGGGGGGAGAGTGGTATTGAAGGGGGCGGGGTTTGAGTGGGTAGGGAGCTGCAGATAGAAAGAGCGTTGGTGTATTCTGGAGTGATAAGGGGCAGCGTGGGGGTGGAAGAGCGCTGGTGAGGAGAGGACGCAGAGGTAGGGGACGGTTAATTGAGAGCAGGGTAGGGACGTAAGGGAGTAGTAGCGTTGGGAGTGTAGAGAGATCTGCGTAGGTTAGGAGATAGGCAATGTATGTGAGGGGGATGGCCGTAGGCCGTAAGGGTAAAGAGGTGAGTGCAATATCGCAAGGGAAGAGGCGGTTGAGTGCTGTAGGGGCGAGCGTATAATAGTAAAGGAGGGCCAACGTAGAGTCGAGTGGTAGCGGGGGTTAGGCGGAGCTGTGTGTGAGCGGTGGGTAGTGGCTAGGAGGTGGGGTAGGTTGAAGAGTTGGATATAAGGGGAGTGTTGAAGCGGATAACAGTGATGGAGAAGTGGATATAAGGGGAGTGCTGTAGGGAGAAGGGATTTGGGATTCGTGAGATGGGAGCACAACGCTTATAATGGGGGCGGGGTTTGCATAGGGTGGATAGCAGAGTGCGTAGGGGAAGGGAAGAATGAATCGATTTTTATTTATTTATTTATTTATTTTTATTTTTATTTTTTATTTTTTTAAATGTGAAGGTTGCAGGTTTAAGTGGGGAAGGATGAAAGGCTAAGAACAGTTGGGGTTTTATTTTATTTTTTTATTTCTTTTATAACAGCAGAGTAGAGTAAAAGAGCAGAAATTTCACCAATGTAGCAGGAAAATAATATTTTTCTTTCAGCAGCAGAAAAATGCAGTCCAGAAGCTCAGAAATTTTTCAATGAAAACTTAGAAATATTTCCAGTAGTCCAGCAGCAGGAAAATGCAGAGATGATGAACTTTTCAGCAAAACTCAGAATTCTTTTCCATTAAAAACCAGAAACTTCTTCAGAAATTCAATTTAAACAATTTTTAGCAGCTCTTCAAAATGCAGAATTTAATGGGCAGAAATTGCAGGAAGAAATCAACCTTCAGATGTGCTTCTTCAACACCACTGCTGCTCTTCTTCAAAGTCGATTTCTGAATGTTGGGATTTTGAATGTTGCTCCTCTTCAAAACACTTCTGAATGGCGGCAAAAACACTGCTGTAGAAATTCTAAGTGCTGCAAAAATGCCAAGAATTTTTGCAGATATGCACAGGCCATAAACACAAATGGCTCACTCAAATTGGAGCAGGGCCAACAATCAGCCGCTCTGATACCATGTTAAAACACACACATGGTGTATGAGGAGGAATAAACACACACACACAAGAGACTCAACACAATGAAGGATAAGCGTGAGGCTTTCTTATTTTTCCATTATACATGATGTACATTTATAATACAATGGTGTGAATCTTGGTTTCACATTCCAAGGTCACTTGGACTCCATTGTGACTTTTCGCATTCCACACCTACCCATGTAGGATTAGGTGTTCCAATAATAGTACTTTGGTGATAATTTATTATCTTTCTTAGCTTTCTTGAGGGACATTTGTTTGTATGGTTGTAGCCATAAAAATACCCAGTCTCCTACATCAAAACTTCTCTCCCTGCAATGTTGATCTGTCTGTTGTTTCATTTGATTTTGTGCCAAATTCAGGTTATCCTTTAAGAGTTGGAGAACTTCTTGTTTCTGCTCGATGTGATCTTCCACCACTTGAACCTTCGAATTTTCTCTTAAAGATGATGTGATGGATGGTGGATGATATCCATAAAGTGCCATAAATGGGGTCATTTTTGTTGCAGTATGGAAGGAAATGTTATACCACCATTCAATGAGAGGTAACCACTTGACCCATTGTGTTTGTTTATCAGATACAAAACAACAAAGATATCCTTCCAAACATTTATTTACTATCTTAGTTTGACCATTGGATTGAGGATGATAAGATGAGCTATGAGCTAATTGAGTACCCAAACAAGAAAATGAGTCCACCCAAAAATTTCCAGTAAAAATGGGGTCTTTGTCGCTCACAATAAATCTTGGGTTTCCATGTAGCTTTTGAATTGTGTCCATAAATGTAGTAGCAACTGTACTTGCTTTAAATGGATGAGATAATGCACAAGAGTGTGCATACTTGGTAAGTCTATCAACTACCACCATGATGACACTCTTTCCTTTGGAATTAGGTAAACCTGTGATAAAATCCATTGAAATCTCCTCCCAAAGTTGACTTGGAATGGATAAAAGTTGTCAAAGACCCGGGGTCTTAATTGTCTCAACTTTATTCTGCTGGAAAACCAAAAATTCCGCCACAAAATTTTGAATATTAGATTTAAGGCCATCCCAAAAAAACCTTTCTTCACCCTGTGGTAAGTTTTTAAAAATCCTGAGTGTCCTCCTAAAGGAGAAGTGTGCAATTCCAAAAGAATCTTTTGTTTTAGTTGGGAATTCTCTCAAAGATATAAGCAATCTTTGTACCATAAGGAATCATTTTTCCAACTAAATGTATCAGATGTACTAGGATCTTGCTGCAACTTTTGAATGAGTTTCCACACTTCTTTGTCCTTCTTCCATTCATATCTTGCTTCGGTTATCCAATCTGGTTGGATAATAGAAATGGCACAAAGCAATTCTTTCATCTCTTCATTCTTTCTTGAGAGTGCATCTGCAACAACATTTAGCTTCCCTTTTTTGTAGATTATTTGAAATTCATAACCTAACATCTTTGTGACCCATTTTTTCTACTCTTCTAAAGATAGTATTTTTTCCAAAAAGTTTTTAAGACTATCATGATCATTTTTTACCTTGAAGTGTCTTCCCATTAGGTAAGTTCACCAATTCTTTAGATAATGTAGTATTGCTAACATTTACTTCTCATAAATAGGTTTTTGTAAATACTTTCCTTTGATTGGACGACTTTCAAAAGCAATGGGTCTTCCTTCTTGCATTAACACAACACCAATTCCATTTCCTGAGGCATCACATTCCACAATAAAGGTTTTTGTGAAGTCTGGCGTAGCTAAGACCGGTGCTAGGCACATTGCCTCTTTAAGATGTTCAAAGGCCTTAGTTGCTTCAGGAGTCCATGAAAATGCATCTTTCTTCAATAATGTTATTAGAGGTGCTGCTATTCTCCCATAATTCTTAACAAACTTGCGATAATACCCTGTTAACCCGAGAAATCCTCGCAACTGCTTTATGGTTGTGGGGACTTTCCATTCCTTAATGGCTTTAATTTTGTTAGGGTCTACTTTAACACCCCCGTGAGATACAATATGACCCAGATATTCCACCTCTTGTACTCCAAAGAAACATTTGGATTTTTTTGCATATAATTGTTTCTCCTGCAATAGTTTGAGCACCCTATCAACATGTTGAGCATGATCCTTCCAAGACCTGCTGTAGATTAGTATATCATCAAAAAATACTAGCACAAATTTTCTAAGGAAGGGTTTGAAAATGGAATTCATCAACCCTTGAAATGTAGAAGATGCATTGGTAAGGCCAAAAGGCATGACCAAAAATTCATAATGACCCTCATGAGTTCGAAATGTTGTTTTCGAAATATCTTCAGTCTTCATTCTAATTTGATGATATCCTGAACGAAGATCCAACTTGGTAAAATAAATTTCTCCATGTAATTCATCCAATAATTCATCAATCACAGGAATGGGAAATTTATCTTTAATGATGAGCTTATTGAGCTCCCTATAATCCAGACACATACGCCATGATCCATCCTTCTTGTGTACCAATACTATAGGAGCAGAGAAAGAACTTTGACTAGGTTGAATTATACCTGCCTCTAACATTTATGTAATCATACGTTCACTTTCAATCTTTTGGACATAAGGATATCTATAAGGCCTGATGTTTGGAGGAACACTTCCTAGAATCAAATGAATAGCATGATCATGATCACGAATAGGTGGGAGTCCTTTGGGAGTTTCAAACACCTTGGAATGATTGTCCAAGAATTTTTGGAGATCTGCAGAAATAGATGACTTTGATGTTGGAACTTCTAGTGAGCATAATTGTGTAATTATGCCTCGTTGTTAATTATTTAGAATATTTTTTATGACATTAGAGCTTATTATCTTTCCCGGCTTCCCTGCAATACCCCGTAATTCGACTTCCTTTCCTTCTAAAAAACATTTCAAGAAAAGTTCTTGAAAATTAAAAGCTACTGTCCCCAAAGATTGTAACCATTGTACTCCTAGTACAACATCAGCACCTCCCATAGGAATGGAAAGCATTGGACTATTCAATAAATATTCCCCCATGCTTAGCTTGATATTATGGCATTTTCCAGAGCAATTTATAGTTCCTCCATTTGCAACCATCACTTGACATTCTGGTGCTGGGTATAGGAAACAATTTAATTCCTTGGCTACCTTACAATGAATAAAATTATGGGTGCTACCTGAATCAATCAACACTATTACCTTTTTCTTCTTGATTTGTCCTTCTATCTCGAGAGTTTGAGGAGTGGTAATTCCTGCCAGTGCATTACACGATATGGTCGGATTCATTTCTTCCTCTTCTAGGGCTGGTTCCTGGTGTATATCCTCTTCTTGTTCATTTTCTTCTTCCTCTTCACAATCGATGTAAAATAATTTCTTCTCAGCACACTTATGACCTTTAGTGTATTTGCTATCACAACTGTAGCAAAGCCCTTTTGCTCTTTTTTCTTCCAATTGTTGTGGTGTCAACCTTGTAGGTTGTGGAAATCTAGGAGTAGCAGCACTTCCCTCTTTATAGAAGTGAGTGGTAGGCTTCCTTGTCGCCATAATTTTACATTCAATTTTTCTTGCCAACCTGAATGCCTTCTCCAATGAATCAGTTTCCAAAACGCGAACTTCATGTTGGATGTTATCCTTTAAAGTACCTATGAAGAGATCAATCCTATGTTCCTCTGGAATATCAGTTACCCTTATATTCAATTTTTGGAAGTCCTCTATGTGCTCCCCCACTAAACCCTTTTGTTTGAGATTTATCAATTGAATAAAGAAGGTGTTTCTCTTTATATCCTCATAATGTGCTATCATTTCCTCCATAAAAATTGACCAAGTGACAATTTTTTTACGGGAGCAAAGCCATCGATACCATACAAATGTATTTTGTTCTAAATGTAAAGTTGCAATGCGTACCTTTTGTGTGTTTAGCACATTATGGAGATCAAAATATTGCTCCATCTGTAGTATCCATGTTACAGGATCCTTTCCATCAAACTTCCTCATATCCATTTTTGGAATATGGTGGTTCTTTCCTCCAACATTAGAGTTTATGAAATCACGATTAGCATTTATTTTGTTCTCATCATGAGTTTCCTCTACTATCTTTTCACCATTAGGAAACATTTCTTGTATCAACTTTGTCAAACCTTCCATGTCTTCTTTTAGATCATTCTTCATGTTTTCCATCTTAGCTTCCATGTCATCCATCTTAGCTTCCATGTCATCCATCTTAGATTCCATGCCATCCATCTTAGATTCCATGCCATTCTTCAAACCATCCATCTTAGATTCCACACCTTTATTCAAACCATCCATATTAGTTTCCATGCCTTTCTTCAAAACTTCCATGTCATTTTTTGTTGCTCTTTACGAGAGCGAACTTTTTTGCACTTTCTCTTGTAATTTTGATATGTCATGTTGCCATTCTTCATATTCATGAGTCATAGTAGAGCATTCTAAAGGCTTAATAGGTGTTGAATTATTTTTAGGGGCCATTTTAGAATCCAATACTGACATCTATTCTACATTATGCCCTTGGAATCAATTCAACTTGATTCTTCAAACAAGACTTATGCAATTCAAAAAAAACAAATACCCACCTTTTACTTGCTTTTGAGGAGCTTGATATTGAAATTAACTTATCTCTATACTTGCAGATCCTCAATATCTGAAATTCAGCCCTATAGTAGTCCTTTGAAGCTTGTTTCAAATTCCATAGGTCTGATTTGATTTTTATTCTTCAAGGAAAATTTATGTCCAACCTCCCACAATGACCTAATTATGGACTGGTTCAGTAGAGAAAACTTGTATGACTTGCCACGTGTCACTGTTTGCTCCTTTGGCTCTAAAATTTATAGACAAGAAACTACAGTCTGTGTACTTCCAGTCACTTTTTACATAATTCCAATCTGTTGCTCAGAGATATAGTTATGAAGATTTTTCGACGGTCACCTCTTTGAGATGAAATTCAGGAGCCTGAAAAAGACCTAACTTCCACAGATCATATCTCCGAACATATTGCGAAACAAGCTCTGAAATTTTACGATGATGTTTCTTAGGATTTCGGCTTCGTGTTCTAAATATTTCAACTTCTCAACCTTTGTATAAAACATGTTATACCTAGAATTCCGCAATGATATTTTTAAATGAAATTCAGGAGCCTACAAAAAGCCCTAAATTCGACAGATCATATCGCTGAAAATATTATGAAACAAGCTTTGAAATTGTGCAATGATGTTCCTCAGGATTTCATCTTCGCACTCTAAAAATTTCAGCTTCTAAACCTTCGTAGGAAAAAAATTATAGCGAAAATTCCACGATGACCTGTTTGGAGCAGCGAAACCCTAGAATCCAAAGCTCTGATACCAAATGTTGTGAAACCAGCTCCAAAAATAGAAGAAAATAGATATAAACGCCTTAGAAATAAGCCACTTGGAGGGGGAAACCTCTAATACATTACATGAATGAACAATTCTTGGATGATACAAATTACAAAGCCTCTTTCTTATATATAGGAGTCCATGGGGCCACAATGTAATCCTAGTGGGACAACAATGTAATCCTAGCCGACCTAACAATAATAATTTAAGAGCACAATAATAACAATATGTGGGTTACGGGGGTACAATAATAACAATAAGGGGGTTACACTAACAACAATAAGGGACTATACTAGTAATACAGGGACCTAACAATATTCTGTTAAAACTGCTTCATTTTCTCCTTCAGGTCTTTTTGTTCTATGAATATGTTGCCAAAGGTTGTTTTGTTCCAGAATTTCAGTTAACCTTTGATAATTTTCAATTTTGTTTGGAACTAGAGAATTTTGGTACCTTTAGGGGGAGCTAAGGAGGACCACCAGTTGGAGACCAATTCCTTTAATCTCGAATGCCTAAACTAGCAATGTTCAAAGCGGAAAGGTTTAGGAGAATGTTTACCTGGTTGGAGCCATTGGAGTTGTATTGGCCAATGATCAGATCCAGCCGCGGGGAGAATGGTGGTATCCAAGTTACCTCCAAGGCGGATGAGATCGTCAGTGATGAGGAATCTATCCAATCGTGAGGCTATCTAATGGGCACCCCCTCTTTTGTTGTTCCATGTGAAGATTCCATTGGAGGTATGGAGATCAATGAGGTTATTGCTTTGGATGAATTTTTTGAAACCATTGTTGTCTGATTCCAGATGAAACCTTCCACTTTTCTTTTCCTGGAGGTTTTTTATCATGTTGAAATCACCCCCTAGTAGCCAGAGAGGGTAGGAGTGGTGTTTATTAATTTCCTCTAGATTGCTTAGGAGTGCCAGCTTGTGTTGCACATTTTGCGGGGAGTAAACATTAGTGAGCAGTCCATGGATGTCCATTCCAGTCAGATGAAAGTTGGCTTGAATGAAGTTCCTATTGGCATGAAAGTTCTCTAAGGAGATGATTTGAGGGTTCCATATGATATCCAGTCCTCCAGACACCCTGTTTGCATCAACCGCTATTGTATTACTGCCTTTCCATATCTTTTTGAAGATGGTTTCCAAAGTAGAGCTAGAACATTTGGTTTCTTTCATGTAGGATATTGTTGAATTTTCCTCAGAAATCATTTTCTTTATAATCATGTGCTTCGTGGGGCTATTGATCCCTCTGACGTTCGATGATATTAGCTTCATGGGATATATTTGGAGGTTAGGGCGTATAATCTAGTCAGTTTGGGGAAGCTCCCACACTCCACCATTTCTTCCCCAATTTCTATGGTTCTCTGCAGGGATGTTTTCCTGCCTCTTTTGCGAGACTCTTTCGTGAAGTAATTTGTGTTGATAAGCATGCCTCCCTAAATACCCAAGGAGGGGATCTACACTGCTCTAGCTAGGATTTCCTCCATTTTTTGGATTTGTTGCTCTAGGATTGATGTGTAATCCTTATTGGTACAAGCTTCCTCTAGCCCAGTGATATCCAAGCCTTCAAGATCTATGCTTTCTGGTTCTTCCTCCATCGCTTCGGGGATCATTTCCATGATCGGCTCTTTGCCTTTTATTAGACTATTGTCCCCTGCATCATTTGCGTTGGGTGGTTTCAAGAAGGTCTCCAGTGGAGGCTTGTACTGCTGAGCCTGAGAGGTCTGGACTTGTGCAGTGTAGGTACTCCCAGCTTCATTGGTTGCTGCAGTTTCATTGTCTTTTAACTGATTTAGGTTTGCGAAGCTGTTGCTGGTAGTAGGTCCTTTTTTATTCCGCTGAGGGGTAGCTCTCTTGTTATGTATTTGTTTACTTTCTACCTTCGTGAAACCTTCTGCCTCCTGGTCATTGGATTCCTTTTTAGCTGTGGCTTTCTTGTTTAGGGGATAGTCTCTAAAGAGATGCCCATGTTGATGGCATTTTCTATACCTAAAAGGTATATGTTCATAATCTACAGTTTGTGTCCATTAAAAATATTCATGCATTAGACTTACCTCGCCTGGTAGTGTTTCTGCTAGGTTCATGTAGACGCAAATGCAAGCATAGGCTGAGTAGCGATTAATTTTGGTTTCTTCTGCAATCTTGACAAACTCTCCTAAGGCATTGCTAATGTCTTTGAGGGTGAGTTCGTCCCAATAGTCTTGGGGGAGAGAGTAGAGCCGGATCCATACTGGTGCCCAAGTTAGATCATGTTTATTGGAGTTGAAGCACTCGGTCCAGGGTCTAAGGTATAGGCTCGATGTGTTGAAGAAATAGGGCCCCCCATCCATTATCATATCTTTGTCTTCAGAGCGGGTGAGGAGAATATTTAAGAATCCTTTTGCACACAGCTACAGTTTATGTGGCCTTTGGTTTTCCATTTCGAGGCTATCCATCCTCTCAATGCTTTTTCCATGGGCCAGAAGCCCATGAATTTACCTATTATTGCATGATATTTCATGAATTGTATTCAACCATTGATACGATGCGATGGGAGTTCCATCACTTTTTTCTTCGAGTCCTTTGGTATGCAAGTTTTTGATTTCATGTTCATGGTTGTTGCTACTTGTATATTTTTCATCTACACTATGGGTGTCACCCCTGTGTTTTCTTGAGATGGGACAGAGTTGTGCTAATTGATAGTATCAACCCCTACCGCCGTCCCTGTTGGAGTCTGGCCTGTGAGGGGGGGAGCAGCCGTCCCCCTACTATAATCGATCATCGGTAAGCCTAGATATGTCCAAGAGAGCAATTGCATTAGATCAAGCTGGGGGAGAAGGACTGCTGAGGGCATCTAGCACTAGAACCAGCAAACCCTAGGTCATGAAGGTCGGCCTAGTGCAGAGATACACTAGGGTTTTTCTGGAAATCCAACCCGATTTCTTACATCAATATTTTACAAATAATATAAAAGAGGAAAAAATCCACATAACATAATTACTACACATATGAGTAAATAAAAAAATGTATAAGACATAGTTATACGAAATAATTGAACATATATGAGTAAATAAAAAAATATAAGACATAATTATGAAACAAACAAGACAAATGCAAAGTTATAGTGTTAAAAAAATGTATTCTAAACAAATTAATACCTGTAACAATCATTGTCAAAATTATGTGCTCCCTCTTTATTGACATCCACGTAGGAATGTTATTGTTGATAACAAAAACAGTCACAAAATATATTACATGTTGGGTGTGTGTTCTATTATTTCCACAATTAGGAGGGCGAACCCTCCTATGGTTTTTTGCATGGGTTTGCACGTGGTTTTGGGCATGATGGTTTTCTTCTCATGATATTTCGTAGATTCGGTCAAGGGAACTATGGTTATGTTCTAATCCAGGGTTAATGGATTGGGGTTTATGAATGCTTCGACATGTATATATGTGTGTGTGTGTGTGTTGTAACATTGAAAGGAATATAATGAAAAATCAAGCTGGTAGTCCTGATTTTTGGATCCAAGGGAAATATATGTGTATATATGTTTTATGTTTTATGCTCTCACTATTGTTTTATTTTCCGTTTTAAGAGTTTGTTTGCAGATCGTTTCTATACAAGGTTAAAAACTACATAACATACCTTAGGAGTTGTGTCACACATGTGTTTTACAAACCATTCACCACCTTTAAGTTGAAAAACAACAATACAATAGAGAGAAGAGATGTTTCTAAGCCTTGATAAAGAGGTTGAATTTCCCTCTCAAGTATAGGTATATCAAAAGCACGGTCATCATATTGGTTTCCATCACCATTAATTCCAACATTATTAAATGTATGTTGGATCAATCTATGTGTCCCATCTTCTTCTACTATGTTATCAACATCATTATCTTCTTCCATAGGATAATTAGCTTGATCCTCAATATTCACTCCATGTTCTTGAACAAGCGCTTGTACTAAAACCACCTCTTTCTCATCGAGCAATGCCTTAGGGGGGCCATACTATACAATTAAAATCAATAAAGTAATATTATTATATATATAAAATATTTAAACGTCGATACAATAATTTACAAATATAATCTATAAGGAAAACAAATACAAAGAGAAATACAACTTACGTGAGACAAAGAAACAAAGAAAAAAAATCATTGATGATGCTTGTGCAATTTATCAAGATATTTGAGAATATGTTGAAAAAATCTAAGAAAGATGTTACTTTTCGTGACATGTAGGAAGTGTGACACTTTCCTGAGATATATAGTCACAACCATAATAAAAAAACATATTGATCTTTTTTTCATTCATCATTATAATGTCATATTCTTTCTTAACTTCACTTAGAGACTAGAAGTTTTAAGACGATGGGTGAGCAACCATGAGCTTGGGTGAGATCAAGAAATAAATACAAAAAATCAATATGCGATCATGAAGTTTGTGCAATTTAGCAAGATGTTTAAGATTATGTTAAAAAAATTTAGGGACAATCAACATGTGTGAGTTGTAGGAATGTGTCTAGCATATATTCTAATGATAGGTAAGAGCATTTAATGTGGATAAGTGCACTAGAACTAACTCTAGTGACATGCAAAGGTGCAACACATATAGGGGTGAACATACTTAAAAGTGACACCTGCGACTGTAAGAAGACATGAAAACGACACTTGCACATACGAACGACCTTGAAAGATACACATGACAAAGTGAAGATAACATGAAAACTTTACTTATTAAAGTGAATACAAGCCAAAACGAAAACCACGATTGTAAAATAAACACTTGTGAAAGTGAAAGTGTGCAAAAGGCGACAATTGATAAACTCACCAAAATAGATGTAAAAACGCAACCAAAAGGGACGGAGGTTGTAAAAAAAAATTCTCACTGATTTTAGACATGAGTTGAACATCCTATAGGCACTGTCTTGATGGATGATGTTGTGCTTGTTTAATCTAGCATAAAGGAAGTGCACTTTTTTATTTAAGCAAATGGTAAGGAACCCACAAAAGACAATTTTTTTATAAGAAACCCCTTTTTACTAATGCATGGCGTCAAATATCTATCCTTACACATAAAATGTAGTATTATTTATTTTTGAGTACTTATTTGATTTGACCAAAATGTCAAAAACTCACTCCTTTGTACTTAGTGGTAAGTGAATGTTATAGAATAAAAGCATTGTGCCTACCTCAAAAGACATTCAAAATGGAATGCTCTACCTTGCACAAGTGATAATAAGTAAGATAAATTTGGATAAAATAACCATTGTTGATTTATCAAACATTTTATTAATCTACCATTTTCCTAGAACTATTATAGCTTTTATATTATTTCAATTAGTTTTGATCTCACAATTTACAACAAATGAGACCCTTTACTTATCACAAAAAGTGATTTTATATAGATAATTATTCACTCTATATCAATTGAGCTTAAAAAGTTCATTGTCACCTAAAACATTTTGAAACACCAAGTGCAAGTCTTGTGTCCCATACTTTTTTCCTTAAAAAATGAGAAATAGTCTCTTTTATGAGAAAAATAAATTGTGGTTAGGAACATAAAATTATAATAAATTGTGCTTTATAAATTTAAATTTTTTAATAAATAAAGTAATTTATTTTTCCATATAATTTTTTTCACAAAAAATGGTTTTATTACTTATCATCTTACCTAAATTAATAAAATGGAACCATTTAATCTTTATCTAATCATCTTTCTTTATAATAATTTTATTTTTAATCGAATTTTTATTTAATATTTTTTTAATGATAATTTGTCTTATAAAATTTTATTACAATATATTATATAATTATTTTCTTCTTTCCTATAAAAATGTATTCACTATGTCCATGTTTTAAATTATGTGTGTAATATACTTTAAAAAATTATTAATAATGCTCCATAAAACCCATGATTAACCTCTAAATACTCTAGGCTCTAATTAACCCCCTAAACTTACATTAACCCCATAACCCCATAACACCTTAAACCCATTCCCCTAATCCCTTAAAAACCTAACCCATAAGCCCTTAACCCCTAACCCTAAACCTTTAAACAATAACCCTTTATCGTAAGCCCCTAAAATAATTAACCCGTTAGTCGACCTAACTATTAGGGGAATTTTGAGGTATAAAATGGGCCTCCTAAAGATACAATCAAAATTCACTTTATGAGAACCAATCACATTTTATGGGATGAGATCATCCCTAATGGTTGAGGTGACATTGCTTGAATTAAAGGTACATACTTGTCACATTCTCAATGGTGGGTAAAATCTCATGGTTAACCATGGTAGTGCACTAAGTACTTTTAAAGTCATAAAGTAAAGTACTCATATAAATGTCATTTCACACTTTTTGAATAACATATTATTATTTTCATTTCATATTTTTTGAAAGAAACAATGCATATCCCTACTCAATCTTCATGTCTTTATACATTTTTTAATAAATATTATATTTGTATATTTTCATATATTTATTTTTAAATTATATATTCATCTCAATTTATTTAATATTACAATTTCAAAGTAATTATAAATTAATATCTATACATATATATTATTCATATGAAATCAAATTAAATAAAAATGTAACATTGTAATTTTAGAATAAATCAAATCTATAAATAATAATATTATAATATTAATAACAATATTAAAATATTAAAATTAAAGAAAATAGCATATTAGTTTTGTATGATGAAAAAAGGTATATTAATTTTGTATGTTGAAAAAAGTTATATTAGGTTCAACATAGTTCGAGCAAAAAAAATATCTGAATTTTAATGTATATGAATCTTATATTATACTTATAAATATAAAGTAAATCTATTTCAATATTTTTTTCTTTAATTTTAAATACAAATAAAGTCATTTCAATATGATTATATAAATATTATATAATATTATGAAAAATAATCTAAATGTTATAGAATATATATTATATTCATTTTTATATTATATAGTATTTCTTCTTATGTTATAAATCAAATCAAATTTAATATGTATATAAAATTCATGTATAAAATAATATATTACGTTAAATATATTATATTATATTATTTTTATATAGTATATTAATTATATGTCATTATACCATTTGAAAAGAAGGATTGTGATGGCTTCTGTTAGGGTTTTGAGAAGTTTTGTTGCTGCCATAGGAGCTAACCTCGAGGATACCGATCTAGGGAGGGTTTCCCTTGGCACAACCATTGTTGTCTACGCTAAAGACCATGATGCCCCAGAGGGCACCGTCTTTTCCAAGTTCCTTGTCGGTCGAGCAACTGTTATGGTGTTTTCCTTAGGCTCTTAGCTTTGGCTTCTAGCCTCGAATCATTTGGTGATCGATTATTGGAAGGGACAAACCATATTCAGCGTGGAGGCCAGGATTTCGTGCTGGGAGTTCCACTGTCTTGAACATGGCATCTAGCCCGATGGTATGATGCACAGAGACACATCTGTAGGTATAGGAGGTGATGTTTTCAACATTATTTTCCATGAGAAAGGAGCAGACAAATATCTGCTGAGATCTGCGACCATAGATTTGGAACCCATGATCATTGTTGGGTTTCGAACGAGGGCATATAGCCTTTTCTTCTACCTTGAATAGCTGATCTTGGGCAAAGAGGATGTTGTCAAAAATCCGGCTCGTAGCCCTTACACAGTGGGGATAGAGAACGAGGACCTTCGCCTAGATCAGATGCGAAGGGCGATGCTAGGGCTCAATCAGAGGATTTTATGGCGGCTCAAAAGGCAAGGGAGGCAGGGTCGGCGCAAGATGGGAAACAAAAGGGCGGTCCACACATTGTTTCTTCAACCCATCGCACATTTCGTTACTCTCAGGCAACTAATAACCCCTCATAGGTAATTCCCAATCACTTTCATATTTTTATCAGACCCCCTGTGGGTAAATCCCGTTTAATTTGGGTACAAGAAAACAACATTATTCTGCAGCTGAAACAAAAAATATGTCGACAGTTGGGGTACCCAGTCTCATTACAATATCTGGTCAGTGGATGCCACTCTCTTCAGGATAGCAGGGCTCTGAAGGACTATGCTATAAGTATAGAAATGACTATCTCCCTAAATATTCGCTTGAGAGGGGGCGTTGTGAACCAGGGCACATTAAGATTTGCAGGGGAAGAAAAAGGGAAAAAACCCATAAACCAGCAACAATAAAACGGAGGCCCATCCTACAAAAATGTCTTACAGGGGAAAAAAGTTGTAGGATCACCTCTAGATCAAGCAGGAAATGCCCCAAGGCCTTACATAGTAGAACAGCTTGGTAAAACTCCTGCGCTTAAGATCGATATCCTGGAAACAGAGGAGTACGTCAAGACATATGAAGCCCAGGTGTTAATATGCCAGTTCAACTGCTTCTAGCCAAAAACAATGGACCTCTTCCATTGGATCTTCACTTAATGGACCATATAATGTGAAATTCACCTCTGCTCCAAGGGGTTTCTTATCATCAAATTTAAATCCTCGGAGGACAGAGATTGTATCATCAGAGCAGCGCCTTGGTTTCGGGGAACCACAGGTCTCTTCATAACTCCATGGTTTCCAGATTTTGATGCAAATACTATGACAGTCTCTAGAATGTCGGTGTGGGTCATATTATATAACCTTTCCCTTCATTTCTGGAGTGGCCAGGTATTAGAGGGTATTAGGAATAGCATCGAGTGATACATTAAAACAGACACATAGAGAATAGAGGATAAGATCTACACTTTTGCACGAATCTGCGTGGAAATAGATCTAAGCAAAGGATTACTAGAAAATATTATGATGATCTACAAGCAACAGAACTGGTTGCAACCACTAAATTATGAAAGCACTGCATTCAGATGTAGAATCTGTAGGAAGACAAGGCATTTACAAAACACATGTCCAGAAGCTAAGAAAGAAAACAACAAAAAGAAACAGAAAGGGAAACAAAGAAAAGGTTGGCAATATCCCCCTCCAGAGTCAGAGGAGGATGAGTTAGAAGCAGAGGAGGAAACAGTTCCCAAGGGAGACAATGACCCTATACAGGGACCGAAGATAGAAGGGAAGAACATACCAGCACACATGGATTCACAAATTCACCAGAACCAGTCAAAAAGGACTAGCGAGGACATGGGTAATGGAGGGATCAAATGACACCATCCATCAGATACGTCAGACTCAGACAAGGACACAGGAACCCAGACAGCAGAAAATCGGATTGTCCTTGCAACTGTTGAGCCATCTCACGGTGGGTAGCGCAAGGTCGAGAAGAAGAAAGGGAGGAAAACCTGAGTTGTGGGACATCTACCCACTCTCTGGCAGAAGTGGCTTCTTTTTGGGGCCGTCAATTTAGCTTTTTCTCTCTTTCCTCTATCGACTCATCTTTTTCATTTTTATTTTTATTTTTATCTTTTTTTACTGAATGTAATGGTAGCCTTGCTACGATGCATTGTGTGCGAGAGCACATGAGCCCTAAGGGCACTTTTCTGAAATGCTTAAATGCATATGCTTCATGTAACTTTTCATTTTATAAATAAAAAGTTGCTGATTTTTTCTGTGGAAAAAAAATTAAATGTTATTATACAATTTAAATAATATAAATTTTAATTAATAACATATTATATAATTAAGAATTTATGAATTTATATTTATATTTTATTTTAAGTTATTTAAGTACAAATGACAAATGCATTAGTTGTTCAAGGATAATGATTTTTTCTTTAAAATCTCATTCTTATTTATAGTCACATCAATAAAAAAAAATTATTAATTTTATTTTGGTACAACTTTTGAATTGAATTTAACTATAGTTAGATGGATTGTGGTGCAAAAAGTGAATTTCAAATTCATAAATATTATTTTTTTGGTTTAACTATTATTTTATTATTTCCTTAGGAGGCCCATTTTAGACCTCAAAATTCCCTCAATGGCCCCTTAATCAACCCAAATGAAAATAATCAAATAATATTTCTCCACATCAAGATGACAACATAGGTCAAACTCCTCCCAGAATAATATAAAATACATTTACAATAGAAAGACAATACTATTTACAGTATAAAGACATATAATCTAAAATACAATATACGTGAAAACCTTTATAAAAACAATATACAATACAAATACATAGAATGAATAACTTATTAATGGATGATATTCATGCATGCCTTCACCATGTCCATGGTCTCCACAATGCTTTTTAGTTATTTTTATTAGAATTCTCCTTGTGCTTAAGCCCTTGCAATTTCTATAAGGGAAACAACATCTTCAATCCTTAGAATCCCCCGATGCCAATCCCACGTATCCTTGGCCTCCTTGAGGAATATTGGATATTCGAAGGTAAATGAACTCTCGTCAAATATTCGACGATCGTCGAGATTATAAAAAAAATACAAAACATCGGACATTCGATGGGAAAATAATTTTCGTCGGATATTCAACAGTTAAAGAATTCCCATCAAGATTGAAAAACAAAAAAAAAAATTATATTTAACTTTTGAAAAAAATTCAATTTTTATCTGTTCCATCAGAATTTGTTGTCGAAATTTTCTCCCAAATGTAGTAGTGTATCAATCTAGCACCACATCTTGGTTTATGCCACTCCATGGTCTTATCCTCCCCAACATGCCATTCTTCCTTTTCATCCATACCAACACCAACCTCCTTTATGGAGTAATCCATCTTCAAGGTGGAGGCCTCAGGAAACCTAACCACCTACTCTAATTCCTCCTCCTCCTTAATCATAATTACCCCAAAACAATCCTCCGAAACAACCATAAATTTCGTCTCAACTGAACTCGAACCCCAAAAATAAGTAGACCGAACCAGTATACAGCGAAGAGACATCTTATCCAACATGTGTTGTAGAAATATAAGAAATTAACCTTAGGTATAGGAAGGTACCTCCTAGTGATCACCAACCTTATCCAACATAATATTATTGAATAAGAGAAGGGATATTCTACACTTCAATATAATAAACCCCCCTATCTTGAAAGGTTGATCCCTCCTAAAACCACACCCAAAAATAAGCTTAACTTTTGGGAGAGCTAAAAAAATAACATGTAAAGATTCCTATTGCAATCTATAAAATATGCTCCCATATATAATAGATTTATCAAAGAGGAATGTATTATGATTGTAGGAAGGAGAAGAGAGATTCCCCTACTATCAATTCCAAAGGGAAAATAGTTGATTTAATGCTTGGGAAGGTCATCATCCCAAAGTATTTATATCTTGGTAGCTTGGTAGTAGATGTGCACATAAATGATATTGTAGTCCCCAACACCCTCATTGGCTTAGGTGCTACAATCAATCTCATGGCCAAGGAGATTATGCTTAAGCTTAATCTCCAAGGATTCCTCAGAGAAACCACCACAATGTTACAAATTGTTGATAGATCCACAAGAGTACTAGAAGGAATAAGAGAGGAATAAGAAGAAGACCTTTATCAATCATTACCCTACCCAATCTATACATTAGAAACCAGCATTGATAGTAGGAAATTAGATGAAGACAATTTGATTGATAAATTTCTGCAAAATAAATATGATGCTGCCATCAATATTGATGGCCTAAAATAGGAATATGTAGGGAATCCTGAATGCTTTCAAGACAGTTCATGGGAATATATAATCACTATTGTTTCTAACCAAAGAAAAGTGAAAATGATAGAAATAAACCTCTTAAAGACTCTGAAAATCAACCCTTTTATTTTAGCTGACCAGTAAGACAAATTGTTCATTGTTTTGAGGCAGAATATTGATGCATTTGCATGGGATTACAAGGAAATTAAGGGAGTCCACCCATATATATACACTCGTAATATATACATCAAATAGGACCTTAAACATTTTCACTGAACTCAGAGAACAATGAACCCTGCACTAAAGGACATTGTAAAAGAAGAATTATACAAATTATTAGTTGCAGGTTTTATCAATCTAATTTCGGATAGTGAGTGGATGTCCCCCTCAATCATTGTCCCTACGAAGAATGAAAAATTGATAGTCTGAATTGATTATAGATAAATTAATAAAACCATCAAAAAATATCATTTTCCCTTGCCTTTTATTGACATAGTTTTGGATGTTCTTGTAGAGAAGAAGTTTTTTTTTCATTTATGGATGGATTCAGTAGATATAATCAAATCCAAATTAGTCTTGAAGTCCATGATAGGTATACTGTCACCTACCCATGGGGAACCTATTTATATATGGTTCTTCCATTTGGCCTATTTAATGCCTGAACCACCTTCCAAATGGATGCATTGAGCATTTTCATGACCTTGTACAAGACTGAGTAGAGATTTATAAGGATGATTTCATGCCTTATGGAGATGATTTCCAAGAATCTCAATCCAACATATGCAAAGTTCTACAAATATGTATAGATAGTAATCTCTCCTTGAAACCTGAAATGTTCCAATTTTTTTATGAATGAAGGGATTGTTTTAGGGCACTTTCTCTCTAAGGAATGAATTTAGGTTGATCATAATAAAATATCCATCATTATAAAGGTTATTCTTCCTAAAAAACATAAATATTTTAGGCCTAATTTTTTAGGACTTTCTAGGTACCATAGAAGATTCATTAATGATTTTAACAAGATTGGTTCACCTTTGTTTTTTATACTAAAAAAATATTTTGAATTATGTTGGATAGATTTATATCAAAAGGAATTTGAAGATATCAAGGATAAATTAACAGTTGCACCAGTACTTAAAGGTCCAAATTGGTTCTTTCCCTTCCACATCCTTATAGATGCATCAAACAAATCACTTGGGGCAACACTAGGGTAGCTTGAAGGTAAATTTCCTTTTCCAATTATTCCATTAGCAAGAACTTGTCCAAATTTGAGCTTAATTACATAGTTACCATAAAATGACTTTTAGATGTTCTACATTCTTTGAATAAATTCAAGCACTACATTATTGGATATCAAGTTTTTGTGCATACTGAACATACATAAATTTAGTATTTGATGAAAAAAAAAACCCGATGTAAATGATTGAACCATTACATGGTTACTACTACTACAACAATTTTATCTAGCCATTATTGACAAACTAGGAAAGGAAAATGTTGTTGCATATTTTCTATCTAGACTAATAATGTCTCTAGAGGATGAAGAGATAGTGGATGACCAAATCCTTAATGAGAACCTTTTTTCCATATCATTATTTTCTCTATGGTTTGGTATGTAACAAACTTCTTAGATAATGGCTAATTTCCCCCTTATATTCAAAGGAGAAAAGCAAGATTGTCAGGAAGAGTGCTACTTATACTTGTATTGGGGGTGACCTCTTCAATTTGGGTCCTGATCAGATCCTGAGAAGATGTGTGAGGGAATATGAGGTTTATGGAATTCTATAAACTTGTCCTGATGGAGCCTATGGGGGCCATTTTAATGTTAATATGATATCATAAAATATTCTCCAGGAAGGATACTACTGGACTACCCTTCACCAAGATGCTCAAAGATACACCGCACAGTGTGATGAATTCCAGAGGATGGGTAAAAATACTCAGAGGGTTTATATACCTTTACAACATCAAGAAAAAATCATTCCATTTGAGAAGTGGGGCATGGAATTCATTGGAATTATTAATCCTCCACGTGGAAAAAATAAGTAAATCACTTTGTGCACATACCATTTGACCAAGTGGGCTGGGGTGAAAGAAGTAAAGGCCACAACGAAGAAAAAGGTAGTTGAATAATTAAGGAAAAACATCTTCTACAAAATTTGTTTCCCATGGTAATTGGTGATATACCAAGGTTCTTAGTTCACTTCAAATACAATAGAGAGGATCTGAGGAAACATCATATCAGACATAGGAAATCTACCCTATATCACCCTCAAGAAAATGGGAAAGTGGAGGTGAAAAATAGAGATTTGGAAATCAATCTGACTAAGGTAGTTAGTATCAATAGGAAATATTGGGAAGAAATGCATGTTGAGGCCATTTGGGCCTAGAACACCACTTACATGAACACTACTAAGTTCACCCCCTTTGTGTTTGTATATGGAAATAAGGCCATATTATCTATTTAGTTTTCCTACAATACACTAATAATGGTAGCAAAAATTGAAATGGATCTCACCAAGGCACAAGAAGAGAGACTACAAAAACTAAATTCAATTTATGAGCTTAGGTTGTAGGCTCTAATGCACAATGAAGTGGTTTAACTGCAAAGAAAAGTCTAGCATGATAAACACATTAAGACCAAAGCCTGAGAAGAGGGTGATTGGGCCCTCTTGTATGATTCTAGGTTCAAATATTTTAAAAGGAAACTCATGAACAGATGGCTTGGACCTCATCTATAAAAAAAAAATCATGAAAATGGCTTATTTCATATCAGGACAATTGATGAAGAGTATATCCCACTTCTAGTAAATGGCTACAATTTAAAGTTCTATAGGAAGCCCTCTCAACGGATGAGTTTATTGATTCAATAAATAGATATTTGAATGTGATTAAGAGTATCAGAGCTCCCAATCCATTCAAACTTTGATCAACAAAAGAAAATTTTAGAGGGAAAAAAAAAAAAAAACCTCAAGTGAAAACCTCCCTTGAGGTACTTTAGCTAGGATCATTTTTTTAAAACCTCTCCGAGGCAACCTACGATCTTAAGAAAAAAGAAAAAAAAAATTGAAGCAGTAAAATATCCCTAGATGAAAACCTTCCTTGAGGCACCTAGGGTAGACCAACTAGAGCTGAAAACCTCCATGAGACATCTAGAGGGCCTAAAAAGGAAAGTGAGAAGAAGAAAAAATAAAAATAAAGATGATGAAAACAAAAAAACTATTTTACTTACTCTAATGAATATGCAGGTACAAAAGAAAATCAACAAGCAAGATAGACATAGAAACCTGCAATCAAAAGAACATTCACCTTCAAAAACACTAGGAATCCTCTCCACACCATTTTCATCCATTACCCAACCATTCAAAAGCTTCCACCCATCATTCCTAAGTCTTTCCCATTTTTTTTTCTTCATTTTCCTGAGTTGCTACATGAAGACCCTGTTGTGAAAATTCCTTGAAATGAAACAACAGTAAATTTATTATTCTAATTGATTAATTATGTAGTTTATTTTGTTATGGAAAAATAATGAATAAATCACATTGAAATTTATTCACCATAAAAATATCGTGGAAATAAAAACTAGAACTGAGAAAGAATAGATCACACACACAATAAAATTGATACCATTATTTTTGAACAAAAGTACTTGGAAAAATCCAATGTGGGAAAATTAATGCAATAGATGAGGGTTTTATTATTATTATGCATCAAAATTCTGAGTACAATATTTAGATTCCCAAACTAGAAATCCAACAACAAATATCTAGCCAAAATACCTATGAGGCAAATGCCTCAACTCCACAACTAATCCCAGCTATGAAATCTGGAAAACCTGGCTACTCGAACTACCTCTACATGGGCCCCTACGCAGTTCTTGGGTAGACCCTACTCGCATTTCCTCTGAAACTCTCTAAATCATGTAGATATGTTTCTCTATTCCTTTGGAAGTGACTCTCTTTTCCTTCTAGTGAAAATATCATCCACCAATAACTGAATCGATCTCCCCTCTAATTCAATTGAGCTACCTCCTTGAGGCTTCTACGCAGCCCTTGCGCAAAGTTCTATGGAATAACTTGGCCTCTTTTTTGCCACCTCTCCGTAACTAGAAACTCCTCCAAAATATCTTTGTTGCTTCCTCTTAGCCTTTTATATTCGATCTTTGGATCGAATTCTTCCTTGGATGAATATTTGTTCTCTTGGAAATTCGATCTTCCTAAATCACCCACTTACTCGATGTTTCAATGTGTCTATCTCCATCACAAATGCACTTCTCTTATAATCTCCCATTGGAGAACCAACGACCATGATTATATCTCCATAAATGGTTTAGATCATCTCAAACTCAATCTGTGTGAGTTTCTAGAGAATTCTCACTTTTCTTAATTAATTCCCTTTAATTAATCGATTTCCCCGAGTTAGACATAAAAATTTTAATTATTGATAAATTAATTTAATTGAGCTATATTTGGATGTTTTTTCCCAAAACCTTTTTTTGGGTTATGGAGATATTTTTTTTCTTAACCTCTCTTACCAAATTTGAGACTAGAACACCTATTCGATGCTACAAAAACTAACACTTGTAATTCTACAAGATGTCATAAAATGAATAGAAAGGAAAGAGGTATGAAGTTTTCTTCACCTACAAGTGAGAGGAAGGTACCTAAGGCTTCCTGAGATTCATAAAACTTCATCAAAACCTATCAGATTCCATTCTTATATTCTTATTCTCTCATGTTTCACTCACAACATCTCAACATTTTCACTAATCAGGAGATCAAGTATTATGCTCAAAAATGAAAGTGCTCGAAACAGGTCTGAACCTGAGCAGCCGAAAAGGTCTTGTCATTGCAATTCTGGTGTCGTGAATGGTTCAAAAAATCGATGATGTATGAGGAAGATATCGTTTTCTGTTCGTTTTCCCAAATAACAAAATTTTGGTGACTAGATGCCCAGTCAGCATGCAGGTACAGTCAGCAAGAATATACTTGGAATATTCTGTTTTTCTCCACAGCTAATAGGATGGCACCACGTGGCATGTTCTGAGTCGTTGGATGTTGGTGGTAAGGCTCAATTCAGACCGTTCGATGGTTTTTGATTAGCCAATGGTTGAGTGACACATGGAAAGCCCGTAGGCTACCAGGTGTCCTCAGAATAGTTAAGTAAATTTTTTTGGAGCTCTGGAGGTTCGAACAACCGACCTCATGCCCACAACAAAGTCTTCTTACCAACTCACCTACATTATGTATTACCATGTATATTGGGCCAATTCATTATATTGTTTAAAGGTTTTAAGGTTGGGGGCTTGGGAGGCCAGCCCTGAAGCGCCAGCCCAACCCCCCCCCCCATGTGCCCAAGCGCTGGAACCATGGTCCTTACACCTGGTGGCTAGTAAACCGTTATGCCAGTGGTTACAGATGGGTTTGGTCACATGTTAATTAACCATGGCAACATAAGTTATAACCAGAAGAAACGACATAACTCCAGTGGAAAACGTGAACCGTTCACATGATATGGCTTGCTAAGAGTTAACACAAACTATTAGAACAAAACTGTGACTCTGGGATACAAGACTGAATGCACAGAGTTTACAAAAAATTAATGGTGGTTAATTAAATGTGAAGTTGTCACAATTTATGTGTTGGGAATGGCGTCAGTTGGGTGGAACCATACCCATTCTGGGTTCCGTGCTCTTTTTTATGCGTGGTTTTAATTATAACCATGACTGCGGGGTAAGGGGGGTCGTTTTGTGACCACCCCTCCCATAACCACTTAATGTTAAGTTTGGCGGTCAATGACTGGCGGGAAATATACCACTAGCCCTAATTTTATGGATTTTTTAAATTTTAACTTAAGTTAACTATATTTCTCCACAGTTAGTGGAGATTTTCTAGCTCACATTGGGAAAAAGGCATGGAGAGATCAATTTTTGACCAATTTTGGTGAGACAAGAGTCTACCTAGACTAATTTGAGAATTCTGGAGCCATTGGTGTAGATAAAACAGCCATTATAGGCCTAAAAACATATGTAATTTATAATTTTGAGCATAATGACAAAGAGGGACATGCCATTGGGAGCTGGACCAGTAGATGTAACCCAGGAGGGGTGAATTGCTTCATGATTCCTAATGTGTAAAAGTTATGTGTGAATGTTTTTCTCTGTTATGCATTGTTTTTCAGTGTTTTTAATGCTTATTTACATTATTATAGTTTACTAATTCATCTAATTTTCATGGATAAAACTCTCATTCCTTAAGAAAAAACATGAAGAAAAATTGTACGTGTTTTTATTACTGAAAGGACACTTAGTATAGCAGAACTAATACACTCCTTTCATATCAAGTTGGTATTAGAGCTAGAGTTTTATCTCTAGTGTTTTTATGTGCAAGGATTTGTTAACTTTTTGCAAGGGTTTTCATGCTTACTAGGCTCAAGCTTAAGATAGGAGAAAGAAAATTGGTGGAAGCAAGAGGTTCTCAAAGTGAGCCACAACAAAGGAGGAAAAAATTTCCACATTCTCCACCACCTAATTCACCTCCAAGAGAATTAGAAGCAACATCAAGCATGCCTCCAGGAGAAGAAGAAACCCATGAAGAGATGGATACCAAAGAGGAAGAAAGAGTGTCCAGGAAAGAATTCCTTGACATGAATGAAATGGTGAGAGTCCTTTATCAAGAAAGGAATGAAACACTAGAAGGATAAGGATCCAAACATCACAAGGAAGGTCAAGGATCATCAGGAGGTCACAATGATGAAGATAAATCAAAGAAGGGCAATGGAGGAAATGGAGGCAGTGGAAAGTCACCATCATCTCCCTCATCTTCATCATCATCATCCTCTACTTCATCTTCAGTACATCAGCCATCTAAGTAAAAGAACATTGGTAAAAGTCCTTTTCTAAAACTTGATGTTAAGTTTGAATTGCCAATGTTTAATGGTGAAGTCAATGTAGAAAAGCTTGATAATTGGATTAGGAAATTGGAGGTTTATTTGAGAATTCAGAACCATCATGATGATGATACCAAAATCTAACTAGCTTCATTGAGGATGGAAGGTGCAGCTCTTGTTTGGTGGGAAGCCAAGGCAAAGGAGGAGATAAAAAAGAATGGTAAGATTATTCTATCATGGACTAATTTCATTACTGTAATAAAACAATAGTTTTATCTATTAGCTCACATGTAGAAAGCCATAATGGACTGGGAAAATTTTAAACAATTGAAAGGACAAAATGTACAAGTGTATACTCAAGAATTTAGGAGAAGAGCTCTTTTACTAGGAGTATATTTTCATAGCCAAGACACTTTGCTCAAATATATAGGAGGGTTACATACAATCCTCATGTTTAACCCTACAAGCCTAGATGAGGTTTGTGTTCAAACCGCACATTTAGAGGCAAGGGGAAAAAAAAATTTAGATGGGAATGAGGAAAATGAGTTTAGAGGCAAATGGAAGAAAAAGAGAAGCAAATACTAGAAAAGATAAGGGAAAATTCTTTTGCAAACACTATTCTAAAACTAGCCATGATGAGGACCATTGTTTGAAACTTCATTCAGAGTTGAAACCATAAAGTTTTAAGGCCAAAGATAAAGCTAAGGAGAAAGGAAAAACTATTTCAATAGCTGAACAAGGCCAAGGGTCAAATTCAGGAGATGAAACAAAAATCATAGCTATGGGACTAAAGAAAATTAAGGGGAAAGAGATTGAAAATAAACCCAGTTCTAGTATTTCAAATTGTCACATACAAGCTCCAAATGAAGAAAATAGAATTGAATTGTTTCATGTGAGGGTCATTTCCAAACATACCAAGGTTGACACATTATTTGACAGTGGGTCACAAGAAAATTTAATCTCTGAAGACTTGGTTAAGAAACTTAATCTTGAGACCATTCCACATGCAAAACCATATCCACTTGGTTGGATTTGTAAGGATGCAAATTTATAGGTTTCAAAGAAGTGCATGTTGCGCTTTGCAATAACTGCACATTTCATTGACACAGTTGAATTAGATGTTGTTCTGCTTGATATAATAGGTATGGTGTTGGGCAGTCCTTACCTTTATGACAGGAAAGAAATATTTCATCGCCATGATAGCAAATACCATTTATTCAAAGATGGCAAGGAGTACATTGTGAGAGCTCATCGTAAAAAACTAGACACCTCTTTATTTAATGCAAGGCAGATGAAAAGGCTCATCAATGCAAGCCAAAACTTGAAATTGATGATGATTAAACAAAGAGAAGTTTTACATAATCCTTTTCAAAAAAATGTTGATGTATGTAATGAGTTGTTTAAGTTTGAAATTAGGTTGTCTTTGAAAGAAGATGACAAGTAGTTGCAGCAGTTGACATTGGTGTTGAACGGTTCTGAAAACAAAGTGTCAGTGCAAGAAGTTGCAAAGGTACAAGAGAGGGTAAAGAAACTTGACAAAGAAGGCACATGATTCATAAATGATCATTGCTGGTTTCATAAAGGCATGGTACAATGGAGAAGAAACTTGGTTAGGAATTGACACAAGTTCAAGGCTAATTCAGTAAAAAATCGCCATAAGGACAGGATGCAAGGTGAGAGTAATTTCAAGTTTCCTTTGATTACAGACCAATGTAGAAACAAGATTTTTACTACAAATATAGGTTGTTGTTCTACAAGTTCAGTAAATGTGCAGCATGACAATGTCAAAAACAACAATGGTTGTTCAACGGAATCAAGGAAAAAATTATTTTTTCATGAAAAGATCCAATTAATGAAATTAGGGAAATTTCAGTGGATTAAGGTTGGAAGAGTGGGGACACAGTTTCCTCATCTTCATGTTCATTATTCCAGAGAGCTTTTGGGGTCCAAAAGCTTCCTAGTGGGGAGTTGTGATCAGGAGATCAAGTCTTATGCTCAAAAATTAAAGTGCTTGAAATAGGTCCAAACCTGAGCGACTGGAAAGGTCTCGTGTTGCGATTTCGGCACAACAAACGATTCAAAAAACCGATGTCGTATGAGGAAGATATCGCATTATGTTTTTTTTCCCAAATAAAAAAATTTTGGTGACTGGATGCCCAGTCAGCATGTAGGTACAGTCAGCAGGAATATACTTGGAATATTTTGTTTTCCTCCAAAGCTAATAGGATGGCACCACGTGGCATGTTCTGAGCTATTGGACGTTGGTGGTACGACTCAATTTAGACCGTTCGATGGTTTTTTATTAGCCAATGGTTGAGCAACACATGGCAAGCTCGCAAGCTGCCACGTGTCATTAGAATGGTTGAGTAAAATTTTTTGGAGGTCCGGAGGTTCGAACAGCCGACCTCCTGCCCACAACAAAGTCTTCTTACCAACTTGCCTACATTGTTTCTTACCATGTATAGTGGGCCAATTCATTATATTTTTTAAAGGTTTTAAGGTTGGGGTCTTGGGAGGCCAGCCCCGAAGCGCCAGCCCCCCCTCCATGCGCCCAAGAACTGGAACCATGGTCCTTAAACTTGGCGGCTAGTAAAACATTATGTTGGCAGTTACAGGATGGGTTTGTTCACATGTTAATAAACCATGTCAACATATGTTATAACCGGCGACAACGACATAGCTCCAGCAAATAATGTGAACTGTTCACATGATATGGTTTGCTAAGAGTTAACGCAAATGGTTAGGACAGAACTGTGACTCCGGGTTCCAAGACTGAATGCATGGAGTTTACAAACAGTTAACGATGGTTAATTAAATGTGAAGTGGTCACATGTTATGCGTTGAGAATGGTGGCAGTTAGGTGGAACCATGCCCATTCTGGGTTTCGCGCTCCTTTTTATGCGTGGTTTTAATTATAACCATGACCGCGGGGTAAGGGGGGTCGGTTTGTGACCACCCCTCCCCTAACCACTTAATGTTAAGTTTAGTGATCAATGACTGGCGGGAAATATAGCGCCAAACCTAATTTTAGGGATTTTGTTAATTTTAACTTAAGTTAACTGTAGTTCTCCACAGTTAGTGGATATTTTCTAGCTGACATTGGGAAAAAGGCATGGAGAGGTCAAGTTTTGACCAATTTTGGTGAAACAAGAGTCTACTAGACTAATTTGAGCATTATGGAGCCATTGGTGCAGATAAAACAACCATTAGAGGCCTGAAAACATATCTAATTTACAATTTTGAGCATAATGACAAAAAGGGAGATGTCATTGGGAGATGGACCAACAGATGTAGCCTAGGAGGGGTGAATTGCTTCATCATGCCTACTATGTAAAACTTACGTGTGAATGTTTTTCTCTTTTATTCACTATTTTTCAGTGTTTTTAAGGCTTACTTACATGATTAAAGTTCACTAATTCATTTAATTTTCATGGATAAAACTCTCATTCCTTATTAAAACACATGAAGACAAATTGTACATGATTTTATTACAGAAAGGACACTTAGCACAATAGAACTAATACACTCCTTTTGGATCATTCACTTTCCCCTATCAGCCACAAGTAAAAACCTCTCCATCACCACCACCAACTTCTCTTTAATTATCAAGATTCTATTAAGGTTGTTACATGTAAAATCATGAGTTTTACGAGCTTCTATGACAGCTACAGGAAAAAAGAGTCATGTAGAAACCTTCAGAAGCCCTACTAGCCCAAGTCTTCGTCATGTTTGAAAAAAATACTCCCATCCACCTACAACAATAACACTTCAAATACCTACAAAACAAAACCTTAGTCACCTACATCAGAGTCATCTAGAGCAACAAAAACAACATCAAAAAATGTTCCAAAAAGGTCTCTAGAAGTAGCAGTAGGAACATCAAAACTCCCAACAAAGATAGCAAAGGTAGCTAAAATATTTATCATAATTCTCAAAGACAACCTCAACAGGTACACCGTCAATATCCATGACACTTTCAAGAAGATCTTAAGGTAAGGCACATGTATGCCTCACTCAAGCCTCACCCTTCAAACCTATTCTAAGTTTGAGAAAACATTTAAAGTGTAAGAAGGAAATGTTTTTATAGCCAGATTTCGTTACCAGGAAGCCTCAACTATATCTAGTAGTGGAATTAACTTTTCCACCAAGACACCCACACGTGTGGGAGAAGAACAAGACAAAAAGTGGAAATACTTGATAGGGTGGGATGATATAATTTACTAATTATGAGAAACGTGAAGAATGATGAGGTGGGTGGGGGCCAACTCACCATTGTGCGTTGAGCCAATCACCTCACATCAACCTCAACAAATGGCCACCTAAATTGAGGTTCTCTAAGCCTATTGTGCATGAATAATTGTTCAAAACTCAAATGAAGCCTCACCATCACTATAAGAGATCAACCATGCTACGAATATTCCAAGACATTTTTCTACATTAATCTACAAGTGTTTTCTATAGGAGATAGACAACGCACTACAAGAAGGAACATTTTTCCCAGAAGAACAATCAAAGCCTCGAAAATAAAGGGTATCTTCAGATGAAATGTAAGTGAAATAAATTATCCCCACTTACATTTGACATAAGTGTTAAAAACATTTCAACTATGAAGGAGAAACCCTATGCAGTTTACATTATGAATTAAAATAGGTGTAGCATTTAGATGGTCTAAATATTTTCTTGTGAATATAATTATATTCCCCTTTCCCAACATTAATTTTTTTTTGCATATTTTCTCTGCTACAAAAAGTTCTTGATGTACATGAAACCCTAGGCTCCTATAGCAACAGAAGACCAATATCTCATTCCTTTCTCCATTATGTTATAATTATACTAAGCCATGGGGGGATATTTTAATAGGGGAGAGCCAACATACACCTCAAGAATCCATCAAAACCCTGAAGTGAGAGACATTTTTGAGAATTTCCATTGGCTAGGATTCTTTGAAAGGTTGAGGGGTTTTGATGATGCAGTTCCTCTCGAGTTTGCCTCAAAAATCCAGTTTTTAGATTTACTTGGTAGTGGTCCTAGGTCAAAATTTCATGTTTCAAGTCAGTTTCAAATAAAATTTTGTTCACTGAATGTTTCTAGGTCTGAAATGCTACTCCCTTATCTCCATTCATGGTCATCATCATTTCAAAGGTCATGTCATCCATCAATCATCTAGCATCTGAGGTCATTCACCACACCATCATTTAGGTCATGGTCTAGGTATCTTTTTTTTTGCCACCACAATTTCCAATCATGTCATGAAAGAAAGGAAAATAAAGGTCATAATCATTAGTTAAATCACCTTCATTTGGAGTTAGCAAATATAGGTAATAAAACAAAGGCAACTTGTGCTTTTTCAAGAAGTATGCTACATGGTCGAAAGAGCTCCTCTCTCATGCTCACAACTCTTCACAGCCATCCAAGGGTCAACTAAGCTTTCACAAAGGTTTAGAGACCTCCTAATCAGTAAGTAGATTCTTTTCACACCTCTTTCAAGTTAAATTCATCAACAAATCAGTGGTTTCCTTCATTAGGTCATCTCCCGACGTTTTTGGTGATTTTCATCCTTGGCTTGTTTTAGTTGATAAAACCCTAATCTGACCATCTAAAACCTTCATACACCATACCGTAACACTTCCTATCACTCACAACTATCCTTTCCATCAATTTCATTAAAACCCTAATTTTCACTACATTCTTGTAGAGAAAACTAGGAAATTCATATGTTTTTACCTTTTAGGCACCTTCCTCATACTCATTTCTAGAAATTTCACTTCCATAATATTGATAACTCATCACCATACCTCCTCAATTTTTTGGGGATTTTTCCTTAGCTTATTTCTACCTCATTTATTCTCCTAAAGCCACCCTACCACCATCCCCTGTTTTCCTAATTCTACACCTCCCCTACCCATTTCATCTAGCTATGGTTTTCATATTGTTGACAAAAACCATAGAGGGAGAAGAGAAAATCCCATAAATGAGGTAATAATCCTAGGTTTGAGCCAACTCAGACCCACAACATCATTTTTAGAGCTTCATGATAACTTGCTAGGGTTTACATTACACATAGGGACAATTTTGATTCAAAATAGGTTTATGAAGAAATGGAGATGAATTTGCCAAACATGAAAGTGGTTTTTGTCAATAATAGGCCAAAGAAAAAAAAAATCCTTCAGGTTTCACAGGTGTTATGGTTTGAGATAAATGCTCAAAATACAGTTGCTCCAGGTCATTTTCTGCACTTTTGGACAGGTTGTCGTCAAATCAATTTTTCAAGGGTTTGGATAAGGGGTTTGTAGTGTTTAATGACTTCACTTTGTAGAAGACATCCTAAGATTTCCAACCATACCACTTGAATCCCCAAACTCCTCTCGAAAGGCCTCCAAACTCCCTCCCAAAGTAAGCATGATGCGTCTTCTTAGAGTACACTATGCTTCTGCAAATTTTTAGTGATAAGCTTAAAACTTGGATTATGAGAAAATGGGAAAGTATTTTGGAAAAATGGATGAGGTTTGTGTTCATAACATGATAAATAAAAAAAATCTCTCAGTTTGGGAAAACATGTTACGGTGTGAGAGATATTGATCCATCGTTAAGCCCTATTATTGCATAAAATGTTTTGAAAATTATGGAAATTTGGTCATTAAAGAAGCGTCGCGCAGTGGTGCGACTCTTTCTCTCAGAGGACGCAAATGAAGAATGGCTTATGTAGTTGTATGCATTTTGACTACTACATTTTATATCAGGTCTTATTTTTTCATGACACCCCTTATTTGTGGATAAAAAGCAACAAAAATTCCTCTTTTCCATGCTTTTACTAGTGCTTTTGACGAGGCGTGACGTTTCTGGAGTGAGGTTGGGAAAATCAACATTTGGAGGTCTTCCTATTGGTTTTTTCTCAAATTTCAAGGTGAATTGGAAAGTAGATACATAGGGCTATTAATCCGAACCTTAAAAATTGTATTTGGATGAAATTAAGTGGGTCAAAATCACCCTTGAACATGCATAATGTTTCTACCAAACATGTGCGACGCTTCTGCTAAAGGCACTATGTTTCTGCATTGGATCCCTTTCAGAGAACTACCATGCCAGGAAAACTCTAGAATTCGATGATATTTGTCCCATGAGGTGTCATTTGATTTATTTGAGATTTTTTTTGCATCTATGATGAGGAAACATGTAATTTAATAAAGGGAACACACACTCCTAGTCTTTAGCTAAATTTTAGGGATTAGTTTCTAACTTCCCTAGATTCTAGGAAGTGACCCATATGATGTAATTATGATGCTTTTTGGATAGTATTTTGACTCTATGAGGTTTCATGAACTCTATTTTCTATAAGTAGTCCAACTCAAGTCTTTTTAGAGGTTGGATAGTTTTTATTTGTGGTGGAGCTATTGTACAAGATTTTTTTAATGAAATCAAAGACAGTGTTGCAAACATATTGTTGAGACTCTAGTTGTATGCCTTTGAGAATTTGTCTTTCTATGTAAACTTATCATGTTGAATGTTATGTTATCGATATTTCAAATATATACTTCTTTATGTTAATTCATATCAGTTTATAAGAAATCATGCTTTCCATACTCTATTTTTTGTCAGATTTACATGAACATGTCTCTTCTCTTTTGATAAATGAATTCAGTGTTATTCTCATTATGATTCCCTCTCAGTTCACTCTATACACCATGACAGATTAAAAATGTTCCTAAGCTTACCTACCTGGCCTCATCATTTCCTCTACAATCTAACCTTTGAAATCTAAACAAACCCTGGACCTAGCTCCTTGATTGTCATTCCTATCTAGCAAAAACTCAAAAAAAACAAAACCCTAATCTGCTGAGCATCATAACTAGCCTAAGATAATTGTATATTCAGTCATCTCATTGGATACAAAGTGACACTGAGAGAGCCCTCTCTAGTTTTGGTAGGGCTAGCTACCTGACCTAAAGGTTGGTTTTTGTTTACCTTCCTTCAGTTCCATTCTCAGCCTTGGGAAATTGGGGGAGTGATAACATTTTTGGCATCATTTCCAGCGAGCAAAGGTTAAATATTTCCTGAGAAAGAACAACAAAGATTAGCTATGATTTTTGATGGTGAATAGTGGTTAGGCACAAGAAGGTTGTGCATATTTCACCTAGTGACTCCAGTGTCTAAAATTCCAAAATTTCAGAGTTTTCATGGTGACTCCATTGTTCAAAAGTCGGTAGTTTGAAAAATTTCTTGGTGACTTCACTATTTTTAAGATGGATCCAATTGCAAGAAGGAATTCCAAGTATGCTCCTATGGATCAGTCTCATATCCCTGGCTTTCCAAATCCTATGCCTCGTGTTTATTGGTTATCTTATCTACCCATGTTCAAATATGAAAATAAAGATGATGCCACCTTGCACTTGATCAAGCTTCATATGTGTTGGCTGGATAAATTGATCTTGCGGACAAGACCGATCTCCCTAGTATCAGAAGATAGTCTAGCAACAAGCAAACAATTAAATCTATATTTCTCTAGATATATCACGATTTTTAAGTAAATTCTACAAAGGTGTTATGATCCTACCTTGATCCAACGCTTGTTTGTAGTAGTCGTCCTTCAGTCGCCCGAAAGAGTTATCTTCGAAGATCTGCAATCACAAACAAACAAACATCAAATAGCACCTGCATAGCATATATTCATAAATCATATCTATTATGGTGATCAAGGAATCCATAAAATAAAAAATCATTTGAAAGCTTATGGAGAAAAAAAAACTTATTTGTATTAACTTTGAAATAGTAGAAGAACCTTACAACATTTTCAGCCTTGATGTTGAACAGGTCTTCCCGGGGTCCGAAGCAGGAATTTCCTTTACTCTGACAAGCCTTGCACTCTTCCAACAAAGATACATACAGGTATGTAATCTTTCCTCATAAAATCTCAGCTAAAGGAGTCTAAGTTCCAACAACACTTTACCTCAAATAATACTAAAGCTTGAACTCATCAATTGTCTAGTTGTAACCCTTTGAGGCTGACCTATGCCTCTTTTTATAGTGCAAAAGAGGAGGTTACATTTCCACCTATGAAGGGATAGAATCCTCCTTCAAAGGGATAATCTCCTCACATCAAGGGGTTAGCTCCTTAAGGCATGGGATACATGAACCTGAAAAGAGCGGACTTGCCATCGCAAGATTCCTTCCAGAAGCTTCTAAAAATGACTGAAAGTGTGATTTTTGAGTTTAATTGCACCCTTTTAATATTTTACAGGGGTCCACACCCTTAACATAGAGAAAGTGTGGTCAGGTACGCAAGAGACATGACCATTACCGGGGTCCGCACCCTTAACAAAGAGAAAGTGCGGTCAAGTACGCAAGAGACATGACCATTAGGTGCGGGACCACAAGTAAGACTAAGAGAAAGTGTGATACTAGAGTTTTAGAGACTTTTGAGAGCTTTTCTCTTATTTTTAAGGCTTGACATGAGGAAATGATGTTTTTGGTCTTGCAAAGGAAGAAAGTATGAGTGATAATGAGCTCATATGGACAACGAAATGTCAAGGTGACAATTTTTAGTGCAACAGATTGCCCCCTAAAGTGCGAAGTCTGTAATAGATGAAGATAGAGTCTGTCATGTATGAAGAGTGAAGTACTTTATCATTTCAAGGATCATCCTATGGACACCCCAGTCAGAACCTATAAAAAAATTCAATGCAAAATATATATATGTAGACATATCATCGTTGAGGTAGGCATTCCCATACTCAGATCAAAACTAACTAGAAAACTGACTTAAACTATTCTGATACAGGAATAATTTTTCAATACATCAACAGTATAGACATGTGTAGACACAATATGGACGCAGCCATTTGTTTATGAATAGTCTACTTTATAAATGAATAACAAAATTCCTCGCAGCCTGGATGGTAGAAACTAGATCCAGGGTCTTGATTTCCGCTTCTCGAACTAGTACGATTCTATCCATGTGAATAAATGTGTCGAAGTCGAACATGGTAGAAACCACTTGATTACCAGTCAATAATTTGAACTATTAACAAGTTTGAGAGTAACCACCAGTAATGTCCATGGCCCTCAAATTACTCAGTACAATCCATGAAATGTGAATGAATGAGCTGAAGTCGAACATGTCACGGAATCATTCGATCGAAGGTCAATGATGCAACCTGTCATCGAAGGCGAGAAACCTGACATTGAGGCATGCAGATTTCAAGGTACTAATGATTTCTAGATCGAATTCCTAGATAATGAGCTATCGTCGATAGAAAGTGATCCGTCGTAGGGAAGCCCACAACACGAAATCATAGATCAAGTTTTGAAGAAATATATTGGCAAGGACTGACTCAGGGATGGTCAAAATGGAAGACAAATATTTTTCAGATGAATGGTTTGTTTGAACTGTCTTCTTGAACACATAATGACACTGCAGATGGCTTGGTGATAATTGACCCAAAGCTAATACCCAGAAACCAGCTGAAGAATTTCAATATGGTTTGATTAACAGTTAGGCAAAGGATTTCCCAACCCGGGTGAACAAAAGTGTCGTGTTCAAGAGTGGTTAACGGTTTTCCAAAAATCAAAATGTAACAAACATGTTCGTTTTTCTCTCTTTTCCCCCACCATTTTTGGCAAGTACCTCTTTATTTTTGACAAGCTTGAGGAGGATAACATTTTCTTGTTTATAAGCTCATCCTTCAGATGAGTCCAACTTAGTTTAAAATTCGAACCCTAAGAAGGAGTAGTTTTTTCCTGCTTAAAATTGAACAGGTCCTTTAATGTTAAATTTGAACGAGTCCAGTATAGGAGAAACTCGGTGTTTTTCAATTTTAGGGAGTCAGAAGAAAAAACTTAAGAAAAATCCATGGGTGTACTTTTTCATAATTTTAGTCTCTCGAGCTCGAAAAAGGATAAAATAATGTGGGAGAGAACTCTATTGACCGTAATAAGTCAACGTATACCTTGTTCGTAAATAGTCCATTTCAGTCCATAAAAGGGGTAAACTTATACTGAAAGGACGATCATTCATTTATTTTAACGAGTTCGAATAATCAAGTGCTCGGCAATCTTTTCATTTTTAGAGAGTCTAAAAAGGGCTTAAAAGAGAACTCTAGGCTTTCGCTTTTTCGTAAGTTTTAACGAGTTCGAAAAAGGGATCAAAATGTACTCATGGTTTTCACTTTTTCATAAGTTTTAACGAGTTTGAAAAAGGGATAAAAATGTACTACTGTGGCCGACTTTCAATTTAATTTACGAGCAGGAAAAGACGGAAAGAACTCGGCATTTTCATGTGTTTTACAAGAAATAAAGATAGCAAAATAGTCTCGGGATTTTCATGAGTTTAACGAGTGTTGAAAATAATAACTGAAATTGACTCAAGATATGTTTCATTTTTACAAAATCTTGAAACAGAGAAAAACTATGCTTCAAAGTGGTTTCATTTTTACACAAGCTTGAAATGTAGGAAAACTTTGCTTGAGATAAGTTTAAATGCCCCCCAAGCATAACTTGCTAGAGCGCATGCCCCCAAGCTTCATTTAATTCAACTAAGTAGACTACTGGTAATTAATAGCTGGATGGAATGAAGGTTCATTTACGAGATCATATGAAAGACCCGACCTAAAACTGTAAGAAAATTATGCAAAAACTGAAATAACTAACCTAAATATACGACTTAACATTTACGAGATCTATTCAAAGACTTGACTCAACTAGGGGAGGATTTGATTCATTTTTTAACGAGCTTGACACAAGAAAAGAACTATGCTCATGGCAACGTGTTTCATTTTTCAACGAGGTTCACACAGTAAAAGGAACTTTCCTCTTGATCCACTGATTCATTTTTAACGAGGTTGACACAGTAAAAGGAACTTTCCTCATACCCGATTCATTTTTTACGAGGTTGAATCAGTAACAGAAACCATCCTCAGAAACTACTTATTTCTAATCTATTAATCTACTCTCAAAAATTTACCTACTGATTCTTTTTTTAATGAGGTTGACACAGGAAAAGAACTATCCTCATACCTGATTCATTTTTTAACGAGGTTGACTCAGTAACAGGAACCATCCTCTGACCAACTGATTCATTTTTTAACGAGGTTGACACAGTAAAAGGAACTATCCTCGTAAGAATTTGTTTCATTTTTTAACGAGGTTGACACAGGAAAAGAACTTTCCTCTTGGAAGCTTGTTTCATTTTTTTAACAAGCTTGACACAAGAAAAGGAACTATGCTCTCGACTAATTCATTCATTTTTTAATGAGGTTGACACAGTAAAAGGAACTATCCTCACACTCACTGATTCATTTTTTAACGAGGTTGACACAGTAAAAGGAACTCTCCTCATGGCCATTGATTCATTTTTTAATGAGGTTGACACAGTAAAAGGAACTATCCTCGGAAACTAGATCATGGCTTCCAAATGGAAGAAACACATTTCAATGGACACACCTTGATCATGGCTTCTAAGAGGTCTTCATCAGAAGGAATAATAGTGCTCTGGAAGGAACACATGTCAAGGGACTCAAAAGGGATAAGAACATCGCGTTCAAATAATCCCATAGATTTTTCCATGTCAATTACCGGATCTAAGTCATAGGAAGTCGAGAAAATAATGAGACGCTCGCTTACATTGATAACTGAAAACATGGGACTAGTTGCCACATAATTAACCCATGGCGGGGTAGACACCACTTTCATATGGGGAAAATTCTGGGATGTCGTATTATTGGTAGTCGAATCAAGACTAGGGAACAAAAGATGGTCTACAGTCACAATATTTCCATTGTGAGGGAAAGACATCACGCGAAAGAGTGTCGATACGATAACTTTTATTGCATAGACATAGTCTCGCCCAAGGAGTAAATTGAAATCCAAGGGGCCTCGAACTACCATAAGATCAATAAAGACATTTTTACCTTCCGAAGTAATAGAAAACTTAGGAAGGATCCCTAAAGGTTCACTAATGGTTCTGTTAAAAGCTTTCAGATTCTGCGTAACAGGCACAAGCTGAGGGGAACCTAAAGCTTTCCAAGCAGTTGAGGATAAAATACTAACAGAATCACCTTCATATACATGTGTGAGGCATATTCTCCTACCACTATTATGAAAAATGATTTGGAAAGGGATGGAGGAAGGAAGACGAGGTTTTGTCAGTCTGTTCCAATCAAAGGAAAAGACCTCAGTACTTGGAGGGGGTTTTGTAGAAACAGGTGAAATGCCCCCTGGCGTAGAAGAATCTGATGTAACAATAAGAACCTGAGCAGTATGAATTTCACTCTCAATAGGAAGAGTGGGATCGACCGAATGTGAAATCGAATCGACCACTTGATCAACTAATGGATCATCAACCTGAGTGATATGAGTTTCACTCTCCAATGGAAGAGTGGGATTGACTGTACTTGGAATTAGATCAATCACTCCTTCAGTTGACAGTAGGTTGGGAGAAAGTTGATGATAAACAGTTGGAAGTTCTTGCTGTGGAACAGTAAGGTTTTCCAACAATTTTTAGGCTTCATCCATGTGAGGGAAAATGTGATTTTGATGACTCCCTTTGCATAACTTACAAGGAAACCTAACTTTACCCTTTTTCCTAGGAACCTGACTATCACTGGTTGATGCATCAACTGAAATTTGATGGGATTTTTCTGACCATACTTCCAAGACCTTTGGAATACCAGGACAATTGATAAGGAAGTGGTATCCCTTACAAATCCTGCAAGGGTATTTGGGTTTACGATGCATGTTGGAGGTTTCCTCAACACTACTAACATTTAAAACCATGGTTGGTTGGTTGAATTCTTTCTTATCTTGCTTCTTCTTCCCTTTATTCTTCTTCTTAGTCACCTGGTTACTAGCATCAAGTCTTTTACCAAGCGAAGAAGAAGAAAGGGAGAAAGACATATTGGGCGAAGAAGGTAAAGGGTAAACAGAAGGTTGGTGATGTTGAGATGGTGAACTCTGTTGAGGTGAAGCATTCGGTTGAGGTGGAACAATTGGAGTATTCGGGGCCAACGAAGTTGAAAATAACCATATCGGTAAACCTATTGTAAATCTAGGTGATGACAATGTAGCCATATAAGGAGGACCAACATTTCCAAAGCAAGGAAAAGTACTAGGATTCTTGTTAAGAGGGGTTCCTTAGTAAATTCCAGAACAGTTGCCATTATATTCAACTTCAGTGAATTTTATTAACAATTTAAAATAAAATTAACAATTAACAATTCACACCTAACAATTAAAATTCACAAATCACACCTATGGTCTCTAAAAGTAAAATCAAACAAATGAACATGCGCTATCAAATCTAGGATTCAAACCACACACAAACAGTAGATTCCTGCACTAAAAACACTAGTTGGTGATGAAATCCAACATCGTAGAATTTTAAAGCAAAAATGGTGGTTGGAAAAATTACCCCGACAACCTACTTAATGAAACAGACCGGTGAAAGTTTCTCCACTATACCATCTCGAGTGAAGATAACCCTCCAGAGAGTCCAAGCGAGTCTCGCCGACGTCTGCTCCAGGTACAATGGGATCTTCCCTCCACCGTCACCTTGGGAAAGAATCCTATAGTTTATGGCCACTAAGGTCACCAACAGGAACAAATATACCTCAGGGAACAGTCCACGATCCGATACACACGCAAGGGCAGAGTAACAAAGCTCAATCCCCTTGAAGGCTCCTTGACATAATCCAAGGTTTACCGACAAGTGACCCCAAGCTCCTCGACAATGGTCAATCTGAGGTTTACCGTTGTTAATACGTGTATATCTTCTATCATTCCCAATGAGGAAGGATTGATTATCTCACTAGTTCGGATATGATCTCGTGCTTGACTTCTTTAGGAGGAGCTTCCCAGAGCATACATGCAACTATTGAAATTTTTCCTACTGCAAGATCGACTACTTGTTTGTTTTACTTGCTTTGGAAAGTTAACTAAGACCTATTCCAAAGCACTAATCCTGAGCTAGATTGGTGGAAAAAGCCCTAAAAATGTAAAAATTACTAGATGAATTTTAATTAAGCGCTGTGTTATTTGGGCTGTTATTACTCAAAGGGTAAATGGATATGAAACCAATGGTGTTATGACCCGACCCAAAACTGAATGCAATCGAATATGATAATGTAATCTTTTCAATTCGATGAATCCTAACTAAAGTAAGGAAAGAGTTTCCATTCACTTCCAACAATGAAAAAAATTGATCAATAAGAGAAAATATAACAAATTCTCTAATGCACTAATTTCATTAAGAAAAACTAATGCTAATCAATTCAAAACAATTTTTTTTTATTTTTGTGTTTTTAAAACAAGCCTCAAAACATGTAAATTCAAATTAAAGAAACTGATCTAAATCTACGATTGATTTTTCAGAATGTAAACTATGCAGTTGTAATCTATGCACAATTCACATGAAAACTATGCAAATGTAATCTATGCACATTTTTCACTTATATTCTGAAAATGAGAATTCTAATTATGCAAATGTGATCTATGAAAGAGAATTCTCAAACACAAGATGATTCTAATGTAATCTAAGAACCAATCAAGTGTAAGTAAATAAAATTGGGTGAGAGTTCCAAAGATCAAAAATAAAAATACTCAAAGGCGATTAACACTCATACACAAATTAGCCCCCCCCCGCCCCCGGCGAATGAGGGGGAAATTTTTTGCAAAAACATGCAAAATTGTGAAAAGACCGAGACAAACCTCCAAGTAATGACCAAAGGAAATCAAATTAATAATTTCTCAAAAAAGAGACTGAAAACACCCAATTAACTTAACGGAGATTGATGAGATGGAAAATTTGCCGAAAGAAACTCATAAACAAGGATTTTTGACAGAAAAATACAGGTCTGGGTAGATGCTAAGAATCCTAAATTAAATCTAAACTTAAACTGGAAGAAGAAATCTTAAGTTTTTCAAAAATTTTAATAGGGTCCGCAGGCTCCAGAGGCAACAGGTGCGGTCCCGCACTGGTTACTTAAGGAAAGTGTAGAGATTCCTACACTGTGTGTGAAGACAAAGTGCGATCCCCAGAAAACTTCAAGAAAAACAAAAAAGTTCTTAAAATTTTTTAAAGCAAAGTAAAACTAAGCTACCCAAGCCAGTATACATCAATCAAAAACCAGAAAAAACCATTTTCTCAGGTCAAAATAAAAGAAAAACCAAAAATCAATTTTTTTCCCCAGTGGAGTCGCCAATTTTTTGGCCAGATAAATTGATCTTGCAGACAAGACTGATCTCCCTAGCATCAGAAGAGAGTCTAGCAACGAATAGACAATTAAATCTATCTTTCTCTAGATATATCACGATTTATAAGTAAATTCTACAAAGGTGTTACGATCCTACCTTGATCCAACGCTTGTTTGTAGTAGTCTTCCTTCAGTCACCCGAAAGAGTTATCTTCGAAGATCTGCAATCACAAACAAACAAACATCAAATATCACCTGCATAACATATATTCATAAATCATATCTATTATGGTGATCAAGGAATCCATAAAATAAACAATCATTTGACAGCTTATTGAGAAAAACAAACTTATTTTTGTTAACTTTGAAATAGTAGAAGAACCTTACAACGTTTTCAACCTCGATGTTGAACAGGTCTTCACGTGGTCCGAAGCAGGAATTTCCTTTACTCTGACAAGACTTGCACTCTTCCAACCAAGATACATACAGGTATGTAATCTTTCCTCATAAAATCTCAGCTAAAGAATTCTAAGTTCCAACAACACTTTACCTCAAATAACACAAAAGCTTGAACTCATCTATTGCCTAGTTGTAACCCTTTGAGGCTGCCCTATGCCTCTTTTTATAGTGCAAAAGAGGAGGTTACAGTTCCACCTATGAAGGGATAGAATCCTCCTTCAAAGGGATAAGCTCCTCACATCAAGGGGTTAGCTCCTTAAGGCATGTGATACATGAACCTGAAAAGAGCGGACTTACCACTGCAAGATTCCTTCCAGAAGCTTCTAAAAATGACTGAAAGTGAGTTTTTTGAGTTTACTTGCACCATTTTAATCTTTTACAGGGGTTCGCACCCTTAACACAGAGAAATTACAGTCAGGTACGCAGGAGACATGACCATTAGGTGTGGGATCACAGGTAAGACTAAGAGAAAGTGCGATACCAGAGTTTTAGAGACTTTTGAGAGCTTTTCTCTTATTTTTAAGGCTTTACATGAGGAACTGATGCTTTTGGACTTGCAAAGGAGGAAAGTATGAGTGATAATGAGCTCATACGGACAACAAAATGTCAAGGTGACAATTTTCAGTGCAACAATATGCATGTGCGTGGACTTAAATTTAAGTTTCCGGAGGATTACTTAATGAAGATATTTATGACTACTCTGGAAGACAAAGAAATAACTTGGTATGAATGGTTAATACCAACTAGCATATGTTCCTAAAAGGGTTTTCATACAATATTTTTTGATAATTATAAACAGCATTATCCATCTTTGTTGTTGGTACAAAATTGTTGTGATCATTTTGAGGGTTTCATTCAGTATCTTGAAAGTATTGATGAGGATCTAGAATTTATGGATGATGAGGATATGTTAGAGGCACTTTATAAATTCTCTTCTCAGGTCATTTGTCATGATGATCAAGAGGATTTACAACATGTAGAAACCTTACAACCATCAACAGTTTCTATCTTAGATAAAGATGAAATCAATAAATAACTTGATGTTTATATTCATGTCCCTTCTCTTGAGATAGGTGAAGTTTTGCAGCCAGTTCGTCAGTTTTTGTTTGACCAATGTGCAAGGAGTGAACTAGTTCATATTGACAAAGCCCCACAACTGTAAGAGGATCAGCTATCAAAAATAGTCTCCCATCATGAAAATCAAGATGATAGTCTTCAAATAGAGTTATAAAATGAGTTCAAAACAAAATTGTTTGATCAACAAAAGGACATCCTCAATACACATGATATGGTTATCACATTTGAGGATGCTAAAGAAAATTTGGACATTTTTATAAACAAACTTGTTGATCTCTTTTTCTTTGAAGTTTAACTTGATCATTAGAGGGTTGAACAAGGATTAATTTTCAATGGAAATTTTACCTTAGATTATTAAGACATGAAAATATTCCATATTCTCAAGGATTCTTCTGCTGATTTGATCCAATCATCAAAAGTTGTGATTTTTCATGGTTTCAAAGATATGATAGTAATTTTGTTGTATGTTCTTCATGAACCTTTGGTCATTTTATTGCAGCCATCTAATAAGATTAATCTTCTTATATTCATGGATCCTGAGCATATGTTCAGTGGACACTTTGAGTTTCCTCTCTTTTTCTCCTTTTGCCTACTCGAGGAAAGTGTGAGCAAGATTCAAGTAAGTATCCATTTTCTAGATTGGTTACACTGGAGGGATCATATCGAAAGATTTTATCTCTCTCTCTCTCTCTCTCTCTCTCTATATATATATATATATATATATATATATATATATATATATATATATATATATATATATATATTAAGTATGTGGGTGGTTATCATCAGTATTTGAAGCCCGAGGCAAATTTCCTAAGATCCTGATGGTCTGTTTCCATAAGTAAGTTCAGTCAGTAGTCAAGTCATTTTTCGAGTGAAATTCGTTTTCTTTTTTATTTAGTCATTTCAGTTCATCGAACTTTTTTAGATTCTAGTTTTGACTCCATTTCCCAATGGATGAGGCTACATGATCCACGGTGTTCTTGACACCTCCTGAAGGAGCTGTCATCCCCAGCTGGAGCCAATGTTAGTGTTTGAATGTTCAGTGATAAAAAATACTCTTTCCATATTTACTTGGTAGTGGTCTTAGGTCAAAATTTCATGTTTCAAGTCAATTTTAAAATAAAATTTTGTTCACTGAATGTGTCTAGGTCTGAAATGCTACAACCTTCACTCCATTCATGGTCATCATCATTTCAAAGGTCATGTCATACATCAATCATCTAGCGTTTGAGATCATTCACCACACCTTCATTTAGGTCATGGTCTAGGCCTCTTTTGTTTCACCACCACGATGCCCAACCATGTCATGAAAGAAAGGAAAATAAAGGTCATTGTCATTAGTCAAATCACCTTCATTAGGAGCTAGAAAATATAGGTAATAAACCAAAGGCAACTTGCCCTTTTTTAAGAAATATGCTAAATGGTCGAAATATTTCCTCTCTCATGCTCACAACTCTTCACAACCATCCAAGGGTCAAATTTTTCACAAAGGTTCAAATACCTCCTAATCAGTAATTGGATTATTTTCACACCTCTTTCAAGTCAAATTCATCAACAGATGAGTGGTCTCCTTCATTAGGTCATCTCTACTACTTTTTTTGTGTTTTTCATAATTGGCTTGTTTCAGATGATAAAAACCTAATCTAACCATATAAAACCTTCATACAACCTTCATACACTAGACCCTAACACTTCCTATCACTCACAACCCTCCTTTCCATCAATTTCATTAAAACCCTAATTTTCACTACATTCTTGCAGAGAAAACTAGAAAATTCATGTGTTTTGACCTTTTAGGCACCTTCCTCATACTAATTTCTAGAAATTTCAGTTCCATCCTGTTATCACTCCACCAGATTCCAAAGGCTGAGGAAGGGATCCCAACATAGGTAACCACAAACCAAGATTTTGACTTGATATCTAACCCTATCAAGCCAGAGAGGGCTCTTTCCAAAGGGTCACAGTCAGGAGGGTTGGAGAAATTAGGGTTTTAGGCTAGATAATGAGTATAAGGGGTTTTTTTTATTTTTTTTTGGTTGGGTAAATCAACGGATAATGAAATCAAGTCAAGGAAAACTAGGTCAGGGCTATAGAGTTAGGGTGGCAAGGATGAATGGGGCAAGGTAGGTATAATGTCAATCAATTGAAGATAATGGTTATGGAATGGTTTAGAAAATTTAAGGAGTCCAAGGGAAGCATAAGCTATGTATTTCTCTCAGACATAATATTTGAAACAAAACATGATCAGTTACCCAAAATAGAGCATGGCTAGCATGTATTCTGAATTTCACACTTATAAAATATCATAATCATAGACCTGAAAAGGAAATGAACAATAAATTCACACATATGTCACTGAAGAAGAAACAATGAAAGAAATTCAATACCATAGGTATCCCATAAATGTAGCTGCAACTCCTCTTGTATTAATGGCCAAAACTAAGTACAAAGTCTCCTTGATCAACTAAGCAAAATCAAACTGATTCCAACTATTCCCACTCCTTTGAAGAACTGAGCTAAATAGAGATGAAAACCACCTACACTCATCCTCAGGGGTTGAATCCATGAGGTGAGGGAGATATTACACAAAAATTTGAGCTGATAACTAGAGTATAGGATGAGAAAAGTGACTCATTCCTATCTCAAGTGAACTGATTCATTACATTTCATATGCTTGCCTTACCTATTGTATTTACCCTATTAAATAGTAATAACATGATAATTACATTCATATTTATCATTTACATAGGTAAATTCCTCATTTCCCAAGGTAAAATTCAAACTCGAGTGAAACTCAAAAAAATTCCGAAGACTGTAAAAAACACAATTTCCTTGTAAAACGCGGAGAGTCCAGGCAGACAAAATGACCTATGTTCAAGGATGAATTTGAGTGTTGTCCCGGTATCCAAATCTACTCCATAATGGCTCATTGGAAATCCCTTTGAGTCTAATTTCTAAAACTACCTCCAGTTTTCATAATGGTTCTCATTTTCCCTTTCAAAAACCTCTTCTCCCAAGGCTAGTAAACGCACAGTGACCAGGAAAAATTTGAGGCAGAAACATGAATTTTTAATGGTTTTTTGACTTTTAGATGGACCAACTCTCCTCCAAAAACTTTGAAACTTCACAAGGTTGATGTCCTCATCATTACAAATATGATGGTGGTGGCCATTTTTCCATTTTATTCCCCAAAAAGAGCGTATTGTTCAAGGCGCTACGTGTTTAGAAAATTTTATTTGTATAAAAATGACCTCAAAAACAGAGAAATGAACAAAATGCTAAGTATGCCAAAAAAATTCAAAATTATGAGGGTAATTTCTCATCAATTGTTTGAGGAATAGAGTGACACCTCAGGAAGTATGTATAACTTCTCTTTCTTTTCTTTCTTGGTCAAAACTTCAATCTTGGCATTGGCTCTTTTGAGCTTGGCCAATGCAATTCTCTCTTTTCAGGAATGAAGTTTGATTCTTGTCCTCAACAAGTCATTGTCCTTGTTAGCCTTCTCTAGCAACTTTTCCAGATGTATATTGGCTCTTTCAAGCCATGGTTCCCTATTCTTGCTGATTTCTAGGGAAAGTTGTTCATTTAGTGTAAGCTAGTCTGCTAGGTTAGCTTCCCTTTGTCTCTATAGGGCTAGAGCTCTTTTAAGCCCTCTAGTCCTAGGTCTATTTCTTTGAGGCTGATCCTCATCATCATCAAGTTCACCAAACTTTTCCAATGTTTCTTGAAGCAAGGCTTTAGCCTTCTCTACATCTCTTTGTGCTTTGATGCATTTCACTTCATTGATGGCATGCTTGGTCTTCAGCTGCTGATTTTCTTGCTCAAGGAAGTGAATCACATACTTTTCCCTCTCAATATTAGATTGGAGCTCACTAATCTCAACCTCTTTTCCTTTAATTACTGCATTGCTAATTTTGTCCTCATCTTCCTCACCTAGGTCAATCAACTGAAATTCTTGCTCTGTCTCATGGTTGTCCTCCTCATCATGAAATACAAGCTCTATCATATCTTCATTACCTTTATTTACATTTTGTGTTGAAGAAGAAGCATTTCCCCTTTCACTCCAACTTAAGCAAACACATGCCTATAGCCTCTCTAGTAATTTTTGGGCAATGGCTCAACCTCACCCAAATTAGCCCATTTTTCCTCAATTCTTCATCACTGCTTGATGACTCATAGTCATGATGTGATGATGATGTAGGGTTATAAAAAGGTGAAGAAGAAGGCTCAATATGAGGTGAATGAGGTGAATGAAGTGAATTGAGTTGACCTGGTAATGATGTATGAACAATAGGTTGAGATTGAGGGATATATGAGGGAGGATGAGATGATGAAGGTGCATTCTGGCCATGCTGACTAGGTGGGGTAGTGAAAATCTCATTGGATATGAAGGTGTCCCATGGAATTTTTAATTGAGCAAGTTGATGCATGCCTATCATTTTGATGAGGGAGTGGTGGAAGAGACTCTGCATTTGATGATCATAATCTCTCTTTTGGGCAAAAAATGCCATTTTATCAATGCTCCAGGAGAGATAATAGGGTATGTGAAGCATTCTGACCCTATTGAAGTGCATGAGGAGCCGGATATGATAGGAATAGAGTCTAGAAAACCTTCCCTCACAAGTGAAGTATTCATGATGATTTTCATCATGAGGACATATCTGTCAAGGAGGTGGGAGAAAGGAAAATTTGTCATTTTATCATTCCTGTACCTTGGTTTAAGATATGGCTCATAATAATAAAGATTGAGGTTTCCTTGTTTAAACCATCTTTCCCCTACATTTGGGATCCCTGTAGCAACTGCAATAATGTCAGTGGACATAGTGAAATTGATCCCAGCAAGGGTGACCTGTTTGTCATGAAGGTTAGAAATGAACAATCTTATCAACATAGGATGGTACTAGATTCTTTTCACTTTCTCACAAAATTTGAAACGTCCTACATGCTTAAAGCATGACACAGTGAGGGGAGATGCCATAAGCTCTCTATTATTTGTTGGTTCATGTGAGATGACTTTCCCTCCCTTCTTATATTGCTTTTTCTTATGTCTCTCTTCCTCACTAGAAATTCTATTCTCCTCTTCAACCATAGTTGATGTAAAAAACCATAGGGTGATGGAACGAAATGAAGGAATATGAAGTGAGCCTATGTAAGTGAAACCCTTGGACTTAGAGCTATTAGGGATGATATTATTTTAGGGAATGGGGTTATAGGGAAATGGGAAAATGTTTATAGGAATGTGAGGGGAAGTGTATAACAATTTAGAGATTAGGTTTAAATGAGAATTAGGGTTTCTTGCTTTAGAAATAATTTTGAATGATTATGAAGCACAAAAATACACCAATGAGATGATGGTTTGGTTACTTACTGATAAATGGAGTTTTGAAGAACCCATTTCCAAAGATTGAGCATCATTTGATGGAGTCGCAGGCTGTGAGAAGGCTTTTTGCACTTGTTGAGTGAACGCGCATCGACCTCTTCAAATGCGCAACCCTAGTTAGAAATTGCTCTGAAAAAATTGACCAAACGCGTCGTGTCCCTCCTGAATGCGCATCAACCTGGAGAACGCGCAACGACCAAGAAAGTTTCCTAGTTACACTCTGAAATTTGAATTTTTCTCCTTTGCTAAAGATTGTGAATGTTGAATGAGACAAATGGACTTTGTCTTGAGGTGTTGAGGGCTTTTATATTCTAGTGGATTTGATTTATAATTTGAATAACCCACTTTCCTTACGTTTAATTTTCTCTTTTCAAACTTTGACACTGATACTCTTTGACTTTTCTGACTTTTTGTTTTGCAGGTTGATCAGCTAATGGAGTTTGAATTTCTTTGCTTCATTTTTTCAAGAGTGCTTGAGTTGGCAAATTTCGAAATGAATTATTATATATAAAATAAAATAAAATTACATTTGAAAATAAATAAAAAAAGTTTACATTTTTTATTTTATATCAAAATGAAATTTTGATATTAAAATCATCGAAATCAAAATTACAACTTGAAAAATATAATAGTTACATAGTGATGATATTCTGTAGAGGAAGATAAAATGTTTTTGAGTCACTCTCATATGTTTGCTGAATTTATTTGGATGGAGTAATTCATTTTGGACCTTGAAAGACCTGATCTCCATGACTGACTTTAACTGAGACAAGACATGGTGAAATGAGCTTTTTCATAGGTGTTATTGTGCTCAATAATACATGGGAGTGAGTCAGCAAATATGGTTCTCTGAAGGAGAGTGAAGTTTTCTTGAGGAAAGCTACCATAAATGAAATAATTTCTAGCATGACCTAATGTAATGATATAAAAGTTTCAAAATGAGACACCTAAAATGAGAAATTAAGGAATGATATCAATCACTGAGTTAAGAATGCATATTTTGACTCTAACATTGGCCTTATTAGAGATGGTAGCTCTGACAGAGGTGTCAAGAACCACAGATATATGAGTTGAGTAGATCAATGCTTTCTTCCATTATGCCAAATACGGTCAAAAATAACTGAAACTGAAATGTGGGGCTGACTATTTGACAACTCAATGACACAAACTAGATGAAACCAACTCAAATAAATAACTTACTAAAATTATTTATGGCAGTACATCACTGATACTTGAGGGTTTCAAATCTTGATGACAACCACCTGCCTTATGAAGACATATATACAATCATGTGAAGTGATCCTTCCAGTGTAACCAATCCAACAAATGACTACTTACATAAATTATTCTCTCATTTTCCTCGAGCAGGAAAAAAGGAAAAAAAATAGGCCACTCCAAGTGTCTACTAAACATGTGCTTCTGGTCCGTGAAAACAAGAAAATGCATCTTCCATGATAACTATAGCAAATCAGTAAAATGATATTAAAACATATGAAATGTTACCTTGTCTTGATACTCAACAAAAATGCAAGCACACTCTTGATTCTGATCTAAAAGAACACTTAGTTGTTGATCCATAGGAAGGCATAGGGAAGTATGACTTTCTACTATCTGAGTGTTGGCTACAAATTTTTGAAACATGAGAAAATTGATTCTTTCTCTAGCATACTATCTCTTTTAGGCTCATACTCCTAAAATTCATATTTTAATTCATCCTTAAATAAGAAACATTCTTCAAGATTAACAAACATGACAGCCCTATCATATTCATGAAAGACAACAATATCTGCTAGCTGATCTCCTTGCTGTAAATCATCATCAAAAATCGGTTTACTCACAAAAATTTCTTGTATGGCTTCCTTAGTCTCATGACTATCATTATTCAAACCCAGACTTTCATTTTCAATAATGGAAGATGCTTCACTCACACATTCTTTATTATGTGAACAATTTAAGAGCTACAAATATACATTTGCTTGGGCTGTAATATGATTGTTCAGGAGCTGATCTATCTCATCTTCAGATAAAGGACAAAACTGAGTTTAATAGAGATTTACATTGATTTGGTGATTTTTATTTTTAGGATCAGGAATTGGCACTTCACTTTCTTGGTCCCAGTCTATCCCATCTAAGGAGGGAGCTATTGATTCTTGTTGGTGATGAAAAGGGTTATCATGTAAAGGCTCAAGGATCTCTTCATCCAAGGAGGAAACGACTATTTCTTCTTGGGAGGAAAAATTATTAAGGGATTCTATGAGCTCATCATATAGACACTCTTCATTCCCATACAAATTTTCAAGAAACTCAATGAAATTATCAGAGATCTCACAACAACTATCAATCATCGACAAGGAAGAGTTAGAGCTTCGATAATTTTGAAAGAAAACTGAATGAAAGTCCTTTAGAGAATATAAACTAGCAGATGGTATATCCTCATACCATGATCTTGCTTGTTCCTCCAAGGTAGCCATAAAAATTTTCATCCAAAAATCTTCAGGAAACTCAATCTTTATTATATGAATATGCAAATGAAATTTTACCAAATGCAAACTAGCATCTTCACTGTCTTGACCCTTAAACTTTGACAGTCCTGATTGCCAATCTATACGATGAATACGGGTTGGAAAACCAGGAATATGAGCTCTATTCATAGGAGCATACCTTCGAGCAATCAAATCCATTTTGACAACAGTGAGTCACCAAGAAGTTCTTCAAGCTACCAGTTCCTGAAGAGTGGAGTCAACATGGGAATTCTAAATCTTGGAATTCTTCAACACTAGAGTCGCCAGGTGAAAGATGCACAACATTCTTGTTCCTAATCGTTGTTCACCATCAAAAATCAGATATGATATTTATCATACACCCAGGGAAAATTTTCTCTCTTCATTCCTCGACAACGGCGCAAGTATGTTATCACTCCCCCAGATTCCCAAGGCTGAGGAAGGAATCCCAATAGAGGTAACCACAAACCAAGCTTTTGACTTGATAGCTAGCCCTATTAAGCCGGAGAGGGCTCTCTCCAAAGGGTCATAGCTAGGAGGGCTAGAGAAATTAGGGTTTTAGGCTAGATAATGAGTTCAAGGGGTTGTTTTGATTTTGTTTTGGTTGGGTAAATCAACGGATAATGAAATCAAGTCAAGAAAACTAGGTCAGGGCTATAGTGTTAGGGTTGCAGGGATGAATGGCGCAAGGTAGGTATAATTTCAATCACTTGAAGATAATGGTTATGGAATGGTTTATAAAATTTAAGGAGGCTAAGGGAAGCATAAGAGATGTATCTCTCTTAGACAAAATATTTGAAACAGAATATGATCAGTTACCCAAAACAGAGCATGGCTAGCATGTATTCTGAATTTCACACTTATAAAAGATCATAATCATAGACATGAAAATGAAATGAAAAATACATTCAAACATATGTCACTGAAGAAGAAACAATGAAATAAATTCAATACCACAGGTATCCCATAAATGTAGTTGCAACTCCTCTTGTATTAATGACCAAAACTAAGTACAAAGTCTCCTTGATCAACTAAGAAAAATAAAACTAATTCCAACTATTACCACTCCTGTGAAGAAATAAGATAAATAGACATTAAAACCACCTACACTTATCCTCAAGGGTCGAATCCATAAGGTGAGGGAGATATTACACAAAAAGCTGAACTGATAGCTAGAGTATTGGATGAGAAAAGTGACTCATTCCTATCTCAAGTGAACTGATTCATTACACCTCATATGCTTGACTTACCTAATGTATTTACCATAGTAAATAGTAATAACATGATAATTACTTTAATATTGATCATTTACATAGGTAAATTCCTCATTTCCCAAGGTAAAATTTAGATTGGAGTGAAACTCAAAAAATTTCTAAAGATGTAAAAAACACAATTTCCTTGTAAAACGTGGAGCGTCGAGGCAGAAAAATGACCTCTTTTCAAGGCTGAATTTGAGTGCCTTCCCGGTATCCAAATATGCTCTATGGTGGATCGTTTCAAATCCCTTTGAGTCTTCTTTCCAGAACTACCTCCATTTTTCAAAATGGTGCTCATTTTCCCTGTCAAAAAGCTCTTCTCCCAAGACTAGTAAATGCGCAACGACCAGGCAAAATTTGAGGCAAAAACATGAAGTTATGATGGTTTTTTTACTTTTTTATTGACAAATTCTCCTCCAAAAACTTTTAAACTTTATAGGGTTGATGTCCTCATCATTAAAAATCTTCTGGTGGTGGCCATTTGTCCATTAGATGCCCCAAAAAAAAGTGTAGCATTCAAGGCGCTACACGTTTAGAAAATTTTCTGTGTATAAAATAACCTTAAAAACATAGAAATGAAAAAAATTCTAAGTATGCCAAAATTTTGTCAAAATTGTGAGGGTACTTTCTGATCAAGTGTTTGAGGCATGGAGTGACACCTCAACAAGTATTTCTAACTTCTGTTTCTTTTCTTTCTTGGTCAAATCTTCAATCTTGGCATTGGCTCTTTTGAGCTTAGCCAATGAAATTCTCTCTTTCTGGGAATGAAGTTTGATTCTTGTCCTCAACAATTCATTGTCCTTGTTGGCCTTCTCTAGAAACTTTTCCAAATGTAGTGGATCTTTCAATCCATGGTTCCCTGTTCTTGCATATTTCTAGGGCAAGTTGTTCATTTAGTGTAAGTTGGTCTGCTAAGTCAACTTCCCTTTGTCTCTCTAGGGCTAGAGCTCTTTTCAACCCTCTAGTCCCTGGTCTTTGTCTTTGAGGATTATCCTCGTCATCATCAAGTTCACCAAACTTTTCTAACGTTTCCTCAAGCAAAGCTTTAGCCTTCTTTGCCTCTCTTTGTGCTTTGATGCATTTCACTTCATTGATGGCCTACTTGGTCTTCAGTTGTTGATTTTCTTGCTCATGGAAGTGAATCACATAATTGTCCCTCTCAATATTAGATTGGTGCTCACTAATTTGAGCCTCTTTGCCTTTAATTACTGCATTAGTGATTTTTTCCTCATCTTCCTCACCTAAGTCAATCAACTGAAATTATTTTTCTATCTCATGGTTATCCTCCTCATCATGAAAGACTAGCTCTATCACATGTTCCTTACCTTTATTTACCTATTGTGTTGATGAAGAAGCATGGCCCCTATTAGGGTCCTATAATAATAGGGTTCATAAAATTTTGAATTGACTTTAATAAGTCTTATAAATATGTACATATGTTGCTTTCTGCAAGTTGTTTTCCCATATTTTGAAAAAATGAAAAATAATAAAAAATCAAAAAGAGGGTAAAAGTCCTAAAAGAAAAATCAAAGGACTTAGAAAAATATAGACCCCAAAATAAAAAGAGAAATAAGATCTAAAAGTGAGCAAATCCAAATGCCACTACTTTACTTTTTACTGCAAGAATAATGATATGTGAAGAGTGTCAATAAATGCCATAATCCATGATTAGTTAAATAGTTTAATCTTAACTTTTCATGCTTTCAATTTCATGTTCTAGATAGAGAATAAACATTTTTCAAACAGTTTAAACTTGAAAAATCAGTAGATAGATAGAGAAAAATGAGGTGCTCAATAGTTTAATCTGAGCCCTCGGATGAAATAAAGTATATCTAGATAGTTTTATGCTTTGAAAGAAAATGTTTTAAGGTTGCAAGCCCAAATGCACCTGCAAAATGAAGAAAAAATGTTAGAAATAAATTTGGTTAGGTAGAAAGCAGTTGGGCAATCATGTAAACAAGACATCATCAAGAAAAATCACTAATTTTCCCCTCCCCTATGAGTATTCAGTATTCTAAGCTATCAGTCAAATAGGCTCAGAGCATTTCTCTGACTTTTGTTGGGACTGAACCCAAGGCTCTATAACTGGTTATTTAAAAATATTGAGTTCTCATATTAAAACCACATTTATCATCATTTACCCTTCATTCATAGATTAAAAACCCTTTTTTCTAAGTAAATACACATTCTTACTTAGTAAATTGTAACCCCTAAATTTTTAACCTCATCCCTTCAAAAGCATTCATAAAAACCCTCAAAATTACATTTATCCTAAGTATTAGTGAAAGAAATATAAAGATGATCAATGCTTGATTTTATACTATACCTAGAGATAATATGTATTTTGTTTTTATTACACTACCCTTTCATATTGACCTTTAACTTACTTCTATTAAATCCCTAAGAAATACCCTTCCATACTTATTAATTCCTTATATCTAAATACCCCAAAAAACCCACTATTATAAAGTTTTGACCAAAGTCTATTATCCCATGTGCACAAATAAAAACCCCAAGTTAAAAACCCTTTGGTCTAAAAACTGTCATTATTTATGTATCCCGCCCCTGTAGTTTAAAAAACATTCAAAAGGTTTAAAAAAATATATAATATAATAAACACGCCCACATATGAAACATTTTTCAAATGTTTTAAACCTAACCCGCCATCTATTATACCAAGTCTAAGGCTTAAAAACCTTGTTTAAAAGCGCCTTTGTAATAATGTTTTATCCTACTGCTATGTATAAAACATCTGCATCCATATATATTGGTTAAAGCCTTATATATTTATTTTAAACCAAATATCCCTCCGCCATCATATAACCTAAGTTTTGAATTAAACAAAGGCCTATTCATAAAGTTCAAAACCCTTCTGCTGCATATGATAGTCCGGTCCCACTTTTCAATCTAGTGCACCTTCTCGAAAAAATCCTGACTATTCGCATCCAATTCTCAAATCCAATGTTCGACGTCTGATATCGCATAAAAAAGATGCAAGACCACCTAACAGCCAAAGCCACGTGAAATAGGTGGTTTCACCCATTTCTCTCTCCTCTACATGGCATTCCCTCATTGGATTGCGTGTATTGGAGTTGAAACCACTTACTTCTCGACATCCGCACGATAACCACTCGTGGTTTTCATCCATTCCAACTCCGAAACTACCCTCCCACCTGACTAGACCTGCATTTAATTCTAGTTTAAACGCGACCAATATGTTAATAAAACCTTTGAAAAATATGTTTATTCACCATTCTTGCGCACTCAACCACTGTATTGTCTTCTCTCGATTGTTAAAACCCTGCTAAAGCCCCTAGTTTCCATTTTAATGCCCAAAACCTCCAAAATATCCCAAGACACACCCGTAAAGACTCCTGAAGAGTTACGCCTTACTCCAGATAAGTTGTTGAAGCTATCAAATCGACCAGAACTTGAAGAAACCCTTTTAAAGCCGATACCTGCATTCACATAGGTATTCTTCTGAGTTTTAAACCTGCAACCAAATTTAAAAACCTTTTTTAAATAAAGAGAAAACATTTCAAAGTTAAGAAATTGACTAATTCAATTGCCCAAAAATCAAGCCAAACTCTGGCAAAATTTTCCGAGAAACCCTATTTGTCTGCTGCGTAGTATTTTCAAAGGAATTTATCACTTTTTTACAGTCTAATGATCAATTTCAAGCTCTAAAAGGCCAAAAATCCTCTGTAGGTGCCCTAATCTTCTTTAAACATTTTCAACAGAGTTTTTAGCCCATTTTTCAGTTAAAAAACTCAGAAAACCCCTGTTTTCTGTTTTATACCAGTTTTAAACCTCAAAACTTCTTTTGAGAAACCCAATTGGGCATAAAATCCAAAAAGAGACTCTATTTTGCTAAAATTTCCCAGTCAAGCCTCTACTATAGTAAAATTTCCTCTGCAAACTGTTTAAACTTGCAAAAGCCAATCAAGATGCCTAAAAAACAGAGTGTAAGCAAGCCTGAAGGTTCTAAAACTCCTAAACCTACTCCTGCCATGACTTCAAATACTGCAATTGTAGTCAATCCATTACAACCCCCAGTTGTTGTTATTGATCATATTCCCCTAGCTGATATTGACTATAAAATAGCTGATCCCATAGTTGAATTCAATCTATTATATATCCATAACTGGTGTTTTTAGAAGTCTTTAGATGATCATGAAGAAATTCATCTTTGGGAATCCAATATACCCAAATATGTAGTGCCTCTGACTCACCCTTGTCAAAAAATTATCAGATTATGTCACCAGTACTATTTTCCTAAACAAAGAGTTATTGTGAATGCAAATAAATGTTAGATGATCCAAATATATTAATGTAAAGTTAGGATAAAATATTTATTAAATTATAATATTTAATAAATATTAGAGAATACAAACATTTATTAAATTATAATATTTAATAAATATTAAGAGGCATTTAGAAATAGAATATTGTTAGCAAAGATAGGACTCTAGAATTGAGTCATATCTTAGGCTCTAAAATAGGAATAAAGTTAGTAGATTGGATAGAAGATCATTTATTGTAAATGGACACTTGTTATTTTTTCAAGTGATCCATAACTAAAATAAGTTAGGACGTAGAGCTTATAAATAGGTTAGTCTCCTAAATGCAAAATTAGTAAAATTTTACGTTTGTAAACTCCTGCAAATTTTTATGTAATTCCTTTTCCATTATTAATAAAATTACGTGTCTGAGGAAACTTCTGCCATTAATGTGGTATTGGAGCCACTGGTAATGCAGATGAAAAGACAGTGAATATTTCAGCTTTGGAGACTTTATAAAATTCTGCCAAAAGATGAATTGAGCTAATGGCAAAGAATCAATGATTTATTAGCCCATGCAGTGATTTATTTTATTAAAGATTTCATTGTCAATTGCTTTCTAAGTTTGCATATATATATATATATATATATATATATATATATATATATATATATATATATATATATATATAGATATATAGATATATAGATATATATGGTATATATATATATAGATATAGATATATAGATATATATGGTATATATATATAAGTTGTGTATGCAGGAATTTAAGCGCATAGCAGAACCAGCGTAACCAACGTTTTTTAGGACCCACGAGATGAACCAACGCAGAGTAATATTAAAGTGGCACAGAATTGAGCTTTAATGTTCGTTGAGAACACTATCATTAGTGCGAAGTTAATCAACAACCAGGGTGTGCATGTGGCAATCAATCGTTGCAGAGATGTGAGCAACTAGACTTATGACAATCGTAGCAATCAACTAATGCAAGATCTGATCACCGGACGGAGGCATGAATTAAATCTGTGATGTTCAAATTGGTAAACACCAATGCTATATAGGCGATAGCTACCATAATTAAATCTGTGATGCTTTGAAGCATAATTAAATCCATGATGTTTTGAAGCAGAATTACATATGTGATGTTCGAATTGGGAGACACCAATGCTATGAAAGCGATGGCACCAACGTTGAAGGAGTGAGATGCAAGTAGAACGCTACCACCGTGAAGGTATGGGCAACGTTTTGAATTGAACGTTGTATTTGGATGGTAAGCAATGCATTATTTAAACAATGTAATCTTTTTCATGATTTGGATATTGCAATAGATTTCCATCGGTGCTGTGAGTGCAGGCTTCAACCGAAGCTCAAGAAGTTAAATCCCAGCCTATACATTTTTACATCTTCACATTTTTTAATTGGGTTTGAGAATTAGAATTTGCGCATTTATTTAATAAATGTATGAAACTGTATGAACCAGTGAAGAGAATATTACTCCATTCCCGTGGAGAGTTCATTGTTTTGTTTCCAGATTAATAAGCATTGGGTGGATTGAAGAGTATGTAATTGATGAAATTTTGAAGAAGAACTTGTAGAATTGTCAGCTAGTAGAAAATCAATTACATCTTTTTGAAGGACATAAGCTCACTCTTTAAAGAGTTATTTGGGAAAGATAAGGAGTGATTTTTTTTTTTTTGTAATTGGAGTTATAAGGGAGAAAATTAAAATTTTGTCATTTTTTTTGGAGAAACAAGGAGTGATATTGTAACTCAAAGTAATTTTTTTACTTTGAGGGGGGGGGTAGATTTTTGTAAAATCATTGTCAAATTTTGCAAATATTTCATTGTAAACACTCAATGAGAAATTGACTAGAGCCAAGTGCAAAGCTCGGTCATTTTTATCCTTTTTTCAACAACTATACGAGGGTCAAGTCCAAGCCCCGATAGATAATTTTTTCTTTGCATGGCATGTGCCATTTTTGCGTGGCGTGTTTCGTGTGACGAGTTGCTCAATTTTTTGTGCTTGATTCTTTTGGTGCACTGCTTCAACACTACAATGTCAAATTTAATTAATTTGTTCTCTGAATCTAATAAGCTAGAAGCAGTGAAATCTTATAAGACATGGAAACATCTAATTGAAAGCACTCTCATATATAATGAATTATGGCATGAAATTTGTGATGGAAAAATTAAGCCAAATAAACCAACAGATGTAGCTTCACTTGAAAAATGGGAAGTAAAATATGGCAAAGCATTAGCTCTTATAAAAGCTTCATTTAATAATGAAATGTACATACATATTGAAAATTCCTCAGATGCATGGACTGCTTTACGTACATCCAAAGATATCTTTGATACACAACCTGAATCAAAGAAGGTTGAACTTCAATTAAAATTGCTTCAACATAAATTAACTGAAGGTGGTGATGTCCTTGAGTATATTTCACGACTCAAAAAAATCAAGCAAGAAATAATAAATGTTGGTTTTCAAGTTGTTGATGAAAGCTTCTTGACCACAATTTTAATTGTTGGATTTCCATCATCATATACACATTTTTTGGAAACTTTGAAAGTCACTGGAAAGTTAGAGAAGATAAAGTTTGATGAATTGAGTGACATGTTAGCCCAACATGATAAAACATTTGGGAAGAAGAAACAGATTGGAGAAGATGTATTCTTCAACGAAGCCAACTCAAGTAACTCCTCAGCTGATAGTTCAAGAAACCGAGGAAGAGGAAATTTCAATCAAAATCAAGCAGTCCAAGGTCGTGGTCGCAGTCAAAGCAGAGGAAACAATTTCAACAGAGGCTATAATTCAGGAAGGAGAAATTTTCAAGGAAGAGGCAACAATCAATACAGAGGATATCATCAAGGCAGAGGACAAAGTCTAGGCATAGGACAAACTCAAAACAGAGGCCAAAGCAAAGGCCGAGGACAACATCAAGGCAGAGGCAACGATTTCAATCAAATTGTTTGCAGAAGACGTAACAAAGTTGGCCATTATGCGGCAGATTGTAGAACTTTTATTGAGAAGATTCCCAAGTTTCATCCAAACTCTGCACAGTTTTCAAATGATGAAGATGATCCTGATAGTTCTGAATATGTATTCACCAACACAAAAGCAACAACTTTACATGTTTCAAGCTTTCTCAGAAGTGATTATGAAGATGCATGGATTCTGGATACAGGGGCAACTCAACACATGACATTTCGACGTGAATTATTTTGGAGTTTCAATGAATGTCATCTGAATTCAATGTATCTTACTGATAAAACAAAACATACTCCTTCAGGAAAAGGTGTAGTTAAATTTTTTTTACCAGGCACTGGAGAAAGAATGATTTCAAATGTATGGTATGTCCCAACATTCAAGCAAAATTTGTTATCTTTAGTCACGATTCGACAACCAAGACATATGGTAATTATGGAATATGGCTTAGTTAAAATCAACTCGGTCAAACAAAACATGAAAACAATGATGACAAGTTATGAAGATGGAAAACTGTTAAGGATGAAAGGGACAATTATTCCAAGAAATTCTGACTTTGCAGGAGTAGCAAGTACAGATATTTGACTGATCAGATTGTGGCATGTGAGATATGGCCATCTCAAATTTGAAAGTCTCTATCAGTTACAAAAACAGAGAATGTTTAAAGGAATTCCAACCTTCAAAAGGGAAAATGCAAAGTGTGAATCTTGCATTTTTGGAAAAAAACATCAAGAGACTTTTCCTAAAAGTTCATGGCACGCAAACAGGCATTCGCAGTTGGTTCACAGTGATATTTGTGGACCCTTGCCAAATTCACTCGGAAGTTGCAGATATTTCTTACTCTTTGTTGATGATTTTAGCAGGATGAATTGGGTTTATTTCTTGAAGAAAAATTTAGAAGCATTTGAAAATTTCAAAAATTTTCGTCAGCTTATTGAAAATGAAGTAAAGGAGAAGATTGGAACCCTTAGAACTAACAGTGGTGGAGAATTCACTTCAAATTAATTCAAAAAGTATTGCATGGATAATGGCATAAAAGGACATCTTACAAATTTCTACACTCCGCAGCAAAATGGAGTAGTAGAACGAATGAATCGTACCTTGTTAGGAATGGTGTGATCTATGTTAACTTTCAAAAAGTTAAGTCCTTTATATTAGGTCGAAGCAATCCATACTACTGTCTACTTGAGGAACAGATCTCCCACTACTTCTTTAGATGGAATCACACCTTATGAAGCATGGTTTGGCTTCAAACCTAGGGTAAAACATCTCAGAGTTTTTGGATCAGTGTGTTATGCCTTAGTTCCTAAGGAAAAACAAACTAATATTGATGCACAAAGATTGAAGTGCACAATGATCGGGTATTCTAATGAGAAGAAAGGGTACTAAATTTTGTCGAATGGGAAATTTATTGTAAGCAAAGATGTGATTTTTTATGAAAATGAGAGTAAGAGTGCTGAAGAAGTTGAAAGTCTTCTTCAAAAGATAGAAACAAAAAGTGATAAAAGAAACGGAAATTTACAAAGTCAACCAACTTCACAAAATTGGTATGAACTTGGTTTCCTTCATCTGAAAAAGATTCATCCAGTCCGTCTTCATCATCAGTGCCATCTGATTCTTCTAGCAATAAAGAGGTCCTATTTACCATCACTACAGAGTCAATAAACCAAATGTTGCAGCTTCAACAAGACCCCCAATCAGTCCCTTTCTCTATTGAAGCCCTCACTAAACTATACATTGGCCTAGATTTCCCTAGAAGGTTTATGATTTTTCAGACTTTCATGCCTCTGCATGTTAAAATTCCCAAGTTAAATCCTCCATATTCAACTGCCAAATTCCCTGAAGGTTCAAGGTATGTAATCTCCATGCTTTCCTTCATACTTGGGTATTTCACTGATGAGCACACTGATGAGTCTATCTTAAGATTTTTTTCCACCTTTTCTCAAGGTCAATCACCTTGATTTATATTTGACTATGCTATTTTCATTGCTGATAGTATTCACTATCAATTGACTAATTTACAGATGGAAGGAGTTTCCAGATATACCTCCTATCTTTTCCACATGTTTCTTCTCTTCCAATCAGAGATCTTTCCAGTTTCACTTAAAAAGTTGGATATAGAACGAAAACCTCTGTCTGTTATCTTTTGGACATCCATACTTAGAAAAGAAGGCACAAATTTCAGTTATTCAGAGTTTGCAGAATTTTTTTTACATCCATTGACCACCATGTTGACTAAAACATAGTAGCCTAGAATAGGTGAGGAAATGAAGAAAATGTTGCAGTTATCAAAAAAAAGCAAAGTTTGTGATTGGTATTTGTATGAGAAATTCACTGAAATCAGATTTTTTAAATCTAACTTGTTGCCTTACAAGTTACCCAAGCATCCATCAATGAGGATTTTTGCCTTGGAGTACATCAAGCATATCCTAAATTCTGATCCAATTAATTTCATGGCAGCCAAAAAGAAGACCCAATTCAAACTTAAAAATCAAATTGGGCCATTCATATGTAATCATAGAGATGCAGAAAAGGAAGCAGCAAGTCAATTGCTGGAATATAAATTAGAAGAAAGTTCCCCATGGAATTATGATCCACAAGGGATATTAAGTAAACTAAGGGTAAAATTTAAATTGACACCCTTTATCCATGAATCAAAACCTGAAGTAGAGAAGTTTTCTAATCAAATTGAGAGGGTTGAAAACACTTTAACAGAGGTACTTAACCAAAGGGATACTAGTCACACTTTGGAAATTGCCAAACATCTAGAGACATCCACTAAAAGAATCAGAGAAGAGGGAGCTTATACTTCAGAGACTACAACAGAAACAAAGTTCAAGATCATTTAAAACAAGAGGCCAAAACTGGATACAACATCTAAAGGTAAAGTAACAATAGATGTTGAAGAAACAGAGCCCTTGAATACCTACACTGAACAACCAGAGACCAATATAGCCATTGTAATTATCAGTGAGCCAAATCAGAATGAAGAACAACTAAATAATGAAGATACACAAATGATGGAAAGGAAACAAAGTATGGAGGCTTCTTCCTCACATTCAGCTGAGGAAAAATATTTGGATATTAAGGAGAAATATAAGCAGATGAAGTTGAAAAATGAGGAAATCAAAACTGAAATTGATTCTCAGTTCTTAAAGAAAAATGCAGGTAATAAAAACAAATTCCTATCAGCATTTGATTATTCAACTAAAAAATTGATTATGTCATTATTATAGCCCACAGTATTAGTGCCAAAGATAGTTTCTGACTATAAAAAAGTTGATATGGAATTAGCTACAGAAAAAATCCATGAATTAGATAAAATTGAGTTTCAACAAAAGCTTTGAGTGCTCATAAGCTTCAAAATACCATATCTAATATGCAAGATCAAATGAAGATGGATAAAGCTTCATTATATGGAAAGGATCTAAGGATTAAAGCCTTAGAATATTTAGTATTGCAAGTAGGATATGATCCTACAAACATCAAAGCAACAGAAGCATTAGTAAAAAAGAAAAATGAGGATATAGCTGCCTTGAGGAAACAACTCAAAATTCCTCAAAGTGAGCATCCTCAGATAAAGGAAATTTTACAGGATCAAAAGGAAAAAGATGAAATGATGAGTTTAATACTTCAACTGACAGCTCAGATTAAGGAAATGGAAGTACAGATGGACCAACTTGTCCAAGAAAAGGAGACATTAAAAGAACCAATGATTCCCACAGTCATCCCAGTCATCACTGCAGCAGTGCCTTCAACTTTAGAAGAAAATTTGGCACCCAAAGAGCCACCGACCACTACAGTGCCAGTGACTTCTTCAACAACTTCAGCTATTGAATCCTCCACAACAACATTGCAACCTACAGATGAAAGTAGTCAACTAGTGAAATCAATGGAAGAGATGTCCTTGAAGACAAATGAAATTAACAGATTGACAAAGATAATTGAAAATATTTAGAAGACAAACAAATCAACTTAGATAGATGCTAAAATACATGAACAAAATGGCCATAGATTGAGTGAAGAGGTAAAGAAGCTACACAAATAATTAACTCTCAAAGATCAGATATCTTACATAAAAAATTACCTATGGAGTAATGTAATTGAAGCCATCCATGATGTATGGCCTTCAATTCAGGTAATTTTTGAGCAGAGAGAGTTATTATTAGCAGCCCAAGCAGATATCCAAAAGATACAAGATGATTTTGCTGATAAACTAGAACAGGCTGTAAGTTAATCAATTTCCTCAACAACAAGAATAGACAGGAACTGGAAGAACTAAAAATCAATGAAAAAAACAACAACTATCCTAGAAATTAGGAAAGTCACCACCAAAAGAAATTTGACGAGGCAGCTTGAAGAGAAATGTGAAGGTATGAATACTGCTATAACTAGATTCATGGTTAAATTCACCAATTTAAGATAAAAAGGACTTCCTGATATTATGGTTATTAATGATAAGTTAATGCCTCAAAATTATTATGACAAGAAGATAAGAGAATATGCCAAGGAGCAGGTGAATAAGCCAACAGGTCAAGGCATTCCCACAGGAAAATTATTGTTGAAAATTTTTGAAGATTTGTTTTATTTGCAATGTGAGATCAAACAACTATTTTTCATCAAACCCACATTTGCTAGGTATACTGAAGCTGATGAGAATTTTAGGAAACTAACAAGTATCCAAATTCCTAAAAATGAGGATTGGCAAGTATTGACTGATTTATTATGAAGAATGAAAGACAAATAAATGAAAAACAAAAAATATGTTTGTTGATTTCACTGTCAAAACAGATTTTATAGCAGTAAAGCAATTTGAATGAAGGTTAAAGAGTATCTGAAAAGAAAGAGTATTAGTAAGAAAGAGTATCAGTGAGAAAGAGTATCAGTGAAGGCAGCTTAGATTCTAAAGAATATCTAAAGAGCCAGCAAAGAGGACACATAAGAAGCAAGCTGCTTCTTATCCGAAGACAATTTCTATTTCTTTTGAATAAAATAGGACAATTTGCTGATTTGTTAAGCACCTGTCACTATTATTGTTGTAAGATATATTATTTTCCTAAGTTAATTCCTAGAATTCATCTATGATATTTTGTAAAACATTATGTATAAATACTTCACTCTTTTGAAGTATTTTTTGTGTGGAATAAAATTGCTGGAGATTACTATAGATATTTTGTTGACTTTAAGGCTTTGGATTTCGATTTTGAGTAGCAGTCTAGATCAAATATTTGGAATCATACTTTAGGATCCCTGTGATAAGCTATCTAGAGTGAAGTACTCTCTAAAACTTTTCATTGTTATCTTATTTTGTTACATGCATACATCTGTGTTTTAATTCTAAATCTGAATGTATAAATAGGAGTATTACTATAGGACATGTTAATAGCACCTCGTTTTTAACTAGTTATCATTTCTTTATTTTCTTCTGATTTACGGTGTAGGGAACCCTTAATTTCTCCCTCTCCCGTTTGACCTCTATCTGCTACTTCCCTTTTCCAGATCAAAGGACCATAAGTGCCCTTTATCCTGATCATACCATCTATAAAACCAATTTTCCAAGATCTCCAAGGGTTATCTATCTTTACCTAAAGAAATATGACCTTTTAGTCCTTGATCCCAGTTCTGTTAGCTTGACTTAGACTCCATAGCCCAATGGACAAGTAGATTTCCCTCTATCTACCCTCCAAGTGAAAATTTCCCACCAAATCAAACAAAAACCAAACCAAAATTGCACCTTCATAGCTAGCCTAATATTCACAAATTAAAACAAAGTTAAACTTGAAAGAGAGAGCCCTCTCTGAACCTAGGAAGGCTAGATCCTATAGTTTTAAGCAGGTTTGTGGTTACCCATAGTATTCTTTGACTAAAAACCAAAATCACACAACTTAAGAATTTACTGGATTGATAACATTACTGTAATATTCCCAAATTTTCACATTATATTTGGAATATTAGAGTCCTTGATTTTCTTAATGAATTAAGTAAATAAAAGGGTGGAGGGACCCACAATCCTCAATAAGAATAAATATCCAATTTTTGTGTGTGAATGTGGATTAATTTAGACTAGATCTGCAAAAAGAGGTAGTTGAGCAACTACTAATGTGAATGAGATTGGAGATCATGTCTCATTTAATGAGATAGATCATGGAGGGTTGATTCAGTCAACTAAGATCTTGAAGATGTCAAACAAAGGGTCATTGAGCATTAAAGATCAAGTGGTGGAGGATCATGTGCAAATGAAGCACACATGATGGAGGAGGTGTACATTGCACCTAGACTGTTTGGTTGATTTGGTCAAACAACACAGTCCCACTTGGAGGATCTTGTCCAAACAAGACTGCACAGTTGAGATTAGGGCCAAGGCTTAGGATGGCTCAATCATTATAAAGGAGATGAAGGCAAAGGTGAAAGGCATCTTGGATTATTTGATGTATGATCTCTTAGATCTGGAATTGTCAAGTGACATTCCACTGCATTCTTGGGTTGTTTAGCAGAGATCGCAAGTGTTGTTTAGCACAGGGTGTTCTCAGGCAGGAATCCCTCCTCTTTTTTTGAGTGATCTCTAAGGAAGAGGTTTGTACTTAATTATACATCAGGCTTTAAGTGTCATTTCCATTTTCTACTTTCTGCAGAACATTCATATTCAGAAATCTGCAGATTTCTGAAGATCAGTTTGGAAGGTAGAAGTTGTCTTCAGTACTTCAGCTGGAGAACAAGGTGAGGGATTATTCCCATCACTTGGGCTTATATATCAACACTCCTAGATCCACATTGCAGATCTAGCATCAGGCCAAAATTTATTGACCTCCTAGCAGCAGTATTCTCCTCAAGAATAATGTTGTCCATATTGCAGATCTGAAAGGAGGAAGGAATTTGCTTGTATTTCAGCTAGCAATCCTGTGAGGGATCATCCCCTCACATTTCCATCAGTCTCACCATCATCCTGGATTTTATTGCAGAAAATTTCAGTAGGAATAAGGCCTCTCTTTCCCCCATAGCGTAGTTTTCAGAGGCATTTGTGTTGCAGCAGCTGTAATCATCTTTTGGAGGATTGAGAAGCTAGATCTAAAGCTTCTAGCTCATATATCTGAGGAAGGGATCGACCCTTCAAGCATAGATCTGATCTGAGCACACATTTCAGCCATCTATTCTTTAGATCTAGCTTCAGATATGTATTTCCCAGCAGATCAAGGATCAAACCCTGGGGAGGTGATTTTTCCAAAGTTGCAGATCTGGAAAATCCTTTCTGGGTTATCTTAGGAATCCATCACATTGGCCAGATCATGAATCTTGGCATCATCAGAGCTCTAGTTTTGAGTATATCTGCATTTCTCTTTTCATCCTGCAACTCCATGTTTATATTCTACTGAAGAGACAATGAAGTATTTGCTGCAGAGCCTCAACAATTATGATGTACCTGCTTCACACATGCTTTCAGGGTGATCCTAGCTCATCTTTTTGGCTAGATCTACCTATATCTTGTACTTATGTAACTGATTCATCTCCAATATAATAAATAACTCGGCTCTTTTTGCATATTCTGATTTGTACTTAGATTTATTGTTTATCTTGCTGCAAGTTATTATATTGTGTGAAGTATTGCTGCATTCTCCCTTTTGGGGATATAGTGGTATCAGAGCATGATCTTTGACTCAGCTTGTGGACACTTCATCTTTTTACATTGAAATAAGAACAGATAGATGAGATCTATCATGGAGGATGTCAGATCTATCACTCATTTCTTCAGATCCATGCAACATCTCTCCAAGGAGGTCAATAAAATGAAGGAGGAATAACAAAGAGAAGATCCAAGAAGAAGATCTGATGAGGAAAGCACTTCCTATCAGTAGTAAATAAGACCAGAGAATCCTATATCTCCTCATAGATCCACTATGCCCACTTTATTTGAAGAAGGTGAGAGGTATAGAAGTGAAGAAAGGCATGAACCTAAGACTCATGAGACTCTCAGTCTATCTCTTGAAGAGTACAAGGCACAGTATAGAGCTTTCAAGGAGAAGCTAACCCTCCAACAATTCTTCCAAATTAGAGAAGAAAGAGGATCCTATAGCAGCAATAGAAGGAAGAGGCATAATAGATTCTCTTTACCTACATTTGATGGATCTTCCTCAAGCAATGTCAAGGCTTGGAGGAGGGAGTTAGATTCATTTTTCAAGCTACATCTTGTGGCTAAAGCATAGGCTATTCAAATTGCAGCACTTCATCTCTTAGATGAAGCAGAAGATTGCTGGTTTGGGAACCTAGAGCATGCAAAGATGACCAAGTATTCAGATTTCTTTCACAAGTTGAGAAATAAGTTTGATGTGGAGAAGATAGACTTGTGCTACAAAGGGGAATCTCCCAAGGAAACCAAGGGGAGTGTCAATCTTGTCACTCTGGACAAGAGGTCACTACTTTCACCACCTGCTGCAGAAGTACTTGTATCTGGAGAAGAGACACTTGCATCTTTGCAAGACATTCTTGAGCTCTTGACATATGGAGTCCCATGCATGGATCAGGAGGTGAATGAGGAAGAGGAGGAGGATACCAGCATTGGTACACTTGAAGAAGAGAGGCCATCACTCTTACCATCAGTTGGAGATACTATTGTCCTGGTTGGAGGAACTCTTGTGTTCTGTCAAGAGGTTCCCACATATCAATTGATCCAAGGTATGCATAAAATTTCAGCACATATTGTTTCAAGATGAATGTATGGCCAAGTGTTAGAACAAAATGCTGATTTGAAGCATAAAAATATCACAACGCAGAGGATCCTTGATCTAATCAAGGAGGAGAATGAAAACTATCCCTTTTCATCATTGTTGAGTTGCATTCAACCCCTTGAGTTGAGATGTAGAGTTTCAGAAAATGGAATTAGCATTATCCTATGTACAATGGCTGATTATGAGATCAATATTGTGCTGTTGTGGCCAGCAACAACCCCCCTTTTATTTAATATTAGTAATAATACTAAATAAATGCGGACCCTTAGTTAAAAAATCCAAAAAATTAATTAGGATTTGTTTTCCTTTTCAAATAAAACTTTCTATCATAAACTTAGAGAAATCCCTTAGAAAGAACCTTAAGAAACACTTCAGTTTATGATAGATTACAATAAAATTGTTCTTTAAACAAAATAGCGCATCCATCGCAAAATGGTATATATCTTTTATAAAACTGAAAATGCGATTTTGCGATTTTGCGATAATGTGATCCCAAAAAGTCTATACAATAAACATATTGGTCGCAGATCGCATAGCGCAGAAAACAGAAATGTTAAACAAATACCTTTTGCGCTATTTACAATTTTGCGCTTTTGCGAGATTTGCGATGTGCACTTTTGCGCTATTTCACAATTTGCGCTTTTGCGCTATTTATAAAATTGCGATGGTTTCATTTTGCGATATTGCGATATTGCAACATTGCGATATTGCGATATTGCGCAGCAAATCGCAGATCACAATGTCGCAGATTCATAAAAGCGCGTTGTTCAAAGACAATCTTCCCATATATCAATATCTGTTATGCGCTTTAATGATTGGATTAAATGAATGGATTGACAATTAATGGTAAATGAGATTTTGTTTTGATTGAAAGTCATTTCACGTTAAAATAATATATTTCATCCGCCTTCTCATTTAAAACAATCTCATCACCTTTCTCATGCCATTACTCTCATTTAACTCGTAAAACGCAGGCACGAAGGAGCAAACGTCTATACAAAGCTTTCACAGAACATTATGGGTAAGAAGGAGAAGAGCTCGAATTCTGAAAACAGAGAAATGGCTTCACTATATGCAGACACTGCTTGCAATAAGGATGCCGGTATATCCACTTGGGAAGGAATGTATAATTTGCTGGAAGAAGAAAATCCTGTGGTATTAAAAGTTACGGCTACAGCAGGTTCTAGTAATACATCTGAAGCAACCCTCAAAGAACTGGCTTGTTCATTTCTGCATAGGATAGCGGCAAGGCCAAGGATTCTCCCATATACGGACATGGTGAAGTGGGTGCTGGACAGCACCGATATTTCAGACAGACAATTCAGAACTCCATCTGAAGAGCTAATCGGGTCATTCACCATAGAAGATCTGAGATTAATGTATAAGTTGCCAGAACCTCAGGCGACTTACAACAAACAATTCATGGAAGATTTTTCCAAAGAACATGCAAATTTGGCAGAATGCACAAAGGAGTGGACCAAAAGAAGTGAACCATTGAAGAAAAACAAACAAGGTATGTACAGCACGGGTTCACTTACCTCTCCTTATTGTTTCACTACTGCCATGTTATGCAGGCTTTTTGGAAAGCCTGACATAAATATGATCTTACCTGAATGGCTCCCTTTGTTGAATGCGGCCGTTAATTCTACAATTGTAGATTGGGCCAAAATCCTATCTGATAATTTGACCACTGCTATTTTTCACTACCGGTCCAAACGAAATGTTTCTCAACAGGTTTATCCGCCTTTTTATTTATCTGCTTATGTCATGGACGCTATCTGTTATGTCTCTAAATTCCCTGTGATGGGTTGGAAATGGACTATCCACGATCCTTTGCCTATTCATGTGTACCATAAGGAACTATGGGAGTCTAAGTTTGTCCCCCATTTTTACCAAATTTGCCATGGTGTAATGCTGCCATTGTACAGAACATTGCATAATAAGGATGCCCCAAGGTTATCCCCAGAAACAGAGGTTGACATTCTCCCCGTCGCGAGATGTTTTGGAGAAGAATTGTTCACTTATATTAGGGTTTTTGGAAGTTCTGCTTCCCCCCATGTTTTACCCCTATATGTTCCAGATAGACTTGTAGCTCGGGAAATTGCTTATCAGACCTGTGGCCAAGGAGGTTTAACAAAGGAATTAAAAGAGAAGAAAAAAGGCATTTGGCCACAATTTCCCGTAAACTGTGGAACATTTTCACTGTTCGATGTTGGTCATGCATTCAAATAGATAGGCAACATTACATGCCTACAGCTGTTCAAATTTTCGAGAAGGTTATTTGACCCAAATAATATTGTTAAGAATTTCACCAATGCAATAAAAGTGAGGGAATTTTTCGGGGAACCGGAGCTTTTTGATGATATGTTCCAAACAAGAAGTTCATTTAAATAAATTTTGAATTCAGCTCAAATGCAGTTATCTCCAGAAGAATTCCAGGAATTCAAGCTTTACAGAGAGAGAATACTAACTCCTATTCCTTTGGAAAATCTACGCTTAGAACCCGCAAGGGAGCAAACTCCTAGTGTTAGTCTTAACGGCAGTTCAAGTACAGATAAATCTAAGTCCAAATCTAACAGAGAGACTTCTGAACATTCCAATAATTCTAATGAAAAGGAAGATAAAATTGAAAAATCAGTGAAAGATTCTGCGCAATCGAAAGAAATTCCTCAGCAGCAAATTTTGACTTCTCAGCAAACAAATCCTCCTCCAACCAATGTACAGCAACAACCAGTCACCATTGAATTAGACAAAGAATGGGAAACCTTTAACCAATTGATTAGTGTAGAAGGACAGAATGTACAGACCCCTGTACAAACAACCAAAGTTTTGAACACAGGAACAAGCAGCACAGTCACAGTGACAGAGCACATACCAATCACACCCTCCTCTGAAATTGTAGTTAATGTGGAGGACATTCCTCCTCTAGATGTATTCTACAACCCAAAATACAAAGCAGTAGTGAAGAAATAGAGAAAAAAGAGAAAGTTAGAAAGTGCAATTGATACTGAAGCAGAACAACTAGATGTTTTGTGGAAAGATCCTGCCACATAACCTACTAATAATCTCGCTAAATTATCTCAGATGATAGGGGCTTATGCTTCTGCAACAATTGATAAAGCATTCGAGATAAAACTCTTGTTGAATGAAAAAGAAGAACAGATAAAAGTTCTACAACAACAATTGCAATAGGTACAGGCCAATAATGAAGCATAATTGAAACTTGAAGAGCTACAAAAACAACTTCAAGAAATGCAAATAAGACATCAAAGAAGCTTGGCTGATAAAGAAAAGAAAATACAAATTATCCAAGACCAGCACAAATATGATCCTAAGCTTCCAGAATTTATTTCAGAAACTATCTCTTTAAACAATCAACTACTGCAACAAGAGGAAGTTTTATGCCAAAAAATCTTGCAATGGAATTCTTTTTGCCAAGAGAGCGATAAAATCACAAATCATGTCGTAGATTTACGAAATGATTATGATTTGAGTAATGAAAAGATCAATGATTATCTGGCATGGCAAAAAACAGAAGAAGGCAGAAAAGCTGGTGCACCCATTATTAATGAAAACCATAAAGAAATATTGTTCAATAACTGGGATGCACAAATCAGAAGGGCAGAGAAGGCAGTAGAGGAGGCGGCTACAGCGGCAAACACTCTTACTGATTGTGTAAATGATAATTTACACAAAGCTAATTTGATTTCAGAAACTGTTCCAGGATATCTCCCACAGGCACATCAACTGCAAACAGAATGGAGGCAAAAGGCAGAAGAAAGAGAAAAATCAATTCAAGGGCTGACAAGATTAAATTGGGACTCTTACTGGACATAATTAGTGAAGCCACACAGTCAGCACAGTGCGCTTTATTTTATCATCAATTCTACAGAGAAGATTGCGCCTACACTTGTCGACTCTGTCTTTTCAGGACAGTTGAATTCTGAAGTCGGTCAACCAGTTTTTCTCAAAACTATGCTAGATGCCTGCAAGTTTAAAGACCAAGTTCATAGATAGTTAGTTAATAAGCTTTATTTTCTTAGATTTAGTTTTAATTTTACTGTATTTTAGCCTAGGAAAAGGACGGTCATTAAACCGAATCCTTAATTTTTGTAATAGACTATTTTTAGATTTAGCTAAGTAGTATTTAAACCCTTCTCATGCATTTAGAGAGGGGTCCTGGATCTTAATATTTTTGACTTGGAGATTACATTTCTGTACTCCATTGGCTTAAGATATTTTTAAAAGGATCACATCTGGTGATTTTTATGCGGAATTATCTTTGAAGTGTTGCATTTCTGTACCTTGGAATTTGATTTTACATCAGAGTTACTGGATTAGAGTATCAGATTTCATTTGAAAGTCTTCAAGATGAATGAGGTATTTCTATCTGTTCACTGTTGATTTCTTTTGTCTTATGATATTTGCTTTAAAATTTTCTATCATTTATATATATTTGATTTTCACAACGTTTCTTTTTATATATCATTTCTGAGTATAATTGAAACGTTATCTTTCGTTAAGTATATATAGATGGTATACAATGATGAATGCAATATGCTAATACAACTCTGTTTAATTTCTTAAACAAAGTTATCTTTATTTGTTTCTACACATTTCAATTTAAATGATAATACATTTTTATGGTTATTGTTAAATTGGAACAATCTTAAGTTGTATTCACATATAATTACCTGGGTTAGTGTTAGAATTTTTTTATCACTATTTAGTTTAAATTAGATAGTTTTATTTCAGTCAATTTAGTCCCATTTCCACTCATCCAAATCAACCCATCACCAACCCATTTAGTTATAAGGAAACTGGTCCTTTAAATCCAATCGGAGCCACCATACCAAACGGAAAAGGAGCTGTCCTAAGGTCCCGACCGGGTGGTTTTCCCCAATGTTTGAAGCAGAGATTTTCTAGGCTTCAACATTTTTGGTGCTAGAAGGAGGGCATGAGCTATGAATGGCAAGTAAATCTTTACCCACAAGCCATTCTGAGAGCAAAACACCCTCATCAACTTCTTCAATTTCTTCTGAAATACAAAATCCTATAGAAGAAATTGCGAAGAATATTCATACACCCACTACCAAAATCTCAAAACATTCAGACAATCAAAATCCTGAGTCTCCTTAAGTTCAAGATTTAATTCATAAATTGAAAGGATTATCATTATCTCTAGAAGAGTCTAAAATATTTGAAGGTAGTGTGACTTCAAAATTTGTTTCTTCGAAACCTCTTACTAGGCTTCAAAGTGAAAAACTTGGTATTTCTCCTAAAGAATTCCCTTTACCTAGTAGAGTCAAGACAAGAAAAACTCAATTGGAATCAGTAAGTGATATAAGTTCAACATCTAATATTCAATTACCTGTTTCCGAAATCCCAACTCAACAAAGTACAGTTGTTTCCACATCATCTCCTCAAACATCATCTCCTCAATCATCATCAATCTCAACATCATCTATTCTAACAACTTCTATTCAAACACCACCAGTTTCTACTAATCCTCCAATAGTTGTCCCAATAATGGCTAGACCATGGGCTACTCCAGGGGCAGTCAACATGGCTGCACCTTTACATGATTTACCAGACAATCCTGGAAAATGGCTTCCAAAGTTCAGTCCAGATCTTAACATTCAAGCTGAAGAACATATCAATAACTTTATGCTGGCTGTAAATTTGAATGGAGTCGTACATGAAGATGTTGTAGTCAGACTATTCCCTTATACTCTTCAAGGGGCAGCAGGATCCTGGTACTTTTCATTACCATCGGATCCATAACAAGTTGGGCCATTTTTGCAGATCATTTTTTAACCAAATTTGGAGATGACAGATCAATAGCTACTTTAATCAACGATCTCTCAAATTTGAAAGCAGAACCCAAGGAACCCATTAAAGAATTCAACGCTAGATTCAACAAACTCTTGAACAAAATTCACACGGATTCAAGGCCTAGTGAACAAGTCAGAATTGAATGGTACATAACTGCCTTACCCTCAAACATAGAAATTTTTGTAGATAGAGCTGCAAAACCTACATTAGCCGAGAATATGAAAGAGGCTATTGCAGTAGAAAAATGAATTATTTCTCTAGAAAAGAAAAATGCTATTGAGGAAAGGAAATCAAAGAAAGTCAGTTTCAAAGATGATTCAAATAAAAAGGCCAAAGACCCATACGACATGGAAGGTTTACAGAAAGTCCTTACAACCATGTCAAATGAAATGGTTGAAATTAAAAAACAAGTAGCTGAAACTTCTACCAAAAAACCATTCCGAAATTTCAGAAGAAACCAAGTTGAATCTAAACCTCCTAATGCAATCTCTAATGTAGAATCAGAAGAAGAGGAAGAAGAAGAAGATACATCTATAGTATCAGATGAGGAAGATGAGAATGAAGAAATAGCTGAATTGCATGGAATGTGGGATTTTATTCTCCCTAATTCTGATAGTGAGGTAGAACAAGAAGCTATGCCTGTAAGTACTAGGAGTAAATCTACATCGGAGCCTGTACAAACAGCTCCTAAAAAGAAAATTACAACTCCAAGTACCAAAGACAAATCCCCTGCAAAGAAAGCTTCTCCATTACCTACTCAAAATCAGCCATCCTCTTCTAATCCTCCTACATCAACAACAAAGACTTTAGTGGTGTCAGATCCTATGGAGTACAACATTGTCGAAGACATGAAAAATATCAAAGCCAACATTTCCTTACATGAACTCAGCAAACTAAAACACCAGCAAAAGTTGCTATTGAAAGAATTAAATGCTACACCAATTGCTCCTTTACCAAGTGGTGTAGTTGCAAAAGCATCTAGGGGAGCTGGTAAGCCACCAGATAATGTAGATGCTACGGATACGGTGCTCATTGGAGAAAAATCAAATTCTCAAACTCCTCCTTTTCTTTTGACTTATGAAATGTACAATAAAAATCTGCATAATTGTTTGATTGATTTTGGAGCCTCCTCTAATATAATGCCTACTTCTGTCTGTGCCAAATTGAATATCGAACCACAGAAATCAGCAGTTCATATCGTTCAATTGAATCGCTCTAAAGTTCAAGTTGTAGGAGAAATCAATTCAGTTACTATCAGATTAGCTTCTGATCCTAGGATTGTCCAAAGAATTGATATTTTGATTGCTGATATTCCTGAATTATATGGATTAATTTTAAGCAGGGACTGGTGTGCGAAGCTTAATGGTTATATCTCAACTGATTATTCACATATGTGGCTTCCCTACAAAGGGAAACCAAATCAAATCAAAGTTGAACGAGAAAAACATATGACGCACACTGTCACTGAATTCGAACAACCTAATGAGCCTGTGGCATTCAACAACAATATTCTTGGAGGTTATTCTGCTGAATCATTTCTTGGAAACTTCGAAGCACCTCAATCACCTTTTTCTGTAAATACTTTTGTTTCTCAAATAGAAAAATTTTCACAATCTGATCCTTCTAGAATTGTAAATATTTCTGATGTAATTGTAGATAAGCCAATAGATAAATATTTATTTTGGTCGTTATATTTTGATGGATCAAAGTCTAGTGATGGAGCTGGAGCTGGATGCATATTAATTGATCCAGATGGAGAGAAAACCATGCTGTCATGTAGATTAGAATTCGAGTGTACAAACAATACCGCAGAATATGAAGCCTTGGTTCAAGGAATTTATAAAGCTATAGGGTTAGATGTTAAATACTTGAAAGTCTTTGGTGATTCCGAAATTGTCATAAAACAAGTTAGGAATACTATTCATTACCTTTCAGGACATCTTAAACACTATCAAACCCTAGTACAAGATCTTACCACTCATTTTTTAGCATTCAATATTTCTCCTATTCCTAGGAATCAAAATACATCAGCTGACTTGTTAGCTAATGTTGCATCTAAACTCTTTCCTGCTGAAGATTGCAGTCCTGATAGGTTTTCTGTAGAATTGATTTTTCGTCCATCTGTCCCAGATAATGTTACAAATTGGAGAGTATTCTATCATGATCAAGATATTTTAAATTTCATGACTTCAGAGAAATCATATGATGAGCAAATTATTGACGAAGATGATCATGATTTTCAAATTGCCTCAAAAGGTAATGAAAATCCCATTCCGAAATATGTTGTTAAATTAGAGGATTTATATGACATTAAAGACAGATTCAAGAAAGTCACTAATGCTAAACTTCAAAGTTCCACTTTGAAGTTTGAATTAGTAAATCTTGATTCTGATTCTAAACCTCAAAACGTTAATTTAGGACTCAATTTAACACCAGAGGAAAGGAATGCTTTCATTAAACTCTTGAACAAATATAAAAACGTTTTTTCTTGGAATTATGATGATTTAAAAATGTATGATACTTCGGTTATTCAACACACAATTCCAATGCTTCCTGATATTAAACCTGTTCAACAGAAGTTGAGAAAGATTCATCCAAATCACGAAAGTCAAATCAAATCAGAACTTAATAAACTCTTAAAAGCCAAAATCATTTTTCCTGTCAGGCACTCCAATTGGGTTTCCAATATGGTACCTGTAAGGAAGAAGAATGGTGATATAAGAATCTGTATTGATTTCAGAAATTTAAACAAGGCATGTTTAAAAGACAATTTCCCATTGCCAACCATGGAACAGATACTTCAAAAGGTAGCTGGTTCTGAACTTATGTCCTTTCTTGATGGATGTTCGGGCTATAATCAAGTTTTAGTTCATCAAGATGACAGATTGAAAACAACCTTCAGAACAAAATGGGGAACTTATGCTTATCAGAAAATGCCTTTTGGTCTAATAAATGCAGGAGCAACTTTCTAAAGAGCCATGGACATAGCATTTAAAGGTCTGATCAATAAATCAGTTGTTGTTTATCTTGATGATATAATAGTATTTTCAAAAAAGAGAACCAATCATCTACATGATCTAAAGCAAATATTTGAAAGATGTAGAAGGTTTGGTATTTCCTTAAATCCAAAGAAATATTTCTTTGCTTTGGATGAAGGAAAACTCTTAGGATTTGTTGTGTCAAAAGATGGTATATATATTGATCCAGATAGAGTGAAAGAAATTTCTGATATTTCTTTACCTCATAACAAAAATCCATGCAATCATTTCTTGGACAGATCAATTTTGTTAAAAGATTCATTCCTGATTTTTCTTTAATTGTTTTACCTATGCAAAATATGATCAAGAAGAATTCAGTATTCAAATGGGGGCATAAAGAGAAAGAAGCCTTTGAGGCAATCAAACAAGCGATCATTAATGCACCAGCATTGAATACCCCGAATTTTTCTAAAGATTTTACTTTGTATACTTTGGCCACCGAAACATCCTATGCAGCTGTTTTAACATAGCTCAATGATCAGAAAATTGAGGCATCAATTTCTTTCTTTAGCTCAAATCTGCAAGGAGCTGAGCTTAAATATTCCGATGTTGAAAAAAAAGCCTTTGCCGTGTTTAAATCAATCAAACATTTCAGACCTTTTCTCTTGAAAACACATACAAAAATCATTGTCCCATTCTCTGCAGTGAGGCAATTATTAATTCAAAAAGAAGTAGGAGAAAAGAGAGCTAACTGGGTAACAACCTTGCAAGAATATGATATTGATATTAAACCTGCTAAGATTGTTAGAGGACAAGGTTTTTGCAGATTATTGGCAGGAGCTCATAACATACCAGAAAGTCAAGATTCAAATCAAGATATTCAAGTAAGTCAGATAAGTGTTACAGACTCTGAATCTCAGTATGTTGATCTCATCTATTACTTAAAAAATGGGTATGCTCCTTCTAATCTCAGCTATAAGAGCAAACGTGCTTTAAGGTTAAAGGCTATTAAATATAAGGTCATTGATAATGTGTTATTCGGGAAGAATTATGATTCAATCTTATTAAGATGTCTTGAAAAAACTGAAGCTGAAAAGGTTTTGCAGGAATTGCATGATGGACCAGCAGGAGGTCATTTTGGAGGTGATACCACAACTCACAAAATAATTCGTGCTGGTTATTACTGGCCTACCCTTTTTAAAGATACACATGATTACGTAAGGAAGTGCAGAATTTGTCAAACTGCAAGTGGAAGACAAAGGAAACCAACTTTTCCTTTGCAACCAGTGACTATTGAGCAACCATTCGAACAATGGAGGCTTGACATTATTGGTGAGATAGTACCTCATTCTTCCAAACAACACAAGTACATCCTTCTTGCAACTGATTACTTTACAAAATGGGTAGAGGTAATCCCGTTGAAGGTAGCCAATTTTGATGCAATTATTGATTTCATAGATCAATTCATCATAACCAGGTTTGGTGTACCTAACGCTCTAGTCTTTGATAATGCATCTTACTTCTCTGGAAATAGTATAATGGAATTTGCAGTCAAAAGAGGTTTTAAATTGAAATATTCAGCAAATTATTATCCGGTAATGGTTTGGCTGAATCCACTAACAAAAATCTTATCAAAATCATTAAAAGGATCATTGATCAAAATCAAAAGAATTGGCACAAGTCTTTAATATTTGCATTATGGGTTGATCGTATCACTGAAAAAGCTTCAATAGGAACTTCACCTTTCAATTTAGTTTATGGAAAAGAAGCTTTGATACCATCAAATTTAACTCTTCCATCATTAACCCTAGTGCAATTTATTGAGGAAAATCCTTCTTCATCCATTCAATTGAGATATGATCAAATCCTTAAACTAGAAGAAGATAGAGATAAAGAAAAAATTATTCATGAAAAACATCAACAGCTTGTAAAATCTTCTTTTGATTGAAGTTCTACCGGCTCAAAAATTTTGTCAATTGATGGTCTTGTTCTGAAATGGGATAAAGCACACGAAGAAAAAGGTAAGCATACCAAATTTTAGAAAATGTGGCTTGGACCATTTCAGATCATTGAAAAGATAGGCTCAAATACATTCATACTCCAAGATCTAACAGGTAAGAGAGAATCTCTTCCTGTAAATGGGCTTATCTTGAAGAAATTCTTTTCATAAGGAGGTAACCCCTTCTTAAATTGTACATATTCCTTTTTGCAAAGTTTTTGATTATTTTTGCAAATAAAGGTTGTTAATAAGTCTATAATTGACTGTTTACTATTTAGGAAAATTTCTTAGGAAAATATTATAAATATTTATTTTGTGTAAATAAAATTTTTTAAAGAGATGATCACAGTTTTTGGATAGTTTAAAATAAGATGTTAAACTTTGAAAGATTATTTCAATCATTTGCATGATCTTTTGAAAACCTGAGGAGAATGTAAATCATTATAATTCTATTGAGAAGAGAAAGGTTATCTATAAAAGTAAAGATTTTTTCAAAGTTTTGGAACTCAAAAAACTCTGAAAATTGTCATCCATTGATTCTTAAAGATAAAACTATTTCACCCCATCCATTTAAGTTGTGATTTTTTAGAATGTAATTCTAAGAAATTTGAAAATTTAAGAGATAAGAGGTCTCATTATGAGCCGACTTACCATATTCATAAGAAGTAATAAAACTGACATTACCAATACTACATACCAAAACAGGGTAATGGCTTATAAACATAAGACAAGGGGTCTCATCACGAGCCAGCTTGTTCAGTTTAATTATAACTAGTGAATGGCATTGTTATTAACTGGCTACCAAACCAGAACAATGGCTCTTAAAAATAAAAAATAAGTAAAAGACAAAAACATGATATAATAGGTCTTATGAATTTATCTTTAAAAAGTCATAATTTTAGTTGGATGGGACAATGAATGGTTAATGGTTTAAAGGTAACATTGTCGAGACTATGAACGTTTGCGGGCAGCAGAGGAAATACCTATGGCAATAGAGTATATTATAAAACCAAAATTTGGAGAAATCCACTTACTTCATTATTAACACCAATTAAAGCTTGAGATAACCCAAAAAAAAAATTTATTCTTAAGGAATTAGAAAGAAATTGTGAATGATTTTTATTTCTTTTTCATAGTTAGATTTTATTTAAAATATCTTAAGATAGTTTTCATTATCTTTAAAAATCTTTATTTACTAGAAATATAGTGTTCATTTTATTTTTTCAGAGATAACTGTTTCTTTCAGTGAATCGCCAATTGTTGTGACCAGCAACAACCCCCCTTTTATTTAATATTAGTAATAATACTAAATAAATGGGGACCCTTAGGTTAAAAAATCCAAAAAATTAATTAGGATTTGTTTTCCTTTTTAAATAAAACTTTCTATCATAAAATTAGAGAAATCCCTTAGAAAGAACCTTAAGAAACACTTAAGTTTATGATAGATTACAATAAAATTGTTCTTTAAACAAAATAGCGCATCCATCGCAAAATGGTATATATCTTTTATAAAACTGAAAATGCGATTTTGCGATTTTGCGATAATGTGATCCCAAAAAGCCTATACAATAAACTTATTGGTCGCAGATCGCATAGCACAGAAAACAGAAATGTTAAATGAATACCTTTTGGACTATTTACAATTTTGTGCTTTTGCGAGATTTGCGATGTGCGCTTTTGCGCTACTTCACAATTTGCGCTTTTGCGCTATTTATAAAATTGCGATGGTTTCCTTTTGCGATATTGCGATATTGCGACATTGCGATATTGCGATATTGCGCAGCAAATCACATATCGCAATGTCGCAGATTCATAAAAGCGCGTTGTTCAAAGACAATCTTCTCATATATCAATATCTGTTATGCGCTTTAATGATTGGATTAAATGAATGGATTGACAATTAATGGTAAATGAGATTTTGTTTTGATTGAAAGTCATTTCACGTTAAAATAATATATTTCATCCGCCTTCGCATTTAAAACAATCTCATCACCTTTCTCATGCCATTACTCTCATTTAACTCGTAAAACGCAGGCACGAAGGAGCAAACGTCTATACAAAGCTTTCACAGAACATTATGGGTAAGAAGGAGAAGAGCTCGAATTCTGAAAACTGAGAAATGGCTTCACTGTATGCAGCCACCGCTTGCAATAAGGATGTCGGTATAACCACATGGGAAGGAATGTATAATTTGTTGGAAGAAGAAAATCCTGTGGTATTGAAAGTTGCGGCTACAAAAGGTTCCAGTAATACGTCTGAGGCAACTCTTAAAGAACTGGCTTGCTCATTTCTGCATAGGATAGCGGCAAGGCCGAGGATTCTCCCATAGACAGACATGGTGAAATGGGTGCTAGACAGCACAGATATTTCAGACAGGCAATTTAGAACTCCATCTCAAGAGCTAATCGGGTCATTCACCACGGAAGATGTGAGGCTGATGTATAAGTTGTCGGAACCTCAGGCGACTTATAATAAGAAATTCATGGAAGATTTTTCCAGAGAACATGAAAATTTTTCATAATGCACACAAGAGTGGACCAAAAGAGATGAGCCGTTGAACAAAAACAAACAAGGTATGTACAGTACTGGTTCACTTACCTCGCCTTATTGTTTTGCTGCTGCCATGTTATGTAGGCTTTTTGGAAACCCTGACATAAATATGATCTTGCCTGAATGGCTCCCTTTGTTGAATGCTGTCGTTAATTCTACAATTGTAGATTGGGCCAAAATCTTATCTGATAATTTGACCACTGCTATTTTTCACTACCGGTCCAAGCGAAGTGTTTCTCAGCGGATTTATCCGCCTTTTTATTTATCTGCTTATGTCATGGACGCTATCTGTTATGTCTCTAAATTCCCTGTGATGGGTTGGCAATGGACTATCCACGATCCTTTGCCTATTCATGTGTATCATAAGGAACTATAGGAGTCTAAGTTTGTCCCCCATTTTTACAAAATTTTCCATGGTGTAATGCTGCCATTATACAGAACATTGCATAATAAGGATGCCCCAAGGTTATCCCCAGAAACAGAGGTTGACATTCTCCCCGTCGCGAGATGGTTTGGAGAAGAATTGTTCACTTATATTAGGGTTTTTGGAAGTTCTTCTTCCCCCCATGTTTTACCCCTATATGTTCCAGATAGACTTGTAGCTCGGGAAATTGCTTATCAGACCTGTGGCCAAGGAGGTATAACAAAGGATTTAAAAGAGAAGAAAAAAGGCATTTGGCCACAATTTCCCGTAAACTGTGGAACATTTTCACTGTTCGATGTTGGTCATGCATTCAAAGAGATAGGCAACATTACATGCCTATAGCTGTTCAAATTTTCGAGAAGGTTATTTGACCCAAATAATATTGTTAAGAATTTCACCAATGCAATCAAAGTGAGGGAATTTTCCGGGGAACCGGATCTTTTTGATGATATGTTCCAAACAAGAAGTTCATTTAAAGAAGTTTTGAATTCAGCTCAAATTCAGTTATCTCCAGAAGAATTCCAGGAATTCAAGCTTTACAGAGAGAGAAGACTAACTCCTATTCCTTTGGAAAATCTATGCTTAGAACCCGCAAGGGAGCAAACTCTTAGTGTTAGTCTTAACGGCAGTTCGAGTACAGATAAATCTAAGTCCAAATATGACAGAGAGACTTCTGAACATTCCAATAAGTCTAATGAAAAGGAAGATAAAATTGAAGAATCAGTGAAAGATTCTGCGCAATCGAAAGAAATTCCTCAACAGCAAATTTTGACTTCTCAGCAAACAAATCCTCCTCCAACCAATGTACAGCAACAGCCAGTCACCATTGAATTAGAAAAAGAATGGGAAACCTTTAACCAATTGATTAATGTAGAATGACAGAATGTACAGACCCCTGTACAAACAACCAAAGTTTTGAGCACAGGAATAAGTAGCACGGCCACAATTGAGCACATACCAATCACACCCTCCTCTGAAATTGTACTTAATGTAGAGGACATTCCTCCTCTAGATGTATTCTATAGCCCAAAATACAAAGCAGTAGTGAAGAAACAGAGAAAAAAGAGAAAGTTAGAAGGTTCAATTGCTACTGAAGCAGAACAACTAGATGTCTTGTGGAAGGATCCTTCCACAGAGCCTTCTGAGAATCTTACTAAGTTATCTCAAATGACAGGGGCTTATGCTTCTGCAAAAATTGACAAAGCATTTGAGATACAACTTTTGTTGAATGAAAAAGAAGAACAGATAAAAGTTCTACAACAGCAATTGCAACAGGTACAGGCCAATAAGGAAGCACAATTGAAACTTGAAGAGTTACAACAACAACTTCAAGAAATGAAAATAGGACATCAAAAAAGCTTGGCTGATAAAGAAAAACAAATACAGATTATCCAAGATCAGCACAAAGATGATCCTAAGCTTCCAGAATTCATTTTAGAAACTATCTCTTTAAACAATCAACTACTGCAACAAGAGGAAGTTTTATGCCAAAAAATCTTGCAATGGAATTCTTTTTTCCAAGAGAGTGATAAAATCACAAATCATGTCATAGATTTACGAAATGATTATGATTTGATTAATGAAAATATCAATGATTATTTAGTATGGAAAAAAACAGAAGAAGGCAGAAAAGCTGGTGCACCCATTATTAATGAAAACCATAAAGAAATACTTTTCAATAACTGGGATGCACAAATCAGAAGGGCAGAGAAGGTAGTAGAGGAGGCGGCTACAGCGGCAAACATTCTTACTGATTGTGTAAATGATAATTTGCACAAAGCTAATTTGATTTCAGAAATTGTTCCGGGGTATCTCCCACAGGTGAATCAACTGCAAACAGAATGGAGGCAAAAGGCAAAAGAAAGAGAAAAATCAATCCAAGGGCTGACAAGATTAAATTGGGACTCTTACTGGACATACTTAGTGAAGCCACACAGTCAGCACAGTGCGCTTAATTGTATCATCAATTCTACTGAGAAGATTGCACCTACACTTGCCGACTTTGTCTTTTCACGATGGTTGAATTCTGAAGTCGGCCAACCACATCTTCTCAAAACTATGCTAGATGCCTGCAAGTTTAAAGATCAAGTTCATAAATAGTTAGTTAATAGTCTTTATTTTTAGATTTAGTTTTAATTTTACTGTATTTTAGCCTAGGAAAAGGATGGTCATTAAACCGAATCCTTAATTTTTGTAATAGACTATTTTTAGATTTAGCTAAGTAGTATTTAAACCCTTCTCATGCATTTAGAGAAGGGTCCTGGATCTTAATATTTTTGACTTGGAGATTACATTTCTGTACTCCATTGGCTTAATATATTTTTAAAAGGATCACATATGGTGATTTTTATGCGGAATTATCTTTGAAGTGTTGCATTTCTGTACCTTGGAATTTGATTTTGCATCAGAGTTACTGGATTAGAGTATCAGATTTCATTTGAAAGTCTTCAAGATGAATAAGGTATTTCTATCTGTTCACTGTTGATTTCTTTTGTCTTATGATATTCGCTTTAAAATTTGCTATCATTTATATATATTTGATTTTCACAATGTTTCTTTTTATATATCATTTCTGAGTATAATTGAAACGTTATCTTTCGTTAAGTATATATAGATCGTATACAATGATGAATGAAATATGATAATACAACTCTGTTTAATTTCTTAAACAGAGTTATCTTTATTTGTTTCTGCACATTTCAATTTAAATGATAATACATTTTATGGTTATTGTTAAATTGGAACAATCTTAAGTTGTATTCACATATAATTACCCAGGTTAGTGTTAGAATTTCTTTATCAGTATTTAGTTTAAATTAGATAGTTTTATTTCATTCAATTTAGTCCCATTTCCACTCATCCAAATCAACCCATCACCAACCCATTTAGTTATAAGGAAACTGGTCCTTTAAATCCAGTCGGAGCAACCATACCAAATGGAAAAGGAGTTGTCCTAAGTTCCCGACCGGGTGGTTTTCCCCAATGTTTGAAGCAGAGATTTTATAGGCTTCAACATGTGCCTTACTTGGAGATAGCATATGTATTACCCTGCAGATCTACAACGCGGTCACTTAGTAGCTATGACAAAGAAAGGGCTTCATCATTCTTGGAACATTCTGGAGGTAGCTTCACTCATGAAGCAATGGAAGAAAAGATGATAAATGGTAGAAATCTTGAAATGAGAAACCTTTTCTCCCTTCTAGATGAACCTTTCTCAATGAGCCTCTCACTGCTCAAAGAGAAACTTCTACTTGCATTAAATCCAAAACTTCTTTGGTTTTGGAGGGCCTTTGATGGAGAGAGAATCTCATTAAGAGATATCATTAGAGATGCATTTCAACATTTCATGAAATGCAAAAGTCTTCAACAATTTGGGAAGGATGGCATTCTAAAAAGGGAGGATTCCATGATTATACAGTACCTCATTCATCATCCCCATGGGAGTGAATGGGTAAGGATGATAAGAAAGGGGTTGCAAAGCCACTTGCAGATTTTTATGGGCCAACATGCTTGGTTACGTTGGTTTCCATTGGGAGATTTACGTCCCTCTACAAAGGCACCTATTTTTATGATCCATGCCTTGAAAAACATGTATGAAATGAATAAGGAGGCATGGTTGCGCTGGCTGCTCTTGGGTGAGTATGGATACCACCCAATAGCTCATCATTTTCTGAAACATGCCTTGTTTTTCAATGATAAATTGCAGCAAGGGAAGGCATGTTCATTTTGGTTTCACTTGAGAAAGTTTGGCTACCACATGACATCTCCTATGTCTATGCGTTTTGTATTGTGTCAAAATTGGCATAACAATCTCATGATGTGCATTGATGATGTTTCTTTGTATGGGGTTGATGTGACATCTCATATGTCCATTAGTATGCTTTTGTTTCATGATTCACATTAGGAGGAGAGAAAGTAGCAAGATCTCTTGTTGCTTGGATTTCTTTTGGGGGAGTTTGGCTTGTCCATCTTACATGGAGGAGATGGAGGATGGCAGCAAAGGGCCTTACTCCGGTGGTTATTGTTAGGAGAATATGGTTTGACATCTTTGTCTACCCATATTACTTATTCCCTTCTTCTTTTGCATAACTTTGGAATGATGAAGTTTGGATCCAACAAGGCCAACAGGGCTAAGTATGAGAGCATCTTAATGCTCAATCTAATTCATGAAACATGGGATGAAGATGTGTATTGTGTGATGGATTTTTTTCTTTGTGAAGAGAACCACCTTATTGTATTCACCTCATGTATTTATGATGATGTTGGACATCATATGGTTGTCACTTGGTACTTCATGATGGAAGGAGGACATCTAACCAAACAGTTGGAGGTCATTCTTTATGTTTTTAAAAGACAACTTCGGAACCAAACATGCATAAACTATTGCAGCAAATGGAGGAAGCCTTCCTTATGTGGATGCCATTTGGAGGGGAATATATGGCCTTGCATCTAATTTTGGAGTTGCTTGAGGACAAGCAACTTTTTCCGGGGGGGACTGTAATATTCCCAAATTTTCACATTATATTTGGAATATTAAAGTCCTTGATTTTCTTAATGAATTAAGTAAATAAAAGGGTTGAGGGACCCACAATCCTCAATAAGAATAAATATCCACTTTTTGTGTGTGAATGTGGATTAATTTAGACTAGATCTGCAAAAAGAGGTAGTTGAGCAACTATTAATGTGAATGAGATTGGAGATCATGTCTCATTTAATGAGAGAGATCATGGAGCGTTGATTCGGTCAACTAAGATCTTGAAGATGTCAAACAAAGGGTAATTGAGCATTAATGATCAAGTGGTGGAGGATCATATGCAAATGAAGCACACATGATGGAGGAGGTGTACATTGCACCTAGATTGTTTGGTTGATTTGGTCAAACAACGCAGTCCCACTTGGAGGATCTTGTCCACATGAGACTGCACAGTTGAGATTAGGGCCAAGGCTTGGGATGGCTTAATCATTATAAAGGAGATGATGGCAAAGGTGAAAGGCATCTTGGATTATTTTATGTATGATATTTTATATTGGGAATTGTCAAGTGACATTCCACTGCATTCTTGGGCTATTTAGTAGAGATTGCAAGTGTTGTTTAGCACAGGGTGTTCCCGGGCGGGAATCCCTCCTCTTTCTTTGAGTGATATATAAGGAAGAGGTTTGTACTTCATTATACATCAGGATTTAAGTGCCATTTCCATTTTCTACTTTCTGCAGAACATTCATATTCAAAAATCTGCAGATTTCTAAAGATCAGTTTGGAAGGTGGAAGTTGTCTTCAGTACTTCAGCTGGAGAAAAAGGTGAGGGATTGTTCCCATCACTTGGGCTTATATATCAGCACTCCCAGAGCCACATTGCAGATTTGGCATTAGGCCAAAATTTATTGACCTCCTAGCAGCAATATTCTCCTCAAGAATAACGTTGTCCATATTGCAGATCTGAAAGGAGGAAGGAAGTTGCTAGTATTTCAGCTAGAAATCCTATGATGGATCATCCCCTCACATTTCCATTAGTCTCACCATCAGCCTCAAGTTTATTGTAGAAAATTACAATAGGAATAAGGCCTCTCTTTCCCTCCCAGCGCGGTTTTTAGAGGGAGCTGTGTTGCAATAGTTGTAATCATCTTTTGGAGGATTGAGAAGCTAGATCTAGAGCTTCTAGCTCATAGATCTGAGGAAGGGATCAAAAATTCAAGCATAGATCTGATCTGAGCACACATTTCATCCATTTATTCTTTAGATCTAGCTTCAGATTTGTATTTCCCAGCAGATCAAGGATCAAACCCTGGGGAGGTGATTTTTCCAAAGTTGCAAATCTGGAAAATCCTTTCTCGGTTATCTTGGGAATCCATCACATTGGCCAGATCCTGAATCTTGGCATCATCAGAGCTCCATCTTTGAGTAGATCTACATCCCTCTTTTCAGCCTGCAACTCCATGTTTATATTCTGCTGAAGAGACAGTGCAATATTTGCTGCAGAGCCTCAACAGTTACGCTGTATCTACTTCATGTTGAGTCATAAAAAGGTATCTTTTGAACACCTAATTAGGCTACATTAATTGTCAATTTGGGAGAAACTTTTTATTTCAAGAGTGTACTCTGTCTGAGGCTGCAATTAACTAAGAGTAATGCTGTGAAGATGTAGTACATAATTTTGAATACAAGAATAAACAAATCCTTGTAAAGGAATCTAATTATAGTAACATAAATGGAAATGCTTTGGAACCTTAATTAAAACAATCTGCAAAACATCGATCAGGGATACAGTAGCAGTAACTCCTTCCCTTAGAAATCGATGCAATATAACCAATCTGGGGACTTGGAAGCAATAACCAGTGTCCTCTACAGTTGGTGATCTTAAAACAATCGAAATGAAATCAAGCTCGAACTACTTGCTGATAAAGATAACTGAAAGGGACTGCAAAGGCTAAAAAGGAACAGAAACCTGTAACTCCTATGCATACACAGCAACTGTAACCAAACTATCCGCTAATTTAAAGCTATGAAACAGAAATGAGCAATAACTAGAAATGGAACAACAATATAAATTGAACAACAATTACAAACTTAACTAATCTCAATACTTCAATCCTGTCGCCGACCAATACTACAGATCAATCAATCATAAAGAATTGTAGACTAATAGAACAGCAACTAGAATCGAATACAGAATAGTAAAGCTTTCATAACGATAGCAAGATAAATGAACAACAAATTTACTTCTTGCAAATAATAAAATAGCAATGTAATTCGTTAATGAATCTATATTCACTCTAGCAATAGTCAATCAACTCTGTAATCAAAATAAATAATAAACACAACTTCACACAACAATAAGCAAAGATTAAAAATACAGACAACAAGGTAATTCCACCAGAGCCGAGCCCTTAGCGCCAGTGAAATACTGTTGGGCTACTTCAGAACTTAAGAGATGAAACGAAACGCGTGTTTGATATTAATCGAACATAAAGTATTACAGAGGCTATTCTCTCAAAGCCGAGAGTCAATAAACATAATATTACAGAGGAAATGTCTGAATATAAGAACTTTTTCGACCCCCGTGATCACTAAAGGACATTGCTTTATATATTAGACCCTGACGGACAAGACAAGGAATAAGATGAGTTTGAACAGCGATCCCTCAGGATCGAAGGATCCTGAGGGATTCGCTTCTCTTCATTTTTTTATCATCTTGTTTACTTTGACCGAGGCCGAGCTGTCCCCTACCTCTTTTTAGCAATTCGTTCAGATCTCCTTGTCTTTGGCTGGATGTGATTCAACGCTGATGGAGTAGCAGTTACATTGATCTTAGCCTCACCTTTGGTACAGTTTTTCGCTTCATCTAATTCTTGTTTTATCAACAAAAAGAAACCTTTAGTCATCTTTTTACAATGAACATAAACCTTTGCAATTCCATCATAATTCTTATAATAAATTACCTTCCCAAGGTAAAAAGGAGTATGTCTATAGTAAAAGAATGAGAAAATACACAGTAATTTCATACCTTTTTCACTGCCCAACATACCCCCCTGCTTAATCTTTTTCATGTCCTCATGAAAACTATAGTTCACATGGAGAGCAGTCAAAGAATAAGCCGGATAAGGTTTGTCATCAAAAAGCCTAAAACCATGTAGTGCAGCTAATTCCTCAAAAACATGCTCTGTTTGTCCTTCAGGGAGTTCGTAAATGGCTTTGTAGTCTGAAGCAGGATACCATGCAATAGGGCTTCGGAACCTACACCCTAGCCAGAATTGTCCTTCTTTTAAAATAAGATGACTATAGGAAACCAAGCGGTCTACAGCTGGCCCAAAGTTTTTATAATTAAATGGTTATTTGTTTTGCACATTTTGATTGGAAATTCTCCACCGGACCTTAGCTGCTATATAAGCTTGGTTTCTAATGGATAAGAAATAATCTGTTCCATTCAAGATAATCAATTTATGGACAGGCCCCAATGCTTGGATAACACCTTCTTTTGTCATCAAACTTTTCTACCTAGCCCAAAATTGGGATGGGTTCTGAGGTTCACTCCTAACCCGCAAATCTAATTCATTTTCTTGCCTTTGGAAAGCATTATAGGCTTTAAGCCATTTTAATTGATTTACAGCAAAGGAAATAAATGCCTGATGTTGGAAATCTCCCACAAAAGGGCTAGGATTTGATTCACAATCGTTTTCAAGTATTAGATTATGTAAATAAAATTCACACAAAAGGTGTTGTACTTTGATCCCATAAAGTTTACAGCGTGATACAAAGTCACCTATAGTTTTTAGCTCTATGGATTTCCCTTCCCTAATTGCCTTAATCTTTAGCTGTAAATATCTTTCTAGTAAAAATAAAGCATAGTTTTTGGCGAGGCATCTACAGGCTAAGACATCAGTGTACAAGGAGCAGAGAGTGTCCATTCGATTGTAGGCTAGTTTTAATTGGTTCATTACCTTGTCAGCCTTTTCCTCTGATCTTCAACACTTTTCATGAGCTTGAGCTTCTACTTCATGAATACTATTCATCTGTTGCTGCAACTCCTAATATCTCTTCCTTGGGACAATGTCTTCTTCCAACCTTTGCCTTTCTATTCGGGCCTGTGCCAACTCCTCTTGGAGTCTAGCTAGTGTCGGATCACTAAAAGTATTCTGACTACTAGATTGCATGTTTTCACTTGAAACGGGTCCCTCTAGAACAACTTGTGTTGGAACAGCTGTTTGTTGTTCTGTATCTCCATAATTGGGCTCAGGCATGGATTCTTCAACTTGGGGGTTCCTCTTAGCGGCCACTTTTCTCTTTTTCGAAGCTCGCTTAGTAGCTATGCTTCTTCTCTTAGGGGCTTTCTTAGGCATTTGTTTCATTCTCTGAACCCTAATGGTTTTCCTGAGCTGTTCTACGAGTTTATGAAGTTTCATTCATTCCCTGCGAAGCTTTTCAATCTCTGTTACTTTCCTCCTCTTTTTTAATGGAACAGTTGTTCCTTTATTTGAACCTGTTTGCTCGACAAGGTGTTGGTCCATGTCAGCAGTGCCTTTAGTTAAGTTCTCTTCTTGGTCTTCTGCTTGGGGTTCCTCTTCAACATTCATATGCCCTTGGCTAAATTCTTCGAGAATCATATCCTCGGTTAACTCTGCAATCTCTCGAGGGCTTCCAAGTTGGGATATTACTTCGGTGTTCTCTTTTTCTTGTTCATGCCTTTCATGGGAAGCAACCCTAGCTTCGCTAGGGTTTGTTGTTTCATCCAGAATTTCTTCAGCTGTATCTTTTTTGATTGCAGAGTTCTCCTGTAACTGATTAATATCAATGTTAAGATCCAAAGGGCTATGAGGCTGCACATAGTCACTCATATTGGCTAGAATTTGGGCCAATTGGTCTTCCTGTAAAGGGCTTACGGTAGCATTCTCGGGAGGCTCTGTTCCCTCATTTTTGTTGTTATGATTTTCCTCATCCTCCTCACAGGTATGATAGCTTCCTTCTTCCTCATCCGAATATCTAATTTCTCCTTCAATTTCTTCTTCCTCGGTATTTCCTTCCTCTTCACTGGATTGTTTTTCACCACTGGTGTGGTGGCTTATTTCTTCTTCGTCCACGTAGTGAATTTCTCCTTCCATTTCCTCTTCTTTATCAGTACGAGGGCTTGCTTCCTCCAATTGTGGAGGTTGTTCATCCTCTGAGCTGTGCAATTCTAGGGGCTGACTACTGCTGCCTGGAAGTCCTTCCATCATCCCCCTACTTCGTTTTGAACGGAGGGACTGTCTGTGAGTTGATGGCTCAGCTATTGAGCCAGCCATTCTCTTGCGTTTCGGGGCAAGTAAGGCTAACCCTCCATCAATGGAGAATATAAACTCTTCCCAGCTGGTCTGTTGCTGGGCGAGGCTACGACTTACTATTAATCGAATTAAGCAATGGTGGCTGACCACCATATTTGTGTGCTGAGATTTTCTTATGTTACGGGCAATATCATACAATAGGGAATTTAAAAATGCAAGCAAATTGACAATGCATTTCTGTTTTAATAAATCCAGTAGCTTAAGGTGGCGAGGTCTTACCACATCTTTCGTTCCGTCGCACGTTATATAGGCCTGCACAATCTTGGTCAATTCCGTCCATGGTTCTCCGAATGATGCTGGCTGAAATCCTTTTCCTTTGACAACCAATGTCTGTCCATCATCCTGAAATATCTTCATGGCTTCTCGAAGCCTAAGCTTCTTCTACGTCCATATAGTTCCTTGTGTTGGTATGCCCGACGCTTATGCAATTATTTCATCGGATATAACTATCTATCTTCCTCTAACGATGGAGAACCCTTCTTGCAAGTTCTGTAAGAATTCGGTGGCCACTGCTTCATGAGGTTGTTGCACCCTCATGAAATATGTAATCCATCCTATTCTTTCCAAAATCTCTCGTGCAACAATAGAAATGACCAGCACCTGCGGCTCACTGCGAATTGGTCGTCCTCCCATCGTCTCTGCACCCTTTTAGTTCTTTCGAAACACACAGTGATCACAATGGAACAACACAACACGTTAAATTGGAATGATGTCGTTAAATTTTTTTGTTATTTCCTAAAATGCAGGGATTTAATTTGCATACAGGTAAAGAAATAACGGGATTTTATCTGCATGCAGACATCCGCACCCCCCTATTTGATGATAGGTCGCCCTCGACCGTCAATTGAGAGACGCAGCATGGCACAGCAGTAGTACAGCAGGAAAAAGTAGGCATAATTATTATACATTCAATCAAATTATAGAAATGACTGAAATCAATGCGTGTGATAAATCAGTAATAGATAATAAATCGTTTTGTAATGATTCAAATATGGGGAGAAGGGGCAGCTTAGGATAAACATAAGGAAAAATGTGTTTATTACCACTTCAAACTAATATGATCGATTTGTAATGATATTCATGTATAATAGGTTCGAAATGAAAGGTTAAGGATTCATACTTTCATTTGATATTTTAATAGAGATATAGGAAAAAGGGTTAAATATGACTATTGATGTGCATAAATGTGACTTCAATACCATCAGCAGAGCTCTGTTGCCCACAAGTGTCCATAACCTTGACAGAGTTGCTTTCTCACCCTTGGAACCATTGTCCTTTATTTATGCTGAGGAAGTGCTTGTTAAATGTCATAATGGAGGCCATTGTGTTGGCTTGGTGACCAGATAAATCACAATGCCATTCACCGGGAAGAAGTGAAAAGTGGGCAGGCCGGCTCGTGATGAGACCTCATGTTCCAAGGACTTCCTTAATTTTTTCAATTGTCCATTGGACCATATCCCTGGTTTGGTGGCCATGATGGGAATGCCACTTCACTGACTTCCTTATGATCATGGTAGGCTGGCTCTTTAATGAGACCCCCTATCCTCCATCTTCCAAATCATAAAAATTATTAGTGGAACATATAAATATATTTCTTTTTCATATAGCACTTTCCTAGTTATTCATAAAGGATGGCTCAGCACTCCTTAAGAGTAGGGATGGTGGAAGAAGTCTGAACATCTCAATAGAAAAGAACATGCCCTTATTCCTACTCCATAAATAAAAATCAAAGAAAGTTATAACATATGGGAAATAACCAATCATGATAAGGATAATCTATCAGATTAATTCAATGGTAATAAAACAACAAAATTATGTTATTGATTATGTCCCTTTTTCCTATTTTCTTATCATTACTAAACAATTTTCTTAAAAATGATGATTTCTTTTGATTTGCTTATTACAGTAAGCTTTAATTTGTATGATTTTATATAAATAATATGTTTTCCTTTAGAAGAGTCATCAAAAATTCTCAAAATGCTAATCTAAAACAAAAAACAATCCACTCAAAAGGTGTTGTTCCTTTAAAAAGAACAGCAGAAACAATCTATGGAACTGTTATTCCTTTCGAAAGGAACAGCAAAAATGTGTGAAACTATTGTTCCTTTTGAAAGGAACAGCAAAAATATGCAGAACTGTTGTTCCTTTCGAAAGGAACAACAGAAATGATGTTCCTTTAGAAAGGAACAACAAAACTCAAAACAAGTGAAATGAACATAGTTTTTGAAGAAAACCGAATTCTATGAAACAGACAACGAAAACTGAAATAAGCAGAGATTTGAAAAAAAAAAATGAATTCCCTAAAACAAATAATCCAACTAAATAAACAATCTTTATGTACAAAATTTAAAAAAATAAATGATTTAATAAACTGGTGCCGAGGAGGAGTTATCCCCTTTAGCAAGAATTTCCATGGTAGAATCTTCCCGTAACTATAGGTAAAAGGATTCATGGGTAAGCGGTTTATGATGCAATCGTACTCGATGACCGTTTACCTTAAAGGAATGCCCAGATCCATCAATGGTAGCTAATGTAATAGTGCCATTATCATGCACTTTTTTTATTTCATAGGGTCCGAGCCATCGTGTCTGGAGTTTCCCTGGAAAATCCTGAAACCTAGAATCATATAGGAGTGCCCAGTCTCCTTCGTGGAAGATCTTTTCTTTGATAAGGGCGTCATGCCATTTTTCTCTCTGTTGTTGAATTAACGCTGTGTGCTGAAGAGTAGAGAGCCTAATTTCATATAGCTCATTAATTTGCTGCAGTCTTTTGGCTTGGGCTTCATTTAAATCTAGACCCACCTTCTGAGCTGTTCTTAGTGTCTGAATTTCAAATTCTATTGGAAAGATGGGTTCTTTTCCAAATACCAATTGATATGGTGAATACCCCGTAGTGGGTCTCCACGTTGTTTGATACGCCCACAATGCTTCTGGCAATCTATAGGCCCAATCACATCTGTGTGAGGCAATGGTTTTTGTTAATATAGATTCAATCACTTTGTTCGTGCTCTCAACTTAGCCATTGGCCTGTGGGTGGTATGGGGTTGTAATCTTGTGCTGAATGTGATAGCTTTGTAGTGTTTCAGCTAATTTATTACCTACAAACTGTGGTCCTCCATCTGTGATTATGTCCCTAGGGAGGCCATATTGCACAAACATTTGGAAAAGAAACTATATTACAGAGTCCTTTGTAGCTTTTGAAAGAGCCTCTTCTTCAACCCATTTGGTGACATACTCAGTTGCAACTAGAATGTATGTTTTTTGGTTTGATGGGGGGCTAATAGGACCAACAAAGTCAAGGGCCCAGCGTTCAAACAGTTCAATCACTAGTTGAGGGTTCAAAGGCATTTCATCATACTGCCCAGGGCGACCTGCCCTATGGCAGCTATCACAGGCCTGCACAATTTTTTTTGCATCTTTAAAGAGAGTAGGCCAATAATAGCCTGTTCGTAAAACTTTATGGGCAGTTCTACGATCTGCAAAATGCCCACCACACTGTCCATCATGGCATGCTTTCAAAATGTCAAATACCTCATCCTCCCAAACGCATCTTATTATTTGCATATCTGCACCTGTGTGAAATAGGTAGCCCCCAATCCAAGAGAGTCGGGTACTACGCTGTATTATCTGTTTTCGTTCATTAAGGGATAGATGTTTAGGTAATTTACCTATTGCCAAATAGTTTGATATATCAGCATACCATGGGTTCTGACAGTAACGGTGAAGAGATGTTCATCTGGGAAGTGGTCTTCAACTGCTTCTGTATCTGTTGGCTTTGGCATTCTTGACAGAAAGTCAGCTACAGGGTTTTCTTTCCCAGGTCGATCTTTGATTGTAATGTCGAATTCCTGCAATAAAATCAACCATCTTGACACTCTTCCATTTGTAACAGGTTTATTTTCTAAAAATTTAATGGCAGAGTGATCAGTATATAGTAGTACAGGATACCCAGTTATATAATGTCTAAACTTATTTATAGCATGTACTACAGCTAAAAATTCCTTCTCAGTCACAGTATAATTTAATTCAACATGGGACAGATTTTTACTAATATAATAGATTGCATATGGCTTCTTGTCTTCCTCCTGCCCAAGTACTGCTCCAATTGTTGTGTCTGAGGCATTAGATGAAATTTGGAATGGAAAATTCCAATTTGGGCCCCTCAGCACTGGGGCTGTTGAAACAAGCTTCTTCAGATCATTAAAGGAATTGTCACATTTATCTGTCCAGATGAAATCAATATTTCCAGTTAGTGCATATAAAGGTGCAGCTATTCGAGAATAATGTTTTATAAATCTTCTATAGTAACCAGAAAATCCAAGAAAGCCACGTACCTCTGTCTGGGGGTGGGTGTTTAGTCTTCTTTGGGGTTGGCTAATGGATCTCGCATATTTTTCAATATAGATGTGGTGTGTGCACAATTGAGGATCAATTCCTTTCATATCGGGGTAATCCCATGTAAAGGTTGCTTTGTATTTCTACAATATTTGGACCAACTTATCTTCTTGTTCAACAGTCATATTTTTGTTAATGTTTAATTTTTTTCCCGGCTCAATATCTACAATATTGCTATTGTACATAGAAGTAGTGGGTATTACTTGATCAGGAATGTCTTTCAAATGATATTCTTTTTCTTTATTATCAAATGTTGCCTTGATCATGTGACATTGCAAATGAGATCTGATTTGTGGTTTATTAATAAAATTATTAATGATATCATCCTCTGTTTGATCTTTAAAATCAAGAGCATTTTCTATAGTTAGAGGTGGTCTCATATTTTCCATAAGATATGATACAGGTTGTTTTCTTGTTTTGATTATTGATAGACTTGGCTGGGCTGGGGGGCATAAGGCTAATTCTTGACATAGTTTCCCCTTGTTATTGTCATGTTGCCTTGTCGACATCCAATATAAGCATCAGCAGTTGCCAACCAAGGTCTACCTAAGATTAACGGGTGTCCATCTAGCTGGTTCTTTGGATTGATAACCAGGAAGTCAGCAGGGTATTCCCAGGAATCTACAGATACCATTACATCTTGTAGTGTACCTTCTGGTTTGACTACCGATCGGTCAGCCAATTCCAATAAGGATGTTGTTGGTTCTAGCGATGTAATGCCAAGTTTTTGACAGGTAGTATTTGTTAGGATATTGATTGCTGCTCCCAAATCAACTAAGGCATTTGGAAATGATTGCCCATTTATTTGCACCGTCACTATAGTATTTCCTGGGTGTTCATATTTGATAGGTGTTTCCATCCCTGATAATAAGTCAGATAAAGTATCGACTATTTGGACAATTGGATTGGTGGTTGTTCTCCTCTTTGGCTTCTTTATGCATAATTCCTTTATGGTTCTTGCATATATAGGAATGTCTTGAATAGCTTGGAGGAGAGGGATTTTTATACACAAATTTTTTAATTCTCCCAGAAGATCAAAATTAGGATGTTCTAATGGGCATGGTATGATTAATCGTTCTGGGAATGGTGGAGAGGAAGTTATTACTTGTTGTTGATCTTGTTGTTGAACTTCCTTTTCTTTCTATAATGTTTTTTCTACAGGTAACGTATCTTCAACATGAACATCGTTGTTTCTCTCTGTTTCTACTATGCGCCCATACCTTAATTGAAGGTCATTGCACTCCCTCAGTTCAGTTTCTAATTTTTGGGGTTCCATTATTTGGACAGACTGAACTGGCCTATTTTTTGGGTTTGGATTGGGCTGGGCTGGGAGTTGTGGTCTTAAGTTGGTCTGGGGGTTTGTATAGGGAGCTGGAAATGTAGGTTGAGAGAGAGGGATTGTTCCATCTGGCTAATTTGTAGGTCTTTGCCAGTTTGACTGCTAGGCCTGACTCTGTGAAGTAGAGGGGGACCATTGTGTTGGATAGTTATTGTTTTGCCAAAATGGTGGGCAGAAAGGAAAGCTAGGCCAATTATTTTGATTTGTTTGATTTGGCCAAGATGTTGTATGGAATGGATGTTGTGACCAATTGGGGAAAGGTGGTTGATTTTTCCACATTCCACTATATTGCTGAGCATTTTATTGAGGAGGCTGAAAAGAAGAAAATGGATCAGTTGGCATACCTAATTTTCGTGGCTGCCATTGTCGGCGCTGATTAAGCAGAAATACCACTTCTGATTCTTCTTTTGCCTCCTTATAAACTGCTTTTAATCCAGGAAGCGAGGGACATCCTTCTGTAGGGTGATATTTCGTGCAAATGGCATAGACTTTAATTACATCCAATGGACATTCTTTGTGGCTGTGCTTCTTCCTGCATCTAGGACAGAATATTGCCAAATTTTTCTCTGCTTCTGCTTGCTTTTGTTTGGCTTGCATAATGTCAAACTGCGTTGTTAGAGTCCCAAGTATATCTGTCTTGAAATCTTCCAGCAGGTTTCCAATCTCTGCACGAGTCACACCTTCATTAGAGGTCTTGTTGCCTCTTGTAATCATATCACGTTCTGCTGATTTTAACCTTGTGTTTCCCCTTGAACTCCTGATACACAAATCAATGATGTCAGCATAACTTTCCTGATATATATCACCTTTTCCCATAATATTCAATGTTTCAACCCATTGATCTTTCATTCCCCTAATTAATGTAGTTTTCAACACATTATCAGGTAAGGGTAAGGATGCATAGGGAGATCTCTGAAGATTGTATTGAAACCGTTCCACATATTCTTCCAAGGTTTCATTTGGTTTTGCTGTCATTTGGAATATTTCAACTTTTAGTTCCCAAGACCTGCAATAATCTTGATAATTCTTTAAAAACGCAGCCTTCATCTGATCCCAATCAGTTATGACACCCCCACCTAATCCCATAAACCATCGTAAGGCTGCCCCTTTTAATGTAGAAGGGAATAGTTTTAGTTTTTGGGGATCGGTGGTATAATCATATCCCCTGCATAACACATCAAATTCAAACAAAAACGCATCTATATCTTCTGATGTTAAGCCATGAAATGTGGGAATATGTTGAAGAGGAATGGCCTTCATAGGCGCATTTACTGCAGTATCTACTATAGGATATTGCAGCATAGAGGTTCGCTGGGGTGTCTGCTGATTCTGAATTTGGTTATGGGCCATTTGGTCAAAAATGTGCCAATATCCTTCTGGGATCTCCAAGGAATTTCTAGGCTGAATATTAGGGACAGGAATGGCTTTGACAGCACTCCCCTTGTCTGGAATAATGATTATTCCTTGAGGTGTTTCAGGACCTTGGCTTTGACTAAGTTTAACAACACTTCCTTTATCTGGACTGCTTACGGTTTGGACTATTTCAATAGGAGATTTTGGTTCTCCTGTTTCTCCTATTTCCCCTTCTCCTTCACGGAGATTACTAGAGTTCCCTTCTTGAGGGGAAATTATGCAAGGATTCTCAATTTCTTGGGAATCTTGCTCAATTCCATCTATTTGAATGTGTATCTCAGCAAAGGCTTCAGAAGGTGACTCTGTAGCCTGAAGGGAACTAGTAGGTTGTCTAGAAACAACTTTTCTAAATCCTACTGATGGCTGAGATTCAGTTATTTTAAGGATTTCTTCAATAAAAGTTGTCCGCCCAAGGGTCACCGGTCCCTTAGGTTTTTCAATTTTAGGAGGAATTTTGTTTTTCTTAGTTGGTCTATTCATTCAAGAAAAAAAACCTTTATTCCTACCCAAAGAAAGAAGCTTACCTACTTCTGCTGTGAAGCGGGTTGTGAGCAAGTGTGTTTCTTGCCCAGTGCACAGGTTCTTACGTTCCATCTTTAATACCCAATTCTTCGCAAGCAGAAGAAAATCAGTTGTGCATCACTCTTTTAAAATGGCATACACTCTCCTCGGTAACGGTGCCAAAATGTTGAGTCATAAAAAGGTATCTTTTGAACACCTAATTAGGCTACATTAATTGTCAATCTGGGAGCGACTTTTTATTTCAAGAGTGTACTCTGTCTGAGGCTGCAATTAACTAAGAGTAATGCTATGAAGATGTAGTACATAATTATGAATACAAGAATAAAAAAATGCTTGTAAAGGAATCTAATTGAAGTAACATAAATGGAAATGCTCTGGAACCTTAATTAAATCAATCTACAAAACATCGATCAGGGATACAGTAGCAGTAACTCCTTCCCTTAGAAATCGATGCAAGATAACCAATCTGGGGACTTGGAAGCAATAACCAGTGTCCTCTACAGTTGGTGATCTTAAAACAATCGAAATGAAATCAAGCTCGAACTATTTGCTGATAAAGATAACTGAAAGGGACTGCAAAGGCTAAAAAGGAACAGCAACTTGTAACTCCTATGCATACACAGCAACTATAACCAAACTATCCGCTAATTTAAAGCTATGAATAAAAAATGAGCAATAACTAGAAATAGAACAACAATATAAATTGAACAGCAGTTACAAACTTAACTAATCGCAATACTTCAATCCTGTCATAGGCCAATACTACAGATCAATCAATCACAAAGAATCGTAGACTAATAGAATAGCAACTAGAATCGAATACAGAACAACAAAGCTTTCACAACGATAGCAAGATAAATGAACAGCAAATGTACTTCTTGCAAAGAATCAAATAGCAATGTAATTCGTTAATGAATCTGTATTCACTCTAATAGCAATCAATCAACTCTGTAATCGAAATAAACTGTAAACACAACTTCACACAATAGTAAGCAAAGATTAAGAATACAGACAGCAAGGTAATTCCACCAGAGCCGGGCCCTTAGCGCCAGTGAAATACTGCTGGGCTACTTCAGAACTTAAGAGATGAAACGAAACGCTTGTTTGATATTAATCAAACATAAAGTATTACAGAGCCTGTTCTCTCAAAGCCAAGAGTCAATAAACATAATATTATAGAGGAAATGTCTGAATATAAGAACGTTTTCGACCCCCGTGATCACTAAAGGACATTGCTTTATATATTAGACCCTGACGGACAAGACAAGGAATAAGATGAGTTTGAACAGCGATCCCTCAAGATCGAAGGATCCTGAGGGATTCACTCCTCTTCGTTTTGTTATCATCTTGTTTACTTTGACCGAGGCCGAGCTGTCCCCTACCTCTTTTTAGCAATTCTTTCAGATCTCCTTGTCTTTGGCTGGATGTGGTTCAACGCTGATGGAGCACCAGTTACATTGATCTTAGCCTCGCCTTTGGTATAGTTGTTCGCTTCGTCTAATTCTTGTTTTATCAACAAAAAGCAACCTTTAGTCATATTTTTACAATGAACATAAACCTTTCCAATTCCATCATAATTATTATAATAAATTACCTTCCCAAGGTAAAAAGGAGTATTTCTATAGTAAAAGAATGAGAAAATACACAATAATTTCATACCTTTTTCACTGCCCAACACTTCACACATGCTTTCAGGGTGATCCTAGCTCATCTTTTTGGCTAGATCTACCTATATCTTGTACTTATGTAACTGATTCATCTCCAATATAATAAAATGACTCAGCTCTTTCTACATATTCCGATTTGTACTTAGATTTATTTTTTATCTCGCTGCAAGTTCTTATATTGTGTGAAGTATTCCTGCATTCTCCCTTTGGGGATATTACAATTACTGGCGACCATACTGGGAAAATAACCAGTCCTCAGTCATAAAATTAGTCTTAAAGAAACCATTTAATTCATCCTTTTACTTTAAGATTGTTTGTATAGGTTGTGGGTATTGAAAATTTGTAATTATGGCTTCTAGGAAAGTCTATTATACCAGGTATAACTCGGATCCTAAGCCTGTTGTTAGACTAGATAACCCAGACCGAATTGCTAAAAAGAAAAAACAAACAGAAAACTTAGAGGCTGAAATCTCATTAATAAGAGTCAATTCATTACCAAAAGAATTAGTAAGTCTGCAAGATATTGATTTTGATCTGAAATTTGAGCATTCCTTATTTAAAAGTAAATTTGAAAGTGATTTAAAAACTGTTGTTTTAGACCCTTCTTTTATTTCATTTTTTAATGCAAAACAAAAATCTATTGTAGTAAGTTCTAAATCTAAGAAAGATGAATATCAGACTAAAGTTGAAGAAATTAATGTTACTATTCTAAAGGATATTGATGAAGCTATTGAATTAGCTCATTTGTTGACTTATGCAAACAGACCTCCAGTTTCTCAATTACACACCACAATAATTCCAACTAGAGATTCATCTCTGTATGTTGTTACATCATTCATAAATTCTACCACCAGCTCATCTACATATCCATTTATCCCTAGGTTACCTCTACAACCTAGAGTATTATTTCCACCAATCACTTCATCCACTATATCCATCAGTTCACCTTTTGATTTCTTAAATACATCATCCTCATTTCCCAGCACTTCAAATACAATCTTTAGTTCATCTACTATCATTTCCATCATAGCTCCAAGTAGTTCTACCTTACCTCCTAGCCAAGTTAAGCTTCAAGCTATGGCTGCTAGATATGCTCCCCTTGTCCTACCACTGTAGCTTCATGACATGCCACAAGACTATCAAAATAAAATACCACTGTTTGATGGCACTACTCAATATACTGTTCAACAACACATTATTAAAATGACAGAATTCTTTGAAATTTATGAAATTGATGACTCAGATGTTCAAATGAGATTGTTTGCACAAACTTTAACAGGAGCAGTTAAGAAGTGGTTTAAAGATTTAGCTGCTGGTAGTGTAACTGATTTAGCTGTCTTTTTTACTTTGTTTTTAAATAAATGGGAAAAGAAAAATAACCCCCTCCAATTTTTTTTCTGAATTTGATTCTTTAAAAAGAGCTCCAAATGAGTCAGACCAAGATTACTGCACTAGATATAATAGTGTCTATAATTCTATCCCTGCAAATATTAAACCTACTCCTTATTCAGTTCTACTCAAATTCCCTGATGGATTTGATACAGATATGGCTTACCAATTAAGGGAAAGAGATGCATACACCTTAGAAAAAATGCAAACTGATGTAGTTAGTGTAGAAGTGAACATTTTAGCTAGAAAAGCTAGACTTAGAAATGAAAGAAGAGTGACCATTAAAGAAGAAAATGCCAATTTAGATACAAAAATGGATGTTATAGCTAAAACCTTAGAAAGAGTGATTGATAGAATAGATAATATAGAGAGAATACCTCAGTGGGATAACCAACAACAGATCAGAATTCCCAATTTTAGAAAAAACATAAATTCTGGAAAAAACAAAAGAAACAGCCCTAGACCAAACAATAAGGCCCCCATTCCAAGAGAACTATGCTGAAAGTTCTCAAAATAATAATGATGATGATGAGAATACAATTAATCTAATGGGAATTGATGACAATAATACTATTTTCCTTACTCAGGAATATCAAGAATTATTTGAACTTCAACGGCTCAAATTAGATTCTAGTGAATCCTTTGATTATAAACAAGGTTATGATTATGCAATAAATGAAATACACAGCCAATATAACCTTAGAAAAAAGAAAAAAAATGAGTCTTCTACTAAGAAAGCTTCCCAAAATCAGAATCAGAAAATAGTAGAAGCCCCTAAAACAAAAGTTCTGCAAATCCTCCCAAGGGAAAATAAGCAAAACTCAAATTCCTCCCAAAACATTTCTAGTCCTAAAAAAGCATCAGGCCCTAAAATTGTTGATATTACTGATGAAGTTGCTCAAGTTGCAAAATATTCACAAAAATCTACTGCTCCCAAAGCTTTTAATTCTGTAAAAACAACAAATTTAGATCCCAAAAAACCTTTTGTTGATCCTAAAACAGTAGATCCAAAAATTGTTGCTTCAAAATAAAATAAAATAAAATAAAATAAAATAAATATAAAATAAAATATTATTTGAAAATGAAAAAACAACTGTAGAAAAACAAGACAAACCAACACAAACTACAATTACCAAAGAAGAATTGATTCAAATTAGTAAAACTCAACCTACATTCAACATACAATTAGAAATTGCAAAGCTTAAAATACCAATTCCTTTGACTAAATTGGTAAAAAATGACTTGTATAAATCAACCATAACTGAAACATTAAATATGAATGATGGAGAAGACTCCATAAATCTAAATGATGATTAGCCAGAGTTGATTTTTGGCCCATATGTAAATGGAAAACATGCAGATGGTGCAGTTCCTCCATTTTATATCAGTCTCGCCATTCATGATCAAAATCTACATAACACAATGCTAGATTCGGGAGCTTCCCATAATCTAATGCCGAAAGCCATCATGGAAACTCTGAATCTAGAAATTACAAGGCCATACAAAGATTTGTTTTCTTTTGATTCAAGTAAAGTTCAATGCCTAGGTTTGATTAAGGATTTGTGTGTAACACTAGTTCAATACCCTGGTAAGAGTATATTAAAGGACATTATAGTAGCTGATATCCCACCAAAATATGGAATGCTACTTTCTCGCTCATGGGGAGCAAAGTTGTAGGGATCTCTACAATTGGACATGTCTTATGCTACTATATCAGTGTTTGTCCAGCCTAAAAAGTTATATAGGGAGACATTAATGAAGTACATGGTCAGTAGTGTTGAAAGATCTATAAACTACCCTATTTACTCTACACCAACTCACCTTGATTCTTTCATCATATGTAACTCTAAAACAAATGAAATCCAAAATGAACTAGTAGATAAAAAGAGAGTACCAAACAATGATAATATTTTTCATGAATCTCAATGGCATTTGGACTTTGATGGTTCAATGAATAAATTAGGAGCAGGAGCAGCAGTCTGGATAACAAATATGGAGACCGATCATTCTGAAGGTTATACTTTCAGGATAAATTTCAAATGTACAAACAATATGGCCGAGTATGAAGCCCTCATCCTAGGACTCCAAATCATTAGGAACTGAGGAGGTAAAATAATTTTAACCATGGGAGATTCAGATTTGATCATAAAAAAGTAAATGGAGTTTATTATGTTTACAATCCTAGACTAAGAAGATATAGAGACACTGTCATAGATTTAACTGATGATTTATTGGAATGTAAGTTTGATGTTATACCTAGAAAACAAAATATACAATCTCATTGTCTTGCAACTTTTTCTAGTTCATGGAATTTACCATTCCAACCTAATCACAGATACACTGCTGAAGTCAAGCATAGGCCAATAATTCCAAATAATCTTAAGTATTAGCAAATTTTTTCTCAGGATAAACAAATTTACAATTTTATGAACAATGAAGGAGAATTTCAAAATTGTATTATAGATACAGATTGTACTATAAATCATGATTTGGATTGTGAAATAGATTTAAATAACTTAGATGTAAACAGAATAAAATTTGATAAACCTACTAGATTTAGTCAAGCGAACAGAGATAGCTTAGAGAAAGTAGAGATTGAAGAAATTATTGAAGATGAATCAGATATATTGAATCTTAAAAATAATTTTTTACCTAAAGGTTTAACCCCCTTAGAAGATCTTTTTGACTCCAATGATGTAGCTAGAAAACCAAAAATGGAGCCAGTAAGATATGACATAGAAGAATGTAACATTGGTACAGAGTTAACACCAAAAATAATCAAACTGTCCAAAATTTTACCTCAACAAGAGAAGGATAAATATATTGAGCTTTTAAAGGAATATCAAGATGTGTTTTCTTGGAGTTATGAAGATTTAAAATCTTATGATACAAACATAATCCAACATAAAATTCCAATAAAAGAAGATCAAAAGCCATTCAAACAAAAGTTGAGAAGAATTAACCCTGTCCTATTACCTTTTATTGAAAAAGAAGTTAAAAGAATGTATGATGCCCAGATCATTGCACCAATTAGATATTTTGATTTGGTTTCCAACCTAGTCCCAACGAGAAAGAAAACAAGAGAGATAAGATTGTGTGTTGACTTAATAAATCTTAACAAAGTATCCTTAAAGGATAATTACCCTTTACCTAAAATGGACCACATATTACAAAGGGTAGTAGGTTCTTCAAGGATTTCATTGTTAGATGGTTTTTCAGGATACAACCAGATCCTAGTTCAAGAAGAAGACCAAGCTAAAACAACATTTACTACTCCTTGGGGCACTTTTATGTATGTAAAAATTCCTTTTGGTCTAATGAATGCAGGAGCAACCTTTCAAAGGGCTATGGACATAGATTTTTCAAAGGAAATACATGAGTTCTTAGTAATTTACTTAGATGACATTACTGTGTTTTCCAAAATAGATAATGAACACTTGGATCATTTGAGACAAGTTTTTATTAAGTGTAGGAAATATGGCATCTCTTTAAATCCCAAGAAAAGTATATTTGGATTAGAAGAAGGTAAGTTACTTGGACATATAATCTCAAAAGAAGGAATCAGAATAGATCCTGCTAGGATAGAATCAATTCTAAACATCAGCTCACCAAGACACATCAAAGAATTACAAACCTTTTTAGGTAAGATAAACTTTTTAAGAAGATTCATATCTAACTTAGCTGAGATAATTAGAGAACTAAATAACATGCTCAAAAAGGATTCAGTTCTTAGATGGATTGTTTAGGCTAAACAATAATTTGAATCTATAAAACAAGCCTTAACCAAAACTCCAGTCCTAATAAGTCCTAATTTTAAGAAAGATTTCATGGTTTTTTCATTTGCTTCAGAACACACCATTGCTGTAGTTTTACTACAGAAAAATGACCAAGGATTTGAACAACCCATAGATTTTTTCAGTAAGGCCCTTAGAGATGCCCCTTTGAAGTACAACATTATAGAAAAACAAACCCTAACCTTGGTTAAGGCCATTAAAGACTTCAGAGTTTATATTCTCTACTCACACATTATTGCCTATGTCCCCAATTCTGTAGTTAAAGACATTCTTACTCAGGATGGTCCTGATACAAGAAGAGGTAATTGGATTGCCACTATCTTAGAATATGACATAGAGATAAAACCCACCAAGCTCATTAAAGGTCAAGGATTAGCCAGACTTATGGCTGAATCCAATTGTAATGCCCTAGATGATCTAGAAGAGATGGCGACTCCATTGATCAGTGAGGCCTTTTCAGACTCACCTTGGTATACAGATATCATATTTGTATTACAAAACTTACAAGCTCCTCCTGGATTGTCAAGAACCAAATCTAGATTTTTAAAACTTAAAGCAGTAAGATTTTGTATCTTAGATAATGTAATTTTTTGGAGAGATCATAGTGGGATTTTACTAAATTGTTTACTAAAGGAAGAATCTGACAAAATACTTGAAGAATTTCATGCAGGTGACTGTGGAGGACATTTATACTGGAAAACTACTACAGACAAGATCATGAGAGCTGGTTTTTACTGGCCTACCTTGTTTGTTGATGTCAAAAAATATGTTACTTCATGTCATAAGTGCCAAATTTTTTAGGGTAAGAAGAAATTATTACCCCTCCCTTTAAAGCCTATCAACTGAAATTCCATTTCAACAATGGGGTTTAGACTTCATTGGTGAAATTCACCCTCCCTCTTTAGGCCAACATAAGTGGATTTTGATAGCCATTGATTGTTTTATCAAGTGGATTGAAGCCATACCCTCTAGACAATCCACAGATACTGTCATTATTTCCTTCATAGAAAACAACATTCTTTCAAGATTTGGATGCCCTCAAAAGATAATTACTGACAATGCAGCAACATTCAAATCCAAGAAAATGATTAATTTTTTCCACAAATAACATATTACCTTAGGTCATTCCACTACATATTACACCCAAGGTAATGGCCTAGCTGAATCCTCAAACAAAAGCCTTGTAAATATCATCAAAAAATTACTTGAAGACAATAAAAAGACTTGGAATAAGAATTTAGTCAATGCCTTATGGGAAAATAGACTTACTACTAAAAAATCCATTGGTACTTCACCTTACCAACTAGTTTATGGAATGGATGATGTTTTTCCATCCTCCCTAGGTGTACCAGTGATGAAAATTATCCAAGAATTATAGGTTGAAACAAATGACATCCAAAGAAGGATAAATCAAACTATTCACTTGCAAAAAACAAGGGAAGAAGTTTATATCAAATCTCAAGTTATTCAGGATAAGATCAAGAAAATCTATGATAAAAAGACTAAAGAGGATGATTTTTACATAGGAGATAAAGTTTTAAAATGGGATAAAGTTTTAAAATGAGATAATTTGAATTTCTATGGAAAGGACCTTATGTAATTTATGGATATAAAGGTAATAATGCTGTCTTTCTGAAAGAATTGGATGGAACAGATCTACTAGAAGGACCAGTTAATGGCAGAATGTTGAAGCACTACTACTCCCCTGAGTTAACAAATAGTTAGTTTTTATTCACTTTGATCATTGTATATATACATTGCAAAGTTTAGATTGGATTGGATGTTTCCTTAGCAAAGTTGAAGCCCGGAGAGAAGGCCCTAAGCTTTGAAAGGTGAATATCATAAATATAAATAAGTTGCAGATATCAGAAGACATTTACAGGAACATCACAGTCAAATTTCAAAGGCTACTAGTCTTAGAGTTCTTGATATTTCACCAAGAAATGTCATCCCCATGTGGAGCCACTATTAGGGTATTATAATAATAGGGTTCATAAAATTTGAATTGACTTTGATAAGTTTTATAAATATGTACATACCTTGCTTTTTGCAAGTTGTTTTCCCATATTTTGAAAAAATGAAAAATAAAAAAAACCAAAAAGAGGGTAAAAGTCCTAAAAGAAAAATCAAAGGACTTAGAAAAATATAGACCCCAAAAGAAAAAGAGAAATAAGATCTGAAAGTGAGCAAATCCAAATGCCACTACTTTACTTTTTACTGCAAAAATAATGATTATGTGCAGAGTGTCAATAAATGCCATAATCCATGATTAGTTAAACAATTTAATCTTAACTTTTCATGCTTTCAATTTCATGTTCTAGCTAGAGAATAAACATTTGTCAAACATTTTAAACTTGACAAATCAATAGATAGATAGAGAATAATTAGGTGCTCAACAGTTTAGTATGAGCCCTCGGATGAAATAAGGTAGATCTATATAGTTTTATGCTTTGAAAGAAAATGCTTTAAGGTTGCAAGCCTAAATGCACCTGCAAAATGAAGAAAAAATGTTAGAAATAAAGTTGGGTAGGTAGAAAGCAGTTGGGAAATCATGTAAACAAGACATCATCAAGCAAAATCACTAATTTTCCCCTCCCCTATGAGTATTCAGTATTCTAAGCTATCAGTCAAATAGGCTCAGAGCATTTCTCTGACTTTTGTTGGGACCGGACCTAAGGCTCTATGACTGGTTAGTTAAAAAAATTGAGTTCTCATATTAAAACCACATTTATCATCATTTACCCTTCATTCATACATTAAAATCCATTTCTTCTAAGTAAAGACACATTCTTACTTATTAAAATTGTAACCCCTAAATGTTTAACCTCATCCCTTCAAAAGCATTCATAAAAACCCTCAAAATTACATTTATCCTAAGTATTAGTGAAAGAAATATAAATATGATCAATGCTTGATTTTATACTATACTTAGAGATAATATGTATTTTTTTTGTATTACACTACCCTTTCATATTAACCTTTAACATACGTTTATTAAATCCCTAAGAAATACCCTCCCATACTTATTAATTCCTTATATCTAAATACCCCAAAAAACCCACTATTATAAAGTTTTGACCAAAGTCTATTATCCCATGTGCACAAATAAAAACCCCAAGTTATAAACCCTTTGATCTAAAAACTGTCATTATTTATGTATCCCGCCCCTATAGTTTAAAAACCATTCAAAAGGTTTAAAAAACTATATAATATAATAATCATGCCCACATATGAAACATTTTTCAAATGTTTTAAACCTAACCCGCCATCTATTATACCAAGTTTAAGGCTTAAAAACCTTGTTTAAAATCACCTTTGTAATAATGTTTTATCCTGCCGCTATGTATAAAACACTCGCATCCATATATATTGGTTAAAGCCTTATATATATATATATATATATATATATATATATATATTAAACCAAATATCCCTCTGCCATCATATAACCTAAGTTTTGAATTAAACGAAGGCCTATTCATAAAGTTCAAAACCCTTCCGCTGCATATGATAGTTCGGTCCCACTTTTCAATCCAGCACACCTTCCCAAAATAATCCTGACCATTCGCATCCAATTCTGAAATCCAACGGTCGATGTCCGATATCACATAGAAAATATGCAAGACCACCCGATAGCCAAAGCCACGCGAAATGGGTGGTTTCACCCATTTCTCTCTCCTCTACGTGGCATTCCCTCATTGGATTGCGTGGATTGGACTTGAAACCACTTATCGCTCGACATCCTTGCGGTTTTCGTGAATTCCAACTCCGAAACTACCCTCCCACCTAACTAGACCTGCATTTAATGCCATTTTAAACGCGACCAATATGTCAATAAAGCCTTTGAAAAATACATTTATTCACCATTATTGCACACTCAACCACTGCATTTCCTTCTCCCCACTGTTAAAACCCTGCTAAAAACCATGGTTGCCATTTTAATGCCCAAAACCTCCAAAATCTCCCAAGACACACCCGTAAAGAGTGCTAAGGAGTAATGCCTTACTCTAGATAAGCCAATGAAGCTATCAAATCGACCAGAAACTGAAGAAACCCTTTTAAAGCCGATACCTGCATTCACACAGGTATTCTTCTGAGTTTTAAACCTGCAACCAAATTTAAAAACCTTTTTTAAAGAAAGAGAAAACATTTCAAAGTTAAGAAATTGATTAATTCAATTGCCCAAAAATCCCAAAAACAAGCCAAACTCTGGCAAAATTTTCCCAGAAACCCTATTTGTCTGTTGCGCGGTATTTTCAAAGGAATTTATCACTTTTTTACAGTCTAATGATCAATTTAAAGCTCTAAAAGGCCAAAAATCCTTTGTAGGTGCCCTAATCTTCTGTAAACCTTTTCAACAAAGTTTTTAGCCCATTTTTCAGTCAAAAAACTCAGAAAACCCCTGTTTTCTACTTTATACTAGTTTTTAAACCTCAAAACATCTTTTGAGAAACCAAATTGGGTATAAAATCCAAAAAAATACTCTATTTTGCTAAAATTTCCCAATCAAGCCTCTGTTATAGTAAAAAATCCTCTGCAAATTGTTTAAACTTTCAAAAGCTAATCAAGATGCCTAAAAAATAAAGTGTAAGCAAGCTTGAAGGTTCTAAAACTCCTAAACCTACTCCTGCCATGACTCCAAATACTGCAATTGTAGTTAATCCATTACAACCCCCAGTTGTTGATATTGAGCATATTCCCCTAGCTGATATTGACTATAAAATAGCTGATCCCATAGTTGAATTCACTCTATTAGATACCCATAACTGGTGTTTTGAGAAGTATTTAGATGATCATGAAGAAATTCATATTTGGGAATCCAATTTGCCCAAATATGTAGTCCCTCTGACTCACCCTTGTCAAGAAATTATCAGATTATGTCACCGGTACTATATTCTTGAACAAAGAGCTATTGTGAATGCCAATAAAGAGGTCCTATTTAACATCATTGCAGAGTCAATAAACCAAATGTTGTAGCTTCAACCAGACCCCCAAGCAATCCCTTTGTCTATTGAAGCACTCACTAAACTATACATTGGCCTAGATTTCCCTAAAAGTTTTATGATTTTTCATACTTTCATGCCTCTGCATGTTAAAATTCCCAAGTTAAATCCTCCATATTCAACTGCCAAATTCCCTAAAGTTTCAAGGCATGTAACCTCCATGCTTTCCTTCGTACTTGGGTATTTCTCTAATGAGCACACTGATGAGTCTATCTTGGGATTTTTGTCCACCTTTTCTCTAGGTCAATCACCTTAAGTTATATTTGACTATGTTGGTTTCATTACTGATAGTATTCACTATCAATTGACTAATTTACAGATGGAAGGAGTTTTAGATATACCTCCTATCTTTTCCACATGTTTCTTTTCTTCCAATCAGAGAGCTTTCCAATTTCACTTAAAAAGTTGGATATAGAACGAAAACCTTTGTCTGTTATCTTTTGGACATCCATACTTAGAAAAGAAGGCACATATTTCAGTTATTCAGAGTTTGCAGAATTGTTTTTACATCCATTGACCACCATGTTGAATAAAACAGAGCAGCCTAGAATAGGTGAGGAAATAAAGAAAATATTGCAGTTATCAGAACACAACAAAGTTGGTGATTGGTACTTGTATGAGAAATTCACTGAAATCAGAGTTTTTGGGTCCAACTTGTTGCCTTAAAAGTTACCCAAGCATCCATCAATGAGGATATTTTCCTTGGAGTACATCAGGCAGATCCTAAATTCTAATTCAATTAATTTCATGGCAGCCAAAAAGAAGATCCAATTCAAACTTAAAAATCAAATTGGGCCATTCATATGTAATCATAGAGATGCAGAAAAGGAAGCAGCAAGTCAACTGCTAGAATATAAATTAGAAGAAAGTTTCCCATGGAATTATGATCCACAAGGGATCTTAAGTAAACTAAGGGTAAAATGTAAATTGACACCCTTTATCCATGAATCAAAACCCGAAGTAGAGAAGTTTTCTAATCAAATTGAGTGGGTTGAAAACACTCTAACAGAGGAGTTAACCAAAGGGATACTAGTCACACTTTGGAAATTTCCAAACAACCAGAGACATCCACTAAAAGAATCAGAGAAGAGGGAGCTTATACTGCAGAGACTACAACAGAAACATAGTTCAAGATCATTTACAACAAGAGGACAAAACTGGATACAACAGCTAAAGGTAAAGTAAAAATAGATGTTGAAGAAACAGAGCCCTTGAATACCTACACTGAACAACCAGAGACCAATGTAGCCACTGTAATCATCAATGAGCCAAATCAGAATGAAGAACAACTGAATAATGAAGATAAACAGATGATGGAAAGATAGCAAAGTATGGAGGCTTCATCCTCACATTCAGCTGAGGAAAAATATTTGGATATTAAGCAGAAATATAAGCAGATCAAGTTGAAAAATGAGGAAATCAAAATTGAAATCTATTCTCAGTTCTTAAAGCAAAATCCAGGTAATCAAAACAAATTCCTATCAGCATTTGATTATTCAACTAAAAATTTGATTATGTCAGTATTATAGCCCGCAGTATTAGTGCCAAAGATAGTTGCTAACTATCAAAAAGTTGATATGGAAGTAGCTATAGACAAAATTCATGAATTAGATCAAATTGAGTTTGATAGGAAAAACTCAGAGATGTTGTATTCCACAGTCACAAAAAAAATTGAGTGCTCATAAGCTTCAAAATACCATATCTTATATGAAATATCAAATGAATATGGATAAAGCTTCATTATATGCAAAGGATCTAAGGATTAAAGCCTTAGAAGATTTAGTATTGCAGGTAGGATATGATCCTACAAACATAAAAGAAGCAGAAGCATTAGTAAAAAGGAAAATTGAGGATATAGCTACCTTGAGGAAACAACTCAAACTTCCTCAAAGTAAGCATCCTCAGACAAAGGAAATTTTACAAGATCAAAAGGAAAAATATGAAATGATGAGTTTAATACTTCAACTGGCAGCTCAGATTAAGGAAATGGAAGTATAGATGGACCAACTTGTCCAAGAAAAGGAGACAGTAAAAGAACTAGTGATTCCCACAGTCATCCCAGTCATCACTGCAGCATTTCCTTCAACTTTAGGAGAAAATTTGGCACCTAAAGAGCCACTGGCCACTGCAGTTCCAGTGACTTCTTCAACAACTTCAACTACTGAATCCTCCAAAACAACATTGCAACCTACAGATGAAAGCAGTCAACTAGTGAAAGCAATGGAAGAGATGTCCTTGAAGACAAATGAAATTAAAAGATTGACAAAGATAATTGAAAATCGTGAGAAGAAAAACAAATAAACTCATATAGATGCTAAAATACATGAACAAAATGCCCACAGATTGAGTGAAGAGATAAAGAGGCTACAAAAAGAATTAACTATTAAAGATCAAATATCTTACATAAAAAATTACCTATGGAATAATGTAATTGAAGCCATCCATGATGTATGGCCTTCAATTCAGGTAATTTTTGAGCAGAGAGAGTTATTATTGGTATCCCAAGCAGAGATCCAAAAGACATAAGCTGATTTAGCTGATAAACCAGAACGGGCTGTAAGATCAATCAATTTCCTCAACAGCAAGAATATACATGAGCTAGAAGAACTAAAAATCAATGACAGGACAACAACTATCCTAGAAATTAGGAAAGTCACCACCAAAAGAAATTTTATGATGCAACTTGAAGAGAAATGTGAAGGTATGAATACTTCTTTAACCAGATTCATGGTTAAATTCACCAATTTAAGACAAAAAGGACTTCCTGATATCATGGTTATTAATGATAAGTTAATGCCTCAAAATTACTATGACAAGAAGATAAGAGAATATGCCAATGAGCAGGTGAATAAGCCAACAAATCAAGGCATTCCCACAGGAAAAGTATTGTTGAAAAGTTTTGAAGATTTGTTTTATTTGCAATATGAGATCAAACACCTATTTTTCATTAAACCCACATTTTCTAGGTATATTGAAGCTAATGAGAATTTTAGGAAACTAAAAAATATCCAAATTCCTAAAAATTAGGATTGGCAAGCATTGACTGATTTATTATGAAGAATGAAAGACAAACAAATGAAAAAGAAAAAATATGTTTGCTGATTTCACTGTCAAAATAGATTCTACAGCAGTAAAGCAGTTTGACTGAAGGTTAAAGAGTATCCGAAAAGAAAGAGTACCAGTAAGAAAGAGTATCAGTGAAGGCAACTTAGATTCTAAAGAATATCTAAAGAGCCAACAAAGATAACACATAAGCAGCCAGTTGCTTCTTATCCTAAGACAGTTTCTATTTCTTTTGAATAAAATAGGACAACTTGTTGATTTGTTAATCAGTTGTCACTATTATTGTTGTAAGATATTTTATTTTCCTAAGTTAATTCCTAGAAGTCATCTAGGATATTTTGTAAAAAATTATGTATAAATACTTCACCCTTTTGAAGTATTTTTTGTGTGGAATAAAATTGTTGGAGATTACTATAGATATTTTGTTGACTTGAAGACTTTGGATTTCGATTTTGAGTAGCAGACTGGATCAACTATTTGGCATCATACTTTAGGATCCCTGTGATAAGCTATCTGGAGTGAAGTACTCTCTAAAACTTGTCATTGCTATCTTGTTTTGTTACATGCATACATCTGTGTTTTAATTCTAAATCTGAATGTATAAATAGGAGTATTACTACAGGACATGTTAATAGCACCCTGTTTTTAACTAGTTATGATTTCTTTGTTTTCTTCTGATTTCCGCTGTAGGGAACCCTTAATTACTCCCTCTCCCATTTGACCTCTATCTACTACTTCCCTTTTCTGGATCAAAGGATCCTTAGGTTCCCTTTATCTCGATCATACCATCTCAAAAACCAATTTTCCAAGATCTCCAAGGGTTATCTATAATGTTCCAAATGGGGAAAAATAGGCACAGTAGGGAATATCTTAAGATATTCCTCTATGGATTCACAGAAGTATAGAGACACACTAGAAATTCTAAACTAGATATACACTGGTAGGGCATTTACTGATTATATCACCTCTAAAGAGAGGGTGAAAACCAGAGGCTTCCTGGCCCATTCCAGACTCTGTCTATAGAAAGCTGATGAAACACAAAACTTAGGGATTTCTCACTCTCCCTTGGATTTTAATACCCTTGGGATCATTATATCAGAATATCTAAGATTAGGACCCAGAAGAGGAGCAAAAAGCAAATAAGTTAGGAGTGATGAAAATCCCAGATCAGGGAAATCCATAAGGGGCTTAATTAGAACGTTGTATAAGCATATAAGTGTGGAAATAGTGCATAAAATGGATGGTTTCCCATAGCTTAGGATTTTTGAGACTTATGGATCGAATTCTAGCCAAAAAAAATCATCTGAAAGGCATTAAACAAATCTCCCACAAATAAGACTAGCTAGAAATCAGCCAAAGGGAAGGGTTGCAGTAACTTCAAACACTGTATTGGAGTATCAACGAGATAAAATTTCTGATATGGGTCTGAAAACACTTCAACAAAAAATATATATACAACAACAGGAAATAAGGTTAATTCTCTTCACAAGGATGGGGGAAAAGCAGTGATTTTGACCTCAAAACGCATAAATTCATAGATCTACATAAAAACAGGGGAAGTGGACGGTTTTATATGTTATATTAGGCCATTAGGGACCTATTCTCTCAATTTAGGCTCAAAAAAATAATCCTAGCTCAGTAAAACAGTTTCACCTTCTCAAACTAGGCTTAAAAACCCCGATTCCCCATGACTTACTTACTGCAGAATTTTACTGAAGCATGAGAGCGTACTTGGCTGAAGATTTTAGCTGTTGTAGGGTCTGAAAATTGATGAATCATATCAGAGACATTTCCCATACAATTTACATGAAAAGACAGAGAATTTAATGAAGAAATCCCTTAGAAAAAGGGGCTGCAACAATGTATTGAACTGTAACAAGAAGGTACAGCGTTATTTTTCAGATGATTCAGCTGCTGCACATTATAATACAGATATCTTCAAAATACATAGGTAAAAAATCAGATCTAATACATATCTAGAAGCTATAATACTTTAAGAACAATGTTCCTTTGGAATTACATCAAAATATTGCATGAATAGCCATAGATCTGAATTACAAATTACAGTGCTATAGAAAACCCAGAAATTTCTGAAGATTAAATTCATTACTGAAGAGATCAGATCCATGGATACATGGATCAGCAACCCAATCCACAGATCACCAAGGGAAGGCAAGCCTAACACCAAGAGATCTTCCTCCAAACTGATAGCAAACTGAAATAAGAAAGCCCTCTCACAAAATAACGCAGTATTGAGTAGAAACTATGCTGAGGGTGAAGGAGATTGAATAACTGGAATGAAATTACAGATCTGATACAAAATATGGATAAGCTAGCTCTTTGGAGGCTAAATAACACTCTCCAATAGAGAAAGCTTCTAAAAAACAACTAGATCTAAGCAGATCTAAAATGCCACTTGCTACAAAAGATAGCAGCTGCAAAACCCTCAATGGGCTAGCGCTGCTCATGAAAGATAGAGCTTGGTCTCAAACTAGATAGTGGTGAAATTCAGCAAAGAACTCCTCCAATGATCATCAAGGGAAGAAATGAAACCCCTAAACAGGAATTCCAATCACAATCCCACTAAGCAGCAGAGAATGGTATTTGTCTAAGCAGACAAATACTTCAGAAATATGATCTATCAACAACCTCTTCATGTTGCTCTCCTCCTTATTTTATAATATGAGAAAGCTCTTGAAAACCCTAAACCAATTTGATGATTTAACCCTCTTGACATTAGAGGCTCCCTTCTAGAGCTACGCAGTCCCCTTTTAGAGATACAATGAACCTAGACAACACAGTTGATCTGGTCAAGGTGGACCCAATCTTTGGCTCGAACCTCTTTCACACCTGCAAGTGATTATTTACATAGCCCCAATTTGTCTTTATTCACATGGGCATTGATTTATTCAGACCTTTTAGGAGTTTTACATGTCCTCCTTTATTCATTTATTCATAAATCATAAATTGAATCAAAATTGAATGTTTCCTTGACTTAGCTAAGGCTAAGTAGGAACATTACATTATCTATCTTGCCCCGAAGATATTTGACCTTTTAGGCCTTGATCCCAGTTCTATTAGCTTGACTTATACTCCATAACCCAATGGACAAGTATATTTCCCTCTATCTATCACTCCAAGTGAAAATTTCCCACCAAATCCAACAAAACCAAACCAAAATTGCACTTTCATAGCTAGCCTAATATTCATAAATTAAAACAAAGTTAAATTTGAAAGAGAGAGCCCGCTCTAAACCCTTGGAAGGCTAGATCCTAGAGTTTGAAAGTATGTTTTTGGTTACCTATAGTATTCTTTGACTAAAAGCTAAAATCCACAACTTAATAATTTACTAGAGTGATAGCAGTGGAAACAATGGCGTTGGGCTCCGCATCAATAATCTGCTTCCTTTTGTCATTCCCCTTGTCATGTTCTGATTCAAATTTGGAGGATGCATCTGATTCAAAAGCCCTCATCTCGGCCACTAGTGACTGCTTGGCTCGACACTGACTTGTGTTGTGAGTGGAACTCTTATGGAACTCACACCACTTTCCCATGTCCTTCTTTGGCTTTACGGTGTTGTTCTTTGCTTATGGATTTGGAAAGTTGTATTGGGCCACCATGCCTTGGATTTGTCCTTTGGTTTTTGGTTTGGGGGCACCTTTCACTTGCTTTTGATTCATAGATCCAAAGTCTTGCTTCTTCTGTTTGAATTTCTGCTCAATCTTGGCAGCATACCAGTATGCCGTACCAAGTGAGGAGATGTCTAGGAATTCCATTTCCTCCTGAATGTATCTGTGCAGACAACCAGAATACTTTAGCACCAAATGTTTCTTTGAATATTTGATACCCAACTTTGTGCACAGGGTATGGAATAGACTCGTCATCTCATGCACACCTTGATCCCTTTGTTGCCGCAGCGTGCCATTGTATGTACTTGTCCTCATAGCTTCCCACAGGATATTATTGTTCCTTGATGGCATCTCGAAAATAACTCCAAGTGGGTACGAATGAGAATAGTGAGGGTTTTGTCTCTTCCTTTTTCTCACAGTAGGTTTCCCACCAGTCCTTGACATGGGGGGTAGCTTTGAGGAGTGCAAAAATAATCTTCTCCCGGTTGGAAAAGTCATGAACTGAGAAATATCCTTCTATTAGATTCAACCATCTACGGCATTTGCATCTATTTTACCCTAAAATATGGGAATTTCAAAGTTTACTTGTACCTTAAAGGGAGTCGCGCCTCTAGAGTGGCTGCTAGATGCAGATGTGCCACCGATGGGTAGTCATTGAAGGATCTGGGCAAAGTTATCCTTCATCGCGTTCCTTTGTTTTTCGAGGGCCTCCTCGAGCAATATTTTGATAGGATCTCCTGCTCCCTCATATTTCTTTTCATCCCCCATGGGCGTGCGTCGGGGTTTGCGAGGTTGACCTTGAAAAGTTTCCACCAGATCGAGCCCTAAATCCCTATACCCTGACCTTGTTGGGGACATGCAAAGAAGGATCGAGAAAAAGCAGACCGTTTGATATCACTAATTCGGATTTATGTAGGAACACAACATAATACACATATAACCATAAATACAAATATGAAGCAAAAATAACACTTCATTTCATTAACATCAAATAGCTAAAATTTGCTTACAGAAAGAATGGAAATCAACTAGCTAGGGTGCTGGTAACGAATCTCTGAGAAGAGATGTGGTGGCTACAGACCTCTGAACTCTATTACAATGAGGCTCAAGGCCTATTTATTATTGAGAAATAATGGATAACTCTAAACGTACAAAAACCTAACCCTAGGAGATGAAGCGCCAAAACTATTTGCCCCATTTGGGTAAATTAGTGTTTCAACTTCCCAGGGACGTAACTTCGGCATATGATCTTTGTGTTGACGCATATGATACATCATTAGAATTATCTATATGAGGACTAAAAATATTTCCACAAACATCAATTTCGAAACAGAATCATATTTTCCAGAAAAACGATGCCCAAAAAATGTCCTTTAGGGCCTCAAAACAGCTCCAGAAGTTCAGGACCCGAAAAACTGCTAAAAATAGTAAGTTGTACTGAAACTGAAAAATTGAAAGAGATAATGGTGGGGCTCCAAGTGGAATAGGTGGGTGGCCACCAATATCCCCTTGGATCATAGCCTTTCCTTGAAGTTTATGTATTTGAAGTAAATTTTATGGCGCAGGTAAATGAAGAATGGCCTGAACCTTCAATGGGTCTATTCGAATTCCTTCTTTTCAAACTACGAATCCAGGTATTTGAATAGAACCACACAAAACACACATTTATGTGGATTGAGGCATCAAATTTTGTGAATGTGCTGGTAAATCATCTAGATATGGTTGAACAATGTGCTTGATGTTGTTGAAAGCATAATCCATTGCTCTCTGAAAAGTTGCCCCAGCGTTCTTTAAACCAAATGGAATTTTCCTATAATTGAATGTGCCCCAAAGACAAATTAATGATGTATTATGTTGATCATTTGGGCGGATATTGATTTGATTATAGCCAGAGAATCCATCCATGAACGAAATGATTTCGCATCCAGCAAAATCGTAAATAATCTAGTCGATAAAGGGAGTAGGATAGTTATCTTTTGGACAAGCCTGATTAACATCCTGATAATAGATGCACACCCTAATGGTTCCTTTTTTTTCATGATAGGAATGATATTGGAAACCCACTCAGTTAGGGGAACAGGGTAAATGAAACCAGCACGCAAAATTTTTTCAACTTCTGCTTTGATGAAAACGACTTTCTTTGGATGAATAGGACAAAGTCGTTGGCGTATCAGTTTGACATCAGGATACACATTAATAGTGTGTTCAACTATACTAGTATATATGCCTGTCATTTCCTCGTAAGACCAAGAAAATATATCATGAAATTCACGAAATAGAGAGCTATATGATTCAAGTTCTGATGGAGAACAAGATACACCAACATGAATATCTTCTACAATGCCAGGTTTGGTCGAAATATCGATAGAAATGGTTTCTTTAATATTTGACAAATTTCTCTTGGAATCGGTTGCATTAATTGGTAAATAATTCGAAAAAAATGTTTTGGTTGATGGGTGATATAGTTCACTAAGATAGTTTTCTTCATAATCAAGAATATGGGAATGATGATGATAATCCTCCCATGGTTCTCCTTTTGACATCATAGCTTCCAAAATATTTTCATCTGTCAAAAACATTGAGGAAATTGGATTAGATGGAGTACCAAAATCTAAGGAACAATCAACCCAAACACTCGGCGACGCTGATTTCGGATTTTCCGCCTAAGCCAGATAGATTGATTGCTATGCTAGCTCAATAGGGTTGGGCAGTAAAAATTCATCTAATGTAGAAATATCAGAATCACGCGTACTCTTCCTTAAGCCAGATAGAGTGGAATAGATCATGTAGCAGGTCTGTATGCTTGCAATTTCTATCGACATCGTAGGGGGCAGTAATGCAAAAGTTCCCATGAGAGGAATCCTTTAATATTCCTACACCAATGTTCTGAATTTATATTTTGGGTATGTGAACAAACAGAATGCTTCCAGTTACCTGCGAAGCGAAGACAAAGAAGGATAGTTGATTAATGACTGTAATTGTACCTTTATGTGGAAAGAAATTCATTCTAAAGTATGTAGAAACAATTGCAGTCATCGCATATACCCATGGCCTTCCAAGTAAAATATTATATTCAAGGGGTCTGTTAAAGACCTCAACATCAACATTAATTGTTTTTCCCCCTAGTTCAACATGCAGGTTATTGATAATACCACAAGGTTTATATGTTCTTCCATCAAAAGCCTTCAACGTCGTTGATGATTGTGATAAGCGTGGCGATCCAAGTGACTTCCAGAAATTTAAAGACATAGCCGATCTGTAGCAACCATATTATTGTCTGGATTTGGAAATAGTTTTGTCAACACAACTGACGCATGGGAAGTCTTAATGATTTTTGAGACTTTAGCGCGGTGAGGATAATCCCTAACAAAGCGTTCCTCGTTACAGATTATGCATGGATAATGAGGCTTCTGAGTTCCAAATGGTTGATCAGATGATCTTGCCTGCGGGTTAGAAGTTTTCTTTTTCTTTGATTTCCACTTTTTCTTACTTCCCGGTTTCTTGTCACCTTTGCCTTTGTCAAATGACACAACATTAATTTTGTAAGTAGGAGGAGGATTAGATGCAGTAGTGTGGTGTGTGCTTGCAATGCCTATCAATCCATCTCTAGCATGAGAGTCCTTTATTTGAGGAGGAACATTGAAATTAGATCTCGGCGAATTAGGAATTTTTTCATAGAGTGTGCCAAACTGAGTGTAAATCAATTCTAAATAGTGGCCATGAGCAACAAATTGCTCTTCTGTGACGACGCCACCCTTAGCCACATCCTCAGTTATAGATGGTAACATGGACTTAATGAACCATTCAGCAAGTAGCTGATCCGTAACAAATGTCTTAACCATTCATCAACGACGACGCCACTCATGAATATGATCAAATATGTGAGTAGCATTAGTCTGTTTGAAGTTGTTCAAGAGTTATTTTCCAGTTTTTTATCTGATAGGTAACTCGAAATGGGTCAAAAAGATAGTAGCTAAGGCAGTGAAATTGTCAAAAGCTCTAGGTAACTCAATGTACCATTTAGCAACCGGACTTGTGAGCGTACGTTGGAAAAGACGTAGTTGAAAAGAATCATCATTCAAGGAGTTTAATGAACACCATAAATGATAATTCATTACATGAGTTGATGGATCTTCTCCAGGGTTTCCATTGAACTTAGGAATATTCGAGGGTAGTTTATGAGGTATTATCGACCACCAAGGAGCATAATTTATAGGATCATTGGTTAACGGATTTAAATCTGGTAATTCTAAAGTTGCGACAAAAGGAAACTGTCTATTAAGGTCAGGTTGAGCATAGCCAAGGTAAGATGGAATTTCTTAAGCAACAGGCCTTTGAGCACCAGCATAAGGGATCTGCTGCTGGTAACCCATATAGGGGTTGTTTTGCATAGAAAACGCTTGAGGATTCTGTTGATCAAAACTTGGATATGATACTTGTTGAAATGACATTTGAGGCATTTTCACTTGAGGTTTCCAAGGGGTCTGTCCACCAATATTATAACCCAAATTAGGATAACTTGGATTCATTTGATATGTATAACTGGGTTGTGGTTGTGACATCCCATAAAATGGTAGACCAACTTGTGAATAAATGATCCCTGATATAGGTTGTTGTAAATTAACCAAAGGATTTGGAGTCTATGGACCCAACATTTGATGATATTGAGTTGAAGGACCCACTTGATAAGGTTGATGTACAATATTTTGATTCTGTAACAGGGGTAAAGATGTATTAATAAGTGGTAATGAAGTGGATGTAACAGGTTGAACTAGTTGATCTGAATGTACAACCATTTGTGTTTGGATAGGTTTATGGGTCATTACTGACAAACATTCATTTCAACATTAGGTTGACCAAAAAGTAGCGGAATCGGCTGAGTATTGTCATATTGGGTGACCAAAGGTTGCCCCCCAGCATGAGGAGAATAATAAGATGGAAATTATTGCTCTTCAAATGATGGGAGTCTAGTTTAAATGGTACTTGAAGGAATTGACCCAGAAGGACTGGCTTGATATTTCCCTGATGATGTATATAATGAATCAAGTCGTTCAGTACTAACGATAGGATTAACAGTTAAAATACCAGATGATGACATTGGTAAAGACCATGGTCTTGAAGATGCACCAGAGAATGTGCCAAATAATTATTTGTAACCTGATGGGACCGTAGGGCCTCCATGCAATTATGACTCTGGTGATTTTGTGAACATAGATGGAGTAGCGAGGGCTAGAGCTCACGTAATTGGAACGGCTATCCCAACTGAAGATGTTGGTTCAGACATGGTTGTGTGACCAAATGTATACCCTTTAAAATTGACGAGAAATTGAATGGGGACAAGATCAACAAAAGCATATGGAAACGATTGAGGAAAATACTCGTACAGGTAAAGGTCCGCCCCCAAAAATGGGGTGGATTTAAAGGTGTATCATCTTGTGGGATTTCTTTGATTGTAATTAAACTAGGTGGAAATATTTCACCGTCAGGCCCAAAATATATTTCAGGTGGTTGACTATGTGATATAGGAGTTTCAATGGCTACAGATATTTGTGGGATGACCAAGGTAGGAACAGCTTCTGATCGTTCGACTTCTAGATTCAGATGTTCTAGGAAAGAAGAGATAGGATCTATATCAATTTTTAGTTTAACAACGTCAGGTCTAGGAGGTATGGTCTCACTAATTGGATAGATCGTGACCACAGGTAGCGGTGAAGACTCTATTTCGACAATAGTAGATGAACCAGGATGTGTAAAAACAATTTGAGCTGACTCTGGTTTGTTGGAAAATGATGTTTCACCAGAGGTACGGATTGTAATTTTTTAGTCATCAGTAATTTTTACCTGTTTATATGACTAAATGCTTTGTCCTATATTTCTAGAAACAAAATTCAAGAATCATGTGAGTTCTAGAAATATCCTCAAAGAGAAAATTTACTGTTTATTCTACTTCCTTGTCAAAGCATGGCCAATCTATCGCCTAGACAAGACTAATGTCCCTCACTCTCACTATGTTTTCCATCTCTGCCTATAACACTCTATCTTTATTTTCCTAAGCCCTCTACTTTCACACCTTGTTTCGCCAAGTAAGCCAAACTTCTCTCCTACTCACCAAGTTCCTCAAAAAATGGTGTTGTCAAAACTCCCTCTCTAAAGCCCTTTGAAGTAAAACAAGGTTTTCTAGTTTTCTATGATGATAGTGCATAATAGAGTGTCAAAAACCCTGTCTCCTCATCCCAACCCTGTTTGAAGTTTTCAGTCAAAAAACCTATTCTAAGAGCATTACCATAAGTCAAATAGGGTCACCTAGGTTGTGCACTAACATGGTTCTAAATGCACTATTTCCACAGGTATTCAAAGGTGAAGTCAAGAGAACACAAGGATGAGACTTGTCATTATCCAAAGAATATCAAAAGACCTCCAAAGGTATCCTCTTGATCAAGCAGTATGCCTGCAAAGGAGAAACTTACCATGTCAAAGCATTTCTGCAGGGATGTTTTTATAAATGGTCAATAGCAGAAACAGAAGCAAAGAAGGAGACCTAAAAAAGCTCATAAAGGCATCCATAGTGGGTAGCAAGATACAAAGAGGCTTAAAAGTTTACAAGGAAGAACATGATCTCATCAGAGAGTGTTATGAAGTGATACCCATCAAAAGGTCCATGCAGGTCATAAAAGACAGTGGCACATAAGCAACACTGTACCTCAAATAAAAAAGATCATTTAAAAGTTGTTTGGCTTCAAGCATGAAAGTTGTAGATGGACAACTGCCCTTTGCTTACACTCCTACAAAGAAGACCAAAATACATTATTATCCATGAGGTAAGGTAAAGTAATGAGAGGCATCATCATAAGAGGAGCATTCACAACCAAGAAGAAAGCAACAAGGTATGTGTTTTATGTAAATCAAGGTTCATGACTATTTTGACCAAGAAATAGAGAAATTATAAGGTTACAAAGGCAAATAACACCTAAAAACTCTTCAAAAGATCATTGAAGGCATTAGACATAAAACAATAAGTTTGATAAGTGTCTCTTTGACAACTCAGAAGATAAGACTTCTTGTTTTTTCTGAATTATCCCAAAAACTCAGAAGCTTGGGAAGATAGACAAAGAGGGTCAATGTAGTGACAAAGAAAACTCCTTCATCACAGCAAGTCATTTCAAGGGTTTTCTAGTTACCCTAGAGTTTGGCAGACAAGCATTATACTCCACAAGGTCAAAAGGAAGAATGTTGTCAAATATAGAAATTTTAGTTCAAAGGTATTTTTCTCTAAAAATAGTTAAAGACATCTTCAAATGGCCAAAGGGGATAAACATGGGTATAAATTTACAAATAAAACAACTATGATAAGCCTGGGCCATTATATGATAAAGCAATTTTTCCAAGTTCAAAAGAGACAATGATCAATGTGACCTAAAAACAAACAGGTATACCCCTAGTTTATAGCAGAACAATGAAACTCCCAACAATGACCTCTTTGTCAAAAGACTATTCTACAAAAATATGACTAAGACATAAACAACACTACATATAGCTAGCAAAGGTGTTTTTCCCACAGAAATATGGATTCAAGGTCAAAGGAAAGAATTTTTTCAACATAGAATATCAGTCAAAAGGAGAAATGGAAAAAAGGGATGAGTTTGCTATTTATAAGTGTTAAAGTCAAAAAATGGGTTCTTTTTCCAAAAAGGGTTGAGAGGCATAGGCTTGGTGTCTTCAGGTAAGGTGTCAAATTAAAAGAGCCTTAAGAGGCCTCCAACAATGAAGAAAAGCAACTTTGTCAATCAAATATGCCACTTGCAACACCAAAACAGTCAAAGACACAGTGAGAAAAAGTAAGCAAACAAGAACATTACAAAAGTGGGTTTTGACTTCAAATTTATTTTTCAAAAGGGTTATAAAGGCCATTTTGGTATTCCCCCCGCACCATTTGTCATCTCCAAGCCAAAGGAAGCCGTTGAGAGAAGGTTTCAAAAGTTTTTGTGCAAGTCAATGAAAATCTTGAGGCGTTATGCACCGAGGCCAGCGGTATGCACCTGGCCTTCAGTGCTATGCATAGGAGAGGTAGTCATAGTGTTATTTAACATTGCATTATGTACCCAGGGCTCGGCGCTACGCAACTGGGCTGTTGTTACGCACAGACACAATAGAGTGTCTACAAACTACTTGTTACGCACTGACGCTATGCTCGTGAAGCTCGACTGGCCCATCTCCAGCCTGTTTCGCACCTGAACTACGCTCTTGAAGCCTGACTAGCCCGTATTTTTCCTGTTATGCACCATTGTTACACACTGCCTCTATGCACCAGTGTTACGTACAAATAGATTTTGTCTAAAATTGCTAAAGGAAGTCAAAATTTCGGTTTTTCACCTTCAAAGCCTCTGCAAAATTCAAGACACATGGTTGGTGATTTGTTTACTTGCCTCCCAAGCTTTCATTTTCCTAAGCAAAGTCATATTTAAAGGCTTAATTAAACCAAACCCTAGGCTGCATAAAAATCAGTTTTAAATACCTTTGGTTAGGGTTTGAAGGAGAAATTGTTATATGTGCCAGAGGATGTTGATTGACATCAAACAAACCTCTAAACATTGAGTGCATTCCTAGAGAATTTCATATTGGCCCCCATTTGAAAAATTTTCCCACCACCTCACTCATTGTAGCCTTTTGACCTAATAAAAAAAATCTAAAAGTCTTGTTGTGCTAAAACCAACCACCATGTCTGAAGGAAAATTTCATACCAACAGTGATGAAAGCCAAAGACCTTCCAAGAAAAAATGCAAGGGAGGAAGGGAAAATAGGTTTGAACCCTTAGACACAGTTCATATTACTTCCTCTCCCATGATCCTTTCATGATTTTAGGATGTTGGGTGTTATCATTTTTGTGAAAAGGTCAAGAAAGTCAAAAGCCACTCAGACCTGACTAGATTGTTCGTCCTTGGCTTACAAAATCACCAAGTTAGCCTAGCAAGAGTGGAGTTTGAGCTCTCATCTGAATCCATTTCTAAAGCAACAGGTATACCAAAAATTGGCGAGATATGGTTTAAACAAAAGAAGTTGGAGTTGTACTATTATGAACCCTACTTAAAACCAAGTTGTTAACAACGCTGCAAGGCTGCTTTTCCTTTTTCCCACTTGCTAGAGAGGTATGCCTTGCTGATGAAGAAAATTATCATATATTTCACTTGTGAGGGGAGATACTTCAGGATTTACTCATATCATATAAGGTTAATAATTCACTTCACCAAAGTCAAAATAATGAACCTACCATACTACCTTTTCCGGAGCATTGACAAGATGGCCTCACTTGTCAAGAAAAGAAGCTATGACCACCAAATGCTGAGCCTTTTCCACCACTCCTTGATCAAAATGATTGTCTTAAATCAGCTGTAGTAGCAAGGAATCCCTTGGGAAGTCTTCATCTCGCATAATGTGTTTACAAACCCCCAAGCCTTCATTCAACAAAATTTATCTTCCACTTCACAACCACCTACGTCCACTCCTCCATCATCTCTTCCTATGACTTCTCCACAAACAAATTCACCTCCTATCTATTCTCCTAATGTGCCAAGTGAAGAAGATGACAGTGGCTCTAATGAAGAGAAAGCATATGACAATAATGAGGAAGAGAACAGTGCGGTAGAAGCTGAGGAATATGAAGAAGACAAGGAAGAAGATAGTGAGGTAGAAACTAAGATAGATGAAGAAAACCAAGAAGAGGATAGTGAGGTAGAAGCTAAGGAATATGAAGAAGACAAGGAATAGGACAGTAGTGAGCAGGAAAGTGATAATAGCCACATCAAACAAGAAATTGATGACAACAAAAATCAAGAGAAAGATGCAAGTGAGACAAAGGTTGAAAACATTGAGGCAAATGTAGATCTTGATAAAGATGATGAAAGTGCTGAAAATAATGAAGATTATGGGACATAAATAGAGTGTGAAGGAGAGGAACAGTAGAATGATGATGACCAAGAAGAGGCAGCCTCTCAAGAAATAAAGAGTGAGCAAGAAAACAGAGTTAAAATCAGTGAGCCTCATGATGAGCAAAAGGACAAAAATAGTTGGTCTAATGATGAAGAAGATGACAAGGTTTGTGGCACCTCCAAAGCTAGAGACACCATCATAAAACCTCTCACATGCACATATCACATAGGTAGAAGAGATGTATTTTATTCCTCAAAAAGGCAAGGGGCCATCTCTCCTCCAGTAACCAAGCATCAAGACAAAGGAAAGGGAAAGGTGGACAAAGGTGAGAAGAAGGTACAGATAAGAAGGAGAAAAAGGATCAAGAAGACTTCTCAAGGATCTCAATTCATTGATCTAGACAGTGACAATGAAGACCAAGAGATGAAAACTAGGTTGCTCCTCTTGGAAAAATATGCACAACTTCAGGAGTGGGAAAGGGATTTTGAGATGGCTCAAAGGGTCATCTACTATTACAAAGAGGAACATAAGCATTTCAAATATGTCAAGAGGGACCTTGCCCTACAAAAGAAAATGGCCAAACATTATGCAAGGAAAAGCATGCTTGCTAGCGCCAAGCTAAAGAAGGCCTTCATTGAACTAGAAGACCCAAAAAGAGCTAAAGTGCATGACAGCCTTGGATTCTTGGTTGAGGCTTCTCAACAGGTATCCAAAACCTCTTGAGCGGTCTATCCACCAATTTTGAGGTAAATTGGACAATTTTTTTTTTTTTCCAAATTTTGACCCCTAGGAGTGCAGCACCCTAGGCGCTACGCACAAATTTGGTGCATATTAAGCTCTCAAAGTTTACATTTTTGGATTTTTCACATCACCAACAGTCTACTCATCAATTTTTAGATCATTTGGAGCAGTTTTACCCCCTCAAAAGGTCAAAAAACATCAAACATTTCACCTTTCTACCTCCTTTTCAGATCAGGTGTTACTCATAGAGCAGTGTTGGGAGATTTGATTTTTGAGTAGGTAAATGGCATCCATTCAGCACAAATCAAACATTTTTGGAAATTAGACTCATCAAGATTTCCAATGAGCCATCACAGAGCCAAATCTGGTGTCAGGAAGACCTCCAAAAGACTGCTGCAACAGGGCCTATTTCTGTGCTATGCACCTGGAAATGTTTCACTGTTTGACACATGTTTGACACATGTGTTACGCTCTTATGGCTGAGTGGGAAAAATGTGCGTTTGGAAAGTTTTATTAGGCATTTCAAGCCTAAAAGTAAAATTTATTTCCATTTATAGCCGGAAAAAATATTGATTTAGATATTTTAGTGCCTTGGGCTTTGCAAAGCCTCAAGGACAAGTTAGGATATTTCTCTTTGGCCAATAGGCTTCTAGATGCTCTAGTAGGCTCTCCTCTCCTCATCTGTTATATAAGACATGAGGATTCATTGTAAATAGTTGGGACTTGATGTGTTTAAGAGAAATATATGGTTTTATGAGCTTGGACAAGATATTGGTTTTATGAAGTGAATAAACGGCTTGTGTGGCTTGATGTTGGAGAAACTTGCTTACAGGATTCCATAGCTTGGTGAATGGTGATGTTTTCCTAACTTGTTAATGTTTTCTTGTCTTAATTTTGTTTCAGTCTACTTGTTTACTATAGATCAGAAAATTATAGGTTGAGATATGCTCATGGAAGCACATCAAACCTCCTGTTTGATATAGTTTTGATGTTTTCTTCTTTTAGTCAACGTAAGGAATTCTTGACTGCTACTTAGGCCCACTAAAACTTGTTTTTTTTTCATGAATGGTTAGTGTGTTATCTTATAAATATGATTCATGGTATGCCCTACTTATTTAAAGTTTTCAAAACCCTATTGTGAAGCTTTTCTATGGGAATATTGATTGATTAGGTTAAGACAAAAAGGTCTCGTTTAGATCTTGCCCTTTGCCCATTGTTACACGGTAATTTATCACCGATCCCTACCATTCCTAGATCACTTCAATGGAGATGCAAGTGAGTGACACATGAACATTTTCACATGCCTTAGAAAAGAAACATCATCAATGCATTCCTCTAAGCATCGGCTTCATTTCCCTTGAGACATCTCCTTGCAAAAATCATGAAAAACATCCCTTTTTGCATTGGCGCGGAAGGAACGGACCGTCACTCGCGCCCAGATGGGGAAAAATCCACCAAATAGGTCGGCATGGCGCTCTGTCATAGAGCAGCAATCGCGCCACCCATTTTAGGGACTGTTTTTTAAATATGGATGGCGGAAGTTGAGTTCAAACAGACTCACAAACCACTGCCTATCTTGAGTTGGGAGGTTTGGCTACGGGAGTTCTATGGAAGGGAATTGGTTTTGCCACCTCCCATGGAACCTTCCTTGTTGATAGGGCCAATCCCATGATAATAGGGATCCCAACTCCCTCCTTCCCCATCTATAAAAGCCTGCTCAATTCCATGGCAAGCTAGTCTTGAAGTGCCTAAGCTTTGAATCTCCATATTCCCAAGAGCCTTTGTGTTGTAAGAGCCCTCTTTCTTCCCTTAAGGCCGACTCAAGTAAGGAGACTATCGTCGAGAGACTCTGGAGAGGTTTGCCCTTTCCCTGGCGAGCTTTGCGAGACGTGAACGACTGGAGACCCATCCGAAGGAGACCACGACGTCAGAACTTGGTTGTAATCTCTCTTCGTTTGTTATTTAATAGATGATTACGATTATGGTTCCACTCTGTTTTCCATCATGTTAATATGAGTAACATCCTTTCTGACTGATGTTTAGTTACGTATGCCGGGTTTTATGCTTGTATCTGTTTGTTTCTTCCATGTGCAGGTGTTCATCCGCGGAGATCGTGGAGGGATTGTGATCTGCCGAGGCTGAGGAACGGGGACGCTTCTTCTTCGGATCATAGCATTGGAATCCAGGTAGGCTTCTATCTCTAGTCTTTTCATCCGTAACTAGGAACTTGCGTCGTAACATTGTTTGATTGTTGCTAGACCCCTGCTGGGCTAGTAGGGATCGCCTCTGTCCGCAGAGGGGATTTACCTCCTCAACAATTTGGCGACTCCGCTGGGGATCGTCCAGATTTCACTGTCTCGTTTGTGTTGTCTCACTTTGATTATTTTATGTTTTTCCTTGCTTGATGAACCTTCTGGGTTGGGTTCTTTCACTGTTTTTGCTTCTTGGTTTTCTTAGTTTGCATTGATCTGCTTCTGGAGTAGCTTTTTTTTAATTTTGGCTGAGAAACTCGACTGGCGCGGTTTTTAACCCGACAGTCGCACCAATTGGCGCATGTTGCTTTTGTTTAGCCCGCGCCAATTGCTTTCTGGCGCCAGTTTCATCCTTACAGTCGCGCCACTCCTGTAAGGTTTTTGAGTTTCCTCATTTTTGAGCTCTCTGGGTTTGGTCAGTGTTTTTCTTCTTGATTTTCCAACTGCCTGAGTGTGTTGGAGTCCTGTTTGACTGGGAATTCACCTCTGTCCTTTGGTTGTTTTCTTTTATCTATCGATTTCACGTTTTAAGCCCTAGGGCATCTAGTGGCTTAGTGCATCGAGCCCTCCTTGGGAGTTTTGGTGTTTTGATTGTCCTGTCAACTGTCTGATTGATTCTCCACACCCTCTAAGTAGTTGTTCATTGTTTTGTTGCGATTTTTGGGTGATTTTTCATTCCTTCATTCGAAATTCGTTTGGTCTTGCCTTGGACCTAGATCACACGGTCCATTGGAAGCTTTTGAGTCTTTTCTTTGTTTTGAGAGACTTTGGTCAATTTGGGGATCTGATTGCTTGTGTTGTTGAGTGAAATTTGTTTGTTTCGCTCTCTCGAATATCATTTCTCAAGTTGTTCCATTTGTTTTCAAGTTTGTTTAGTGCATATTAGCTATCAGACATTGAAAATCAAAAAAAAAAATCTCTTTTGCTTTTGTTAATTAGTGTAAATTGTGATCTTTTCAATTTTGCTAGTGATTAGTGATTTGGATGAAAAGTTTTCAATTTCATTAGTTGCATTAGAGATCTCATTGCTTGTCTTCCGTTCATTTCGTTTGTGTAAAAGCTCTCAACTCTTCTCTAACTAGTTTTCATCGAACGAAATGTTGGACTGTGGCATATAGTTTTGCATTTAGGAGTCTTTTAAGACACTACATACGATAGGGCCTGAAAATTGAAACTTAATTGAAGATCAACTGTAAAATTTATTCAATTAACCTAAGGCAGCATTGGAACTTAACGAAACATTTTTAGAAGGTCTAGGCTAGAGACGTGTTCCGACGTCGTTAAACCTAGCAGCTGTCGTTCGCCTGTTGGCTTTAGACAACGCTAGTACGGACTTGTGCTCCCCGTACCGTCGCGTATATAAAGGGAGACCCCCATAGGTTTTCAATCCTTTATCCACAGGAAGCCGAGTCTGCCGCCCTATACCCGTGATACACCGAACACAGCATTCGGGGAGATTACCTGCACGTACGGAAAGTCCTTGGTCGATTTTTGTTTCATTATTGAAACCAAGGTGTATATTGCAGTTCACGGATATTTGGTACACCCTTTGTGCCTAGTTTTTCCTGAGCAGTCATTTGGTCTTTTCTGACTCCCTAAACTTGAAAAGACCGTCAAGCACTTGTCCTTTCACGCTTGCGTCAAATCTGAAAGAGATAGAGTCACCTTTTTATCGTTTCTCGACTCTTAAAATATGAAACGATAGAGTTTCTTACTTTTCAATGTGGTAAAATTAATCACCCACGATTACACGCCCGCTTAGATATTGCTTGTTGACCGTTTGATCGTGTGTCTTATCTCATTTTTCAGCCCGTGTGTGGTTTTGAGTTTTGATGGAAACTTTTTCAGAGTTCACCAACCAAGGAATCCCCTCAGAAGGGAACCCTGGTCATTTTCCTCCTTTTGGAAATGTTGGTGCTCCTTACATGGCGACGTTGTCCCTTCCTGGGTTAACTGTTGGGTTGCCTGTTTGGTTGTTCTCAACCTCTGTTGTCCCGAATGTCTCCACTATTGTTCAATCAGTTTCTCCACCTGAACAACATCATGTTGATTCCAAGGTGGACCTCTCCCCTTCTTCGCCTGTTTCTGCGTCCTCCTCTTCTACTTCGCCTGGTGAAAGTCTGGATTCAAGTAACCAGGTGGCTAAGAAGAAGAAGAAGAAGTCTGATAAGCGAGAGGCTAAAAGTGCAGCCACTGTTTCTGAAATATCTCCTCCCGATAAACCTTCCAACCCTCCACGGAAAGTCAAGTTCCCTTGCCTGTTGTGCACGGGAGACCATCTTCTTCGAGACTGCCCTGGCATCCCCAAGGTGCTCGAAGTATGGTCCAACGGCCGCCCACCGTTGCCTTTGGCTTCCGGGAGTCAGGTTGGGGGCACGTCTTCAGTTGGTGCTGATAAGGCTCCTAAGAAGCAGGGTAAGATCACCAATCCCTGTAAGTTGTGTGAAGGGCACCATGCCATTCACCTTTGTCCTTATATGGATGAAGCCAAACGAGTTTTGGACAACCCGACCGGTTCTACACCACACCTTCCACCTGGTTATAATCGGCTTTCTTTGAGTCCTCCGCCAGCTGATCCAATGATTGGTCGAGAGTCATCCTTGGTCGATCCCACTCCCCCAGAAATTCAAATTCACGAATCCATCCCTGACCAACCATTGGTCGTAGGATCGGTTGAACTGGCCCCGTCCGCGGTGCACCAGGTCTTTTCTGTCGAGAGTGGATCTCACACCCCCCATGTTCTGCTAATTTCTTCAGATTCTTCAGACTTGGAGAAAGATTCTCCTGTCCCTGTACTTCAAGAAGTTGCTCCTCCGCCTCCCAAGATGGAGGCTACGGAGGATATTCCTCCCACCTTCGAGATGGAGGTCATGGAGGAGGCTTCTGCTTCCGTAACATCAGGGGAAGACCTTCTCGGTTCGATGGTATCCCCTCCGAGTAGTTTGGTCGCCTCCTTTGATTGGAGTCGATTTGCAGGTTTCCGCCTTCCGTCTTACGTGCCTTTCGAGATCACAGTACAGGCTCTTGGTCTGGTTGTACCCAGCACCATTATAGACGAAGGTGCCTCTGTTAGTATTCTGTCTTCAACTACCTGGCAAGCTTTCGGTTCGCCACCGCTTGCGCCTGTTACGCAGAATCTGTTGACATTCAATAGAAGAACGAGTCAACCGTTGGGGATCCTTCCAAGGTTACCTGTTACTTTGGGAGGTAAAACCGTCCATATGGACGTGATGGTCGTTCCGGGCCCCTTGGATTTCAATATGCTTTTGGGGCGTGATTACACCTATGCCATGGGAGCGCTTGTCTCCTCCCTCTTTCGCGTGATGTGCTTTCCACATGAAGGACGGATCGTGACCATTGATCAGCTTTCGTTCTTTGGTCCTAATGTGGCAACTAGTCCACCATCACCCCCTCCGGGTTTTATCCACCCGTTGTATCTGCTCCACCGCAGGTCAACTATGTGTCTACCTACCCCGTGCCTGTGCTCAGTGATGATGCCGTCGTGCATCAGGTGCTGGGGGCATTGGGTCCTGACTTCCAGGATGTTTTCCTTCCATCGGGAGTGGAACTCTTGGAAGCACCGCCTTCTTGTTCATTTTGATGTAAGTCGGTTAGAGCACGGTTTCCTCCCTATGTCAAGCTCTTTAAAAAATGAAACCAGGTTTTCGGAGCATAGTTCGTTGTCTTGTGTCAAGCTCCTTAAAAAATGAAACAAGATTGTCGTAGCATAGTTCCTCCACTTGTGTCGAGCTCCTAAAACAATGAAACAAGTTGTTTGAGGATAATTCTTTTAGGTGTGTCAACCTCGTTAAAATAATGAAACACAAGCATGTTCAATTCGACTTTTTGTTTTGAACCTTCACTCCATTTTCAATGGACTGAAGCTTGGGGGGCATGCACCTCGAATTGAGACACCATGCTGGGGGGCATGCCCGTCTTCCTCAAGCATAGTTTGCATATGTGTGTGTGTTCATGTGTGCTTTTAAGCTTGCATAAAAAATGAAATGTGTGAGTTGATACATTGTGGGAATACATTTCGCATTGGGTCATTTGTTATGTAACTGATACATTAGATTACATTTGTATTAGACATTCGCATGACATATAAAAACATCATCACATGTAAAAGATCCATCCAAATAGTCATATGTATATATATATGTGTGTCGAAATTTTTGCACAGTGTGCATCACGAAAGTAAAAAATATACATAATCGTCTTCGTACATCCGGAGACGCTATGTCTCTCAAAAAATAGGTGTGGTATAAATCCTAAGGACTAATCTACATGGTGCTCATGATAGCACATAACTGCATGCACTAAGCGCCTCAGGATTCGGTGGATCCGACTCGGAACTCCCACCGTGTGGCGCTGGTATGCCATCGGTACGTATGCTATCCGGGCATAGTCTGGGATCCCGTGGGCAATCCCCTCAAGGTTCTGGATCAGCTCCTCTCCTCCGGTACCCTCTCCCTGAGGATCAGGGGCGAGTTGCATCCTCCGTGAGATAGGAGACATCCCAGCTGGTCTCTCAGGTCCCACATCTGCATGCATATGTGAAATATGTTAAGACGAATGTGTAGTAACAAAAAAAACATATAAATATAAAATCAAAAAACATGAGGTCTT